>RJWH01002741.1:0-205201 GCA_004363575.1 Solenodon paradoxus
GGAGGAGGAGGAGGAGGAGGAGGAGGAAATGGAGGAGGAAGAGGAGATGGAGGAGAAGGAGGGCCATTGGGCTGAAGACACCCACTGTGTCCTCACAGTTTTAAAACTTTGGAAATTTTATTTAAAAAAATCCAGATATTTTGAAGAAGGTCTGACAAATTGGTCCTGTTTTTCTGTAAAACTATTTAAGTTGAATAGTGATGACCCCTTTAGATGAGAGATGGACTTTCATTTCTCCCCTGTTCCCAGTGCTTTGTTAAAATCTTAGAAATCTCTTAGAAATACTTCACTTATGTTTAATATCCCAGAAGAGGACCTACCTAATTTTCTAGGCACACCCTTTTTTATCCTTCCCAACGTTTTGGTTGAATTATGTCTCCCCCAAATTCAGACGTTGAAGTCCTAACTGCAGATGTCACCTTATTTAAAGACAGGGTCTCTGTAGTTAATCAAGTTACAAGATCATTAGGGTGGATTCTAATTCTTAATGATTTGTTTCCTTAAAAGAAGAGAAAATCTGGACTGAGACGCGGTACATGGGCAGAAAGCAGAAGGATGCAGCTGCAAGCCAAGAAATGCCGGAGACTGTGAGCAAGACCCCCAAAGCGAGGGGAGAGGCCTCAGCCTCAGAAGGAACCAGCGCCAACCTCAGACTTCTCTGTGGGGAAAAATGGGCTGGCGAGGCCCAAAGCTGTTCCTTCAGGGGAGGCCTTAGGGAACTGGGATCAAGTAACCCCGGGATGCTCAGGTCTCAGAGATGCAGGTGCCGTCCTTTTCCAGAAGTCTTGGTGGCTTACAGAAGAATTCATTTCTAAAGAATGCATTACAAGCAAGGCATTATTTCTCTAGGCATCGATGGTCCCTTGAGTTCTGAAAACCCAGGGGTCCTGAGCCCCATTCCCCAGGAGGTTGCATCTTCAACCCGTCAATGCCCCCGACACACCAGAAAGTGGAGAAAAGCCAGCAGGCACCTGTTCAACTGAGGGAGGGGTCCCTCCAGCGCTGGCTCGTCACCTAGGTTTTTAAATGGTGAGTGGGGAGAGGCTAAATCGGATTTCAAAGAAATGAAATAGTCATGGCTTGAATATACTTGGAGGGGGATGAAAAAAGTAGGCAAATGAAAGGGACTAGAAGCAGCGATGATCACAGATTTCCACTGACCATTCCCTAGGGTTGCAGCTGAAGGGCCTGGCACTCAGAGAGACAGGAGCAAGGTCTTGCACTCTGGGGGAGAACGCTGGTGGGCTGAGGGATTGCTTCCCAGGAGCCTGCATTTCCACTGACCAGAGGTCACTGGAGATACGAGGACCTGCTGACGTAGCCTGTGAGGGGACACACATGTGCAGACTCTAAGCTTTTTGAGAACGACATGAAAACATAGAAATCTGAGCACAGCTCTCCACAAATGCCATTTCTTTATTAATAAGTTATATGAAAAGCACTACTGCGCTGATACGCTATGAACATTATAGGCACAAACAGAGATTCTACTGTTCTCTCCCGCACACCGCTGGGTAGCGTCCTCGCTCACGCCCGTCCTGAGTCTCTGCTCAGAGGAGCAGAGTGTCTGCACCCGTCTGGTCACAGGCACGTCGCAAGGGAGCTCCTGCTCATGGAGGGCAGCTGCTTCCAGGAGCTGCTTGCCAGCCAGGCAGCCAATGACTTGTTAACTGAGGCTTAAGCGAATCTGCCCCAAAGTATGGATGATAAAGTAATCTTAGAAGCTCAATATTTTTCCCTTTTTATGTAGAAATTCAGTCTTCACACTTTATCCCATTCTACCTGGTATTTGTATTCCCAGTTCCAATTTGGGATTATTCTTGGAGTGAATAATTCTGTGTGTGCGTGTGAGTGTGTGCACGTGTGCATGGGTGTGCATGGGTGTGCATGGGCGTGCTAGTAAAGCTGCCAGGCTGAAATTATGTTCCATAGCTCGTTTTCTTCGGGGGGAATGCAAACCCAAACGCGCTTTTTAAAGAGTCTGAGATCTCCCATATCTATCTGGTCATTACCTCGAAGAGCCTAGAAGCTTCAGAAATGCCAACTCAATCAGCGAACCCTACATCTTTCAGTGACTTTTTAAGATAACAAAGCTAATGTTCACAGGCCCACATCTAACCCCTGAGGGTTAGGAAATGAAGGCCCAGGGAGGGAAAAGGACTACAGTGATGCATAAGCACTGACAGCGGCTTCAGCCCCGAGGGGCTGCAGACACAACTGTTTTCCTGTCCGGGCTTCTGCATCGAGAACCAGTCGCCACAGCGTTGGCTGGCTGACTCTCAGTGCAGACGCTGGAATTTGGGGGCCTGACTGCAAGCTCCAACCAGAGGGCAATCCCACCGCACTGGAATCCTTCAGGGGTCAGCTGTATTTAGGAAACTGCAAGCGCGAGCCCAAGCCCCTTCCCCCAGAGGACTCCATCACAGTCACGATTCCCCTTCCATTCTGCCCTGGCGGGGGACAGCCAAGCAGTTGGAAGCAGAGCGCTGCTCCTTATTCTAAAGGGAATGCTCCTTGACTTCTGTGGATGTGAATCAGTGGTCACGCCCCTGGAAGATGCCGAGAGGCAGACAGGGCTCTAGGCACCTGCTGTGCTCAACTCTGTACAACCTGGCCTGCTGTTAACCCCTCCTGCTGAGCTCCCTGTGGCCGCCTGCCTGCAGCCAGGCTGGGGACCCCAAGACCCGGGTTGAAAAGAGGAAACAAGAAGGAAGTGGTTCAGAGCATGGACAGAGGCCCTCGACACCTGGAAGGGCCCTCTCTGCTGTCTGTCCGTCTCTCCCGAGTCAGCGCGTCTGGTCTTTCTCTGGACCAGCGTGAAAGAAGATGGGGAACAAACTGTCGGTGGACTTTCTGACTTCTCAGCTGTAGCTGAAGCTGTGACAGCAGGAAGGGCTGAGAGCACTGATTTACAAGGACAGGCCTTCAGATGCAGAGGCCCCTTCCAGCGCCTGGGTGGTGTTTATCTTTCCAGCTCTGGGGCTGTGTCACAGTGCGGTGTGACCATGGAGTCAGGAAACAGAGGCTGGGCGGTCTCTCTTCTCAGGACCACGTTCTAGAACAACGATGGCCTTTTCCACTTGGTCAGTTAGCTCCAGGTGGAACAGCTCTGCTGTGGACAGGCGGAAAGGTCATCTGCATGCCATTCACCAGCCTTTCTCCCGCTCCGCAGGAGATGGCCTCATTGTACTAGGTATAAAATTACACCAGCTGGGTGAGAAGATAACGAGAACCTCATCCACTTGTCCAAACCACCCTAAGAGAGAAGATCTGGCCTGGGAGAGACCTGGGGGCAGGGGGGCTAGGGTCTCGTCCCCAGATATGCAAAAGCATTTGTGTGGGGAGCATGAGGCTTGAGTAGCTGCAGACAGAAGAGAATAAGACCTGGGGGTGGGAGTCGTCGGGACAGAGATTTCAGTTTAATGAAAGAAAGACAGCTTAGCAATCAGGCTTTCCCAAGGGACAGACTCTCCGGGGTGATGGGGCATTCAGAGAGATGTGGAGGACAGAAATGGGGGTGCGCCTGCAGTGAGAGGGAGTAGGAGGGGGGCGGTGTTAGATATTTTCACTCTGTGACTCTAGATAGCAAGGACTGGGACAGATGATCCATCAGGGCTGACCGTGACCGTACCATCTTCCAGGAGGAAATCAAGTTAATTGTGAGAAAGAAACTGCCCTGAGGTAACAACGCAGGTCGGGGGACGGTGCCACTTGCTTCTCCAGCTTCCCCACTTGGGAAAATGCAAGACCATCGCTGCATCTTTGTTACAGACTAGTGAGTGTTTTAAAGGCTTTGCTTGAACTTTTTAATTCTTACAACTTCTCCTTTTCCCAATGCAGATACACAGGGCAAGAAAACAAGGGGCTTCCTCACAGCTATCCAGCTAGTGAGAGGTGGAGTCAGGTGAGACTGGGATTCCTCCGCCCATCTCACCTGCGCTCTCAGCACTGGGCTGGGCCCAAACAAGGGAGCCTGTGCTCACTGCTCTTAGAGAGGCAGCCTGAGATAGCAGGCGGGAACTGAGCGTTCTGGACCTGTCCTCGGTGACAGTGTGCAGGCAACGAAAGTCCTGAGTGCTCAGTGTTCTCACCTGTGAAATGGGCACAAAAATCTGTACTTTGTAGGGAGGGTGCAAAGATTGAATAATCATATAAAATGTTTTGAAGAATGCCTGGCTGAAGAAAGTGCTCTAAAAATGTTAGCTGATGCCATATAAACATGTCTTAGATCATAAACACGCAACCAAGTGTCTAGTGTGTTAATACGACCTAGACTGATATAACTCATCTCTAGTACCCAGACAGACAGAGTCATCATTCATTAAGAATCACAGTTAGAAGCAAGGCATCGTTGACATTCCACTGATCTCTTCCACTTGCACAAGCCAGCAGCAGTTGTGCACCTTGCCTGGCCTTGAACTTAACCAAACCACAACTCTCAGGCATATGGGTCCTAATTCTACCGGATGGTGCAATTTTTCCACGGGGCGTGATTCTTCCTTGAGATCTGCATGACAGCTTCTCCCAGAGCCTTTAATCCAGTGAAATTCCAAGAGTTTAATGAGCAATTCGGAGGGGACAATGAACCAACTGCAAAGCAGAAATGGGAGATCTGCCATTGCCTTTCTCTGGGAGGCCCTCTGGGACATGCGCCCAGCCAGTCTGGGGCTGGACATGGAATGCACCTCAAGTCTCCGGAGCCGGGGGTTCTGCCTCCTACCTGGTGAGTTTGGTGCCGATCTGCTGCCTCAGCTCCAGTCTCTCTTCATCTGTCTGCCTGGGGAGGATGTTCTTTTCTTCCAGTTCCCGCTTGGAGGGCCTGTTGCTGAGTTTGATGGCCAAGGAGTCCTTCCTGCAGACTTTCATGGCCAGGGAGCCTGTGGGGAAGAGACGTGAGTTAGCCATGCTGCCTGGCCTTCTGCAGGACTGACATGGGCTGCAGGGGAAGGGGCAGGGGAAGACACGAAGGGTTTAACCCCCGAGAGTGAAGAAGGCCCTGAGTGACATGCTCATCACGTTCCTGCAATCCCCATGCTCAGTCTGCTGGGCAGCGTGCTCAGCAGGTGAGGAGCCCTGTGGGGAGTCTGAGACGGGGTCTCTGCTCCCCAGGAACTCCCAGCATGCAGAAACCTCACAGAGGAGGGCAGGACAGCTGGGCTGCGCACCAGAATGCAAAGGGGAGAGACGACGGGGACCTTTGCTATCTCGGACAGTCTCACTCATGGGGCAGAGGAGCGGGCACTAGAGGTACCTGCTTGTGTAGGAGCTTGGACAGGCTGCGTGAGCCAGGCCATCGCAGCACCCAGAGACCAGCCACAGTGGAGGCGGGGTGCCCTGAAGGACAATGAATCGGGGAAGACATGGTGGGACCAGGTGGGCCGGGGCGGGGTGTGAGGTCATGGAAAGAGATGAGATCCTGGGAATTCTGTTTTCTTTTTAACATAGGAGGCTCTGAGCAGCCAGGGCAGACTTTCCTCACTTCTGCTATAAATCTGTGCTTTGAGACGGGGTCACTGTCTTTCCCGGGGAGGGGGGACGTGTGGCAAACTCTGGGGACACTTGGCTGCTGAGATGGGTTTGCAGGGGAGGCTGGTGCAGGTGTGCGGCGGGTCTGCACTGCGGGCGCAGGATGGGCCTCACGGTGAAGAATTATGCAAGCAGTCCTCGTGTGCAGGTGAGAAGCCTGGGAGAGCACCTGCGGTCCTCTGGAGACCACGGTCAGTCCAGCAACCTCTGCACGGGCTCTCGTGGCTGCGGGGTCTCTCCACCACGCTTCAGTCATTCACGGTTCCTTAGGACCGACCAGCTCTCGAATCCAGGGGGCTCACTGAGTTTGGCTAAGCCGAGGACAAAACTGGGGTGCAGGGAGTTGGGGGACTGCTTTGGGTTTTGCTTAGTAGTATTTGTCTTTCTCTCTCCTCTGGTGTTACAATATGGCCTTGGGAGCCTGTGGGGACACCATCGAAGCCCAGCTCCCTTAGATGTGAGGCTGTGCAAATTCTGCTTTCTTCTCTAAGAAAGTGGAAAGGGCAGCAGTATCTGTACGGTAGGTATGAGAATGAGGTCTCAACACATCGTCAGGTGCAATGTCTGCGCAGCGAACCGTGTGTCATATAAACTCACTTATGAAAAGTTGACCAAGGACCAGTCTACAGTCACTTAACTAAAATTTACTTCTATCACTCTTGACCAGAATGATCGCTTTAGAGCTCTGCTTGCTTACTTTCTTCTCTTGTCTCTTAGCATATTGAAAGGCCCTAAATAAATCTAAATCTAGTCCTTTTAGAGTTGTTGAGGGATGCTAAAAACACACGATGGTGGGTCTCTCTGCATGCTCGGACACTGGGACTGAATTTTTGAGGGAGGAGGCTGCATCCCCAGGGGAGCAAGCAAGGAGAGGGGGAGGAGAGCGCAGGTGCTGCAGCCTGGAGATCTGGGAGGATGTTTACCCCCTCATTCTACTAACAAGAGACCAGGTTTTGAGCAGCCCGAAGGCCGCGGGCCAGTCACCACTAGACATCCAGCTGGAACCCAGGGGGCCGGGCGGGGAGTGTGGGCACACGCACTGGTATACAAATTGCTGTCCTCATCCTCGTCCTCCTCCTCCTCCTCCTCTCTGGCATAGAGACAAGAAGAGTCTTCATAGTCCGATTCGTGAGGCACATTTTCTTTATTGTCATCACATTCAATCACAACAGTTGGCACTTGTCTTATTTCCGGAAGGCCCAGAGGTCCTGCTTTTGCTACAGCGTCACTCGAGTGCAAACCAGAGCTGTGGTAAGAGGTGGAGCAGGGGACCCGCTGCTCAGAGCTGTTTGAAGAGAAGGAGGACATGAATTCCAGCAAACCTCAGGCAAACCCATCAGACACCGCTAGAAAAATGCAACCGTCCTCTCTCCTGAGACAAAGGGGCTGCTGGGCAGCTCAAGTCTCACTTCTCACCTTCCAGCTAAACGTGGGGACAGCAGACTGTCTCCTGATGGTAGTGACATGGACTCTACCACGGTGATGACTGCGGAGATGGCAGCTGAAACATGCGAATGGGCTTAACCTTTATGCCCCGTGTATTTCCCATCATTCAAGAAATAAATAAAACAAGAAAGTAAAGAGAAAAGCATATTTGTGGCTAAGATCAGTATCTTCAGTGCCAGAGGAATTTCATTTGTCACCCACACTTCTCACCAGAGGAGTAAATTGACTCATTCGCTGGTGAAGGTAGAAATCAGGACAGAAAGAGACTTTGCATGAGGTTTGAACTTTCCATGCTATTTCAGTGTAAATGATAGGGACTGAGTGTGGGAGAGACTCCTGGGAACGTCACAGATAGAGATGCACAGAAAAAGAAAAGGTGGACTCATCTGGCTGAATACACGAGCATGAGCATCCGTGCGGACACGGTCAAGGGTGACTTAGAGAAAGTTCTCCCCCACGAACGGTGTTGGGTCCTCAGTAAGCACCGATGACACCAGTGTGGGTTTTTTTTGTGGCTTAGTTTTCCAAGAAGCAATGATGTAGTTTTTATTTCTTAAGTTGGCCAGCTCACATAAAATACATATTTAATTAAGTATTATTTTCTTCATAATTAAATCCATATGTAATTGCACTGGAAGAAAATCAGGAAATGTATATCATCCAAAATAAAGAAAATACTATTTTCATAGTGGAGACTGCCCTAGGCTCCTAGAGCAATTTAGAATCCTTTTTATGATAGACTCTGAATGAAGTCCAGCAAGAATAATGAAGCCAGAAACACATAGTTAAGTATTATAATTATTTTTCAGAATAACTGGGAATTAGAATTTATAACTTTCATTTCAGGTATTTCTAGACATAGGGAACTCAATATATTCTACTATCTAAAAGTGTTTGACATTTCTAAGGAAACGGAGTACGAGGTTATAATGTGTATGAATGCATTTTACATTGGAATACTTAATCCGAAAGAAAAATCTTACTTACGACATATGAAAGCAAGATAGCCTCCTCTGAAACTTCCAATTACGCTTTGAATTATTGCTTTGTCTCATTTAAATTCAATTAACTTTCTTCCATTGTTTCCAAAGGGCTCTATATTTTTCATACAATTCTTCAATGTTATAAAAGGAAAATCTACTTAACACATCGTGAGCTATGTGATTCAAGACATTGAACTAAATCAGCTTGAAGAAAAAGACCTTCAACTACTGAGCAAGATTAAATATTTACGGCTATGTATAAACTATATGACTGCAAGTCTTTACATGTTTAAAAGATTACAGGATCTTATTAAACATTAGTAGTTTAAGGAGTTCATTTCCCACCTCGTTTGATACAAATTGTGATGAGAGCAGGTAAATAGAGTTATGACAGACATTCTCTGGGGTGACAAATATAATAGTTGGTATAAAGGTGGGTGACTGGGGAGTTGCTGTCCCACTTTGCAAGGGGGCCTTCTCTCCGTCAACAACACACCTGTTTTCCGTGGCGCTTGGATTCCTCCACTGGGATTTGGGAAGGAGGAATGGAATAATACCATAACACTATGGCTCATTTTTTTGCCCTGCCTTCTCCGCTCCCCATTTAAAGTCTAATGAACAAAGTTTCCTACAAAGGCACAGAAGCGGGGACGTGACATCAGGAGCAGGGATGAAAGGCAGCCCACAGACATTCTTGCTGGTGAGAATAGTCTTTTGAAGAAAGAAAAAAAGTTGGGAACCATGAAGGGTAAGAGTTCCTTTAAGGAGAAGGCTCCAAATTGCCTTAAGAGGACCGACAAAGGAGACATACACAAAGGAAGAGAAATTCAGCTTCACAGGGAGTTTGTGATAAGCAGGAGCCTGTGGCTTCTTTTCCCTCAAAGATTTATGAGGAATGAGACCCTGAGAAGAACGGGATTCTAAGGAGGCTCCCCAAGCCGTGTTGGAGGGAGCAGGATTGGCTATCAGCCTCGTAAAACAGGAACGCGTCCTGAAGATGAGGGTCTGTGCTGGGCCACAGAGAAAACTGGGGATCTCAGCTGGCTAACCAGGTTATCTTTCTGAAGCGAGAAATCTAGCAAATGATAGAATGTCTGATTTCCTGTAAGGACAAGGGAGTGTTTTCCAGGAAGCTAGGCGAATCCATCAAAAGAGTTTCAAAAAATTCTGTTGTTAAATGCCCATTGGCTGCCAACTTAGTGTCAGGAAAGGTGCTGAGAGGGAGGAAGACAAACATCCAGGGGTCCCACACAGCTGGCAACTCCAGAAAACCACAGGACGGCAAGAAAGACAGATGAGAGTAGAAGACTTTGCTGTGGGGGAGGCTGGGAAAGCTCTTTATGGGACCTCTGAAGTGTCATGACAGAGTCTAGTCCACACTTTGCCATTTACTCTCAAGACACTGGGGAAATTATCGAATCGCTCTGAGCTTCCGTTTCCTGGGAAAACACTGATGAAGTCAGACCTTTTTGTTAGGGCTGGCACACATGAAGTGCCCATCGGCATGGCCTTAGATGAGAGCCTCACAGGTTATTTACCAAAGTGATCTTCTCAGTTTGAGTCTACTTTGCACGCTGTTATCAGACAACTTTCTCAAAATCAGATCCAGTTGTCTTGCCCATGAGAACACTGAATCCTGCCCATCGACTAATCCAGTGCTCCAGCAGCGGCCTGGATGGAAACCCAGCTCACACATCACGGTTATCATACTATCCAAGGCAAAGAGCCAAATCTACTTCAATGTGGCGCCTTATTCCATTCGACCTCTGCTTCTCATGGGTGTGAGCAGGAAGGGGACACCCAACTGACATCGGTCTTTGTAATGATAGTTTTATACAATGGTGTTGTCACTTAGAAGATTTCTTCTAAACAAACGGTGTCGCGAATTCAGAAAAGTGAAAGCCTGCAGCTCAGAAGCAGTTGCTGAAACACAGCATGACACAATCATTTGGTGTGATTTGACTCCTACTGGTGACCCGGTCAGTCCCCCCATCACTAGGACCCCTACCCCCATTACAGCACCACGTCCGACAAGCTTTTCGCTGGAACCCGTCCCCTTTCACCCCGCCTTGTGATTTCTCTGTGTCTTTCACACTTGTCCCAAGCAATGCTCTCCCTACAGTCCCATGCACAACGTCCCCATCCACCCGTCACGGGCCCTGCAAGAGGCCAGGACCCGTCTTACTCCTGCCAGTCGCAGGTGCCTGGTGCTGTGTCTGACACCCAGCAGACAGTGACTACTTACGTTTTTGCTGATTTAAGGAAATAAGAGCGGGAATCATTGATATTTAGGTCATGTAAGTGGCTGATTACTCATATTCAAAGGGCATTAACTGAAAGATGACTTTTTAATTTTCAGGAAGCATCTAGTGGTGTCTTCAGGACTGTGGACCCTGACACAGTTGGCACTTTTTTTCAAGGACTACATGACGGAAGGAGCATCCTTCTTAGACACGTGGAAGAACTGAGATAAAGAAGGAACGCAGGGAGTGAAGAAAGCCACCATTCACTGACCGTGTCCCCCACCGCTCTAGAAATTTCCACATCTAGACTCTCATTTCATGTTTATGTTGAATGCTGCAGGAGGGGTGTCACCAGCCTCATTTTATGAAAGTTGGAAATTGAAGCTCTAAGAGGGTGGTTAAGAGGCCCGTGAGGACACAGGCAGGCAAGGAGGGATCTGGAATTTGAACCCACTCTGTTTTAATAGGCTGCATCCCAAACTTGAATTGTGATACGTATAAGATTTTGTACTTGGATGAAACACAAATCCGTCTGACCCCTGCAATGCCGAGGAAACATCACGGATAATCAACAACATGCATACAGGTGGCAAGTTACTCTACATACTTAAAATCATAGTAACCAGGGCGGGTCACAGCCATCTACTTCACCACGGTTGGGTCCACCTGGGCACAGGACACAAGAGTTCTTCCCAGACTTTGGATGGGTGGTGAAGGGGCTCATTTGTTCCTATGGTCACAGCTGATTTGTACCGTGGTAGAGCTGAGCAGGTGCAAAGAAGATTCCGATATTTACTGCCCAGTTCTTTGCAGAAAAAGTTCTCTGACCATTTGTCTAAACCACTGTTTCCAAGCTTCCCACATCCCGGGATCTTTCATTTGTGTGTCTGTGTACTATATTTGAAGTCCACTTACATTATGATTTACTTTGTATATTTGAGACTTTAAGAAAAGCTAAAGACTACTTCAGTCTCTTCTTAGGGAACAATCTTTGCAATATGTTTCATATGCCAATTACATGTGTTTCTAACATGTTAAAATAAATATATTACTCTAAAATGTTTATTTTTTTCTTTTTAGTAAGGGGAGAGGAGAAAGAAGCACTTTTAAGGAAGAAAGAGGAGGGGAGCACTTTTTGTTATTTGTTTATTATTTATTTACTTGCTTGTCCACCGGTGCGCACCACCGTCAAAACTTTTGTACAAGGCTGTGCTAAGCTCATATATGGACCACTGATGATGTGGTTATTACGCTTTGGTGAAATGATGGTCTAGATCAGACTCCCTTAACCTTGGCATCACCGCCATTTGGACTAGACGATTATTTGTGATGTGGTGTCCTATGTGACAAAGAATGTTAGGTAGCACCCTGGTCTTACCCACTACGCATCAGGGACATCACTTCTGGTTGTGACCAGAAGTGGACACCTGACCTCTTGGGGGGCCAAGCTGCCCGTGTGGGAACTAGCACCTACAGCATCCACTGAATCAGCTTGCAAGTTGCCACTTCTGGGCTGTGTACAGTCTCTCAGCGCCGTGCTGCCCGCCAGGAGCTGGCGGTGTTTGCTGAATGGCTTCCAAGCTCCTGATGAGCTGTCGTGCCTCCAGCTGGCACTCTGGGGCTGCACCGATCCTTTGATGCTTTTAGGGTTTCACTGAGTCAGTCATTTGTGCTCCTGCTCTAGTCTCTGAGCAGCTGCCCATTAATACGAAAGCTCCAAATCCCCTGACCATTAGAGTTTTGATTTTGTAGGCACAGTATCCTTGTGAATAGAGATTTGGGAAGAGTGATCTAGAGTTCTTTCTTAAGAAGGGCCTCCCAAGAAATAAGGCACAGAAATCTATGTCAGGAAGAATTCCAGGCCCCTCTGTGTCATCCATCCCAGGACGGTGTGTGCGTGGACAGGGCAGCAGAGAACTGAAGGGAGCTGAGTTTTCTAAGTCTGCATTGATCAGCTATCAGACAACTTCGGTTAAAACTGTTCCAAGGAAGGTTGCTTTGTAAGATGAGGTCATGGGATAGATGACAATTCTAAGGTTTCTTTTTTGGTGACACTTTATGATAAATTTAAATGAATAACCAAAGCCCTAAAGTATTCTCCAGGGTAAAAGTAAATGAGATTCTGTACCCCATCTAAAGAGCACAAAATGGTGTCAGTTTCCCACCAAATAAAATAGGTATGAATGTGCAAAACCTCAGAGTGTTCATGATCATCTCAAGATGCTGGCCAGCTGCCCCACTTTGAGATGTGTGCTTTCTATGAATTAAATAGGTGAGGGGCATCTGAGCTCAGGACAACAAATGAGACATTTCTAGTACAACAGTGATAACTAACACATACGGTTCTTCATGGGGCCTATGAAAGTGCTTTGTCAGTGTTCATCATCTCATTTACTTCTCACAAGAACTTTACAGAGAAAGGGTAACATATTGTCTTGATTTTATGGATGAGGACATCGAGTCTCCTAGACAACACGTGATCACTCAGACGCAATCCCATTAGGGATGTGCATCTGTATCATCTCAGTCCAGGGCTGCTGCTCTTTCCATGAACTTCATTCCCTTCTCCCACAGAACCATGATGCCCATTACGTGCTTGGAGATGTACATACTGACTATCAACTGAAATATTCACCACAAATTCAAAAAGACAAGGAATATAATAAATATCTGTATAATTGAAAGCAAGAATAACAGAAATTCACAGAGTCCAACTACTCTCTCTTGTGAAATTTGCTGTGAAGAGTTCCGCTGTTAGAGACTCTTACGGAACTATAGTCTGGCTTGAATTCTCAACTTGAGTGTTTTAATAGGTTGAGTGTAAGTACCACATGGCTGGAATGGGTGTGCAGAGAACAGGATATGAGAGAATAATGACCTAGCTGACTGATCCATAGTGATGACATCACCAGACTGATTACATATTTCCTTGAGGATAGAAAGGCATCATCAGTATCCCCTTATACAAACTTGTTTTCTTTTTCTTCAGTGCCCCATTCAACACATTGATGGGCTTACCACCCAACTCCTCCATTAAATAGTAAGCTCTGGAGGATGTGGGCTTTGTTTATTCTCTGTTGTTACCTAGAGAATGGAACAATTCCAATGTCTTCCTTGGTTAGAAAAAAAATGAATGAATCTGTTTACCTAAAACAGAAGGCCTGCTGCCTATAAGAGACATACTAAAAATAGAAGGATTCAGAAAGCTTGAGAAAAAATGGGCAGTTGTAATAGGTGAAAAAAATCAATGCATTTCACTCTTTTTCTCCTTCATTATGTCCCTATGACAAGTCAGGGAAGTGAAAAAGCTTTATTCTCTATGCTCAATCGTGACTCCATCAGGTGTAACATTTAAAAAGTCTTCTTTTTGGAAAGTTTGACTCTGTTCTTTGAGTTTCCTACACTTCATAAGAGACGCACAGACTGAGGACAGAGGGATGCTTCCCAGCCTCCCACCACATTTAAATGGCGCGTGTTTCTAAGGAGTCCCTACACTGCCTTGCCTCTCATGTTTGTTACTGGTGAGTGAGAGGCAGCTTATTTAAAATATTTCATAAAGAAGCGAATGACAAGACATCTACAGCAATTCAGGGTCTTTCCAAGGGAGTTTTCCAATCATGCTTTATCTCCATCATCTAGTTATGGGAGAAGACTGTGACTCCTCCTTGGGTGGGGGAATTTCAGGCCATCAAACACCTGGGAGACTCTGATCTATCAGGGGCAGTTTTTGAAGTAAAAAATCACTGTCGATTTTAAATTGTTCATTTTCCTTGAAAATACTTGGGAACCATTTCACCATCATTCCTAAAGAAAAATGTGTAATGAGGAGATACTGCTTCCTGATATCTGATCTCAAATAGAACGACTGTTAAAAATAAAAAAGGATTAATCTCCTCAGAAGACAGAAAATGTATTCTCCACCAATGACACTGAAAACGAAATTAAACTTCAATAGGAACAGCTTTTGTAATTTAGTCTGCACAAGTTATAGAGAGCTTTCAGAGGAGTGAGAGAACAATCAGGCATGTTCTTCTTGGAGACCAAAAATGTGTGAGAAATTATGCTACAAATTACAGAGCCTCGGGCTGACAAATGACAGAAATAACCACTGAAATCCAAGGAAACAGTTAATCAGCTTCGTTTTAGGAAACTAGACACACACTGCCTGTTTGCTCATAGCTGAGGATCAGCCTTCTAAGATGTGAAACTCAACACTAGAGCTTTTGTTTTGCTGTGAGCCTTCAGCAAGCAGGAAACTATGCCCTTCTAAACATAGACTAGATTTCTGAGCTGTCCTGAGTGGAGAATGTGTTTCGAGTTTCTGTTTTTCCAGCAGTGGTAATGAACTTAAAATTAATTCATTCACAGCCCTGTCTCTGTCCTTCCAGGCACCAGTGACCCACATTTTTGCAATACTGTCTGGGCTTGCAATGAATAAAACCCTAAGAGGTACAGAGCCTGGCCCACCGCCCACCCCTCTCAGCCGTCTCCACATCTGAGTGTGGCTTTTCTGTGGACTTCCTTGCTGGGCAGCCGTGAGCAGTCCTGGGTCACGCCTGGCTCAGTGCAGGGGGCGAAAGGGCAGCACGTGGGGGTGAGGGAGCCCGGATTTGAGTCCCAGCTGCGCCGTTCCCTGGTTGAGTGCTTCGGTTCCTCCTTAGCTGCATGGAGACACCCTATTTGCCCATCTCACAGGCTGCTACCAGGTCCGAGGCCAGTGCTTCATAACGGTCAACAGTAGTTTTTGCCCTTTTAACTAGGGATGTGCTTCAATGCTGGCAATTTATGCTAAGTCTGTCATTATGGATGTTATCCATTAGTTCATGAAAACATTCCCTTTCAAGCAGCGCTTTCATGTTTTGGGCCCAGAAAATCTTTCTGAAGATGGTTTTCCAGATCAAGGAATCTTATTTATACACTGAGCAAGGCCAGGGTTTCTGACAGCCAGATAGGAATTTAGAAGCATTTAAATCCTCTTAAGACTTCACAAGATGTTAGTGCTTTGTGTAGTCTTATTCTAACCTTCTGTTAACTGGTTTGCTCATCAGCCTTGCAGGGAAGATAGTCTTACTCACAGTGACATCATCTGGTACTGAAATCCCATCGCGCCCTTTAGAACACCCGCTATGCTGGAAAACATTGTCTACATGTACATTTTTGTCCACCATACATTATGTTTGAAAGCAAATAATTGACCTAAGGGAAGAGATCGATAACTCTGACCTCAAAGAGTCAAGGACAAACATTCAACCAGAATTGTGTGAGATTTTGAAGAGATGCTCATTAATTTTAACAAGGGAATCTTTCCTGGGAAACACATTTCATTTAAAAACATATGCCATTTGCTACATGATAAACAAAACCCCGAGCGTCTTTAAATAAACGTACTTCACAAGCAAATAACACTCAGGCACGCAGTTTCATTCTGCTGGGGCACTGACGCTCTCTCTGCTTGTCAGTGTGCTCTCTTGCGGGTAGAAACACCACGAAACCACTGCCCTCACTACACCAGACTGTTAAGAATACAGGAGACCTCGGGCTCAACTAGCTCAGGACTAAAAGTGATTGTGGAATAACAGAAATACAGAGATGAAAGGATTTGGGTGTTACTGATTTCAGTGTCTTCTGTCCAGTGTGGAAATGATTCCTTTTTCTGTATCATTGACAGGTAGCAATTTAATCCCTAGTTAAGATGCAAATTTAAAAACAGGGATATTGTAAGAAAACAAAATAAATTATATATCTGAATTTGTCAGTTTTATTATTTTAAAGGAAGGGCAATGATTTTTTAATTATTATTAATTGTGTGTCTACTACAGCACCTGGCACACAGCACTCAGTGACTTTGCTAAGACTCCGGGATTGTTCTGGAACCCTGTCTGGGTCTGGCTGATGATCACTGCTGTGGATTAATCTGTGTTAACACAGATGAACCTCCAACATCCCAGAAGAAGTAAATGATCCTATTTCTAAAAACATTCACATTAGAGCCACCCTCTTTCCACACAGCTCACCCTTGAACAATTTAGGGGCACCGACCTGTGCACAGTGAAAAATCTGAGTATAATTTACAATCGACTCTCCAGTATCCATAGGTTCTGAAAATGCAGATTCGACGGACATTTCCAGTGGGTTGAATCTGTGAACCCAAGGCTGAAAAAGCTTCTGAGTCTATGTGTCCCCTCATTGCTCTAACTGGTGTGGCACTCAGGTCAACTGTCTCTCTACCTGGAGTGTTAGATTGGAGAGGTTTGGAGGAGACATTTTCACATGTAAGCACAAGAGCAAACCATGGGTGACAGCTACAAGGCTCATTTCTCTTAAATATCTCCAGTACCCTTTCCAATGGCTCCTGCTGTATCCTTATCAGAGTATAATTTTCTTTCATTTCTCTCATTCTCTGTGATCGCTGCTCTAGAAACCTGGGAGAATGGCTGCCAACTTCTTGTCTTTTCTTAGTAGGAATCTCGTGACTCATCTGGAGCTAGCAGACTGCTCCTTCCTCTAATCAGCCTAGAATGTTCTCTTACTTCCTTTCTCCCATTCGACCTGGTTATTTCTCTTTCTTATTTCTGCTTAAGCACAAATGACCCCCATTGCATGCGCTCCTTTCTCCCTGCACCCAGCAGGCATTGAGTCACTAGTTTCTGCTCCCAGCAGAACCTCAGCGCCACTGAGGTTAGAGCTCTCACTATGTTGTTCTCGGCTGTTTCCTCGACATGAAGATTACTACTCACTCTAGAAGAGACACTAAAAGAAAATGATGATCTTCTGGTTTGCTGAGCAAACCAACAGCTATTTCCTTTTTCCTCCCAGAGTCTTATCTTTCACTCAAGGTCAACAAATCCTTAGCATCAGTGATTGCATGTGTTTTTCTCCTGGGAAAAGCCTGACTTTTCCTTATATACCTGCCTTGGATTTCTGGGCTAGCAAAGGCACATGAAGAAGGAATTTACCGGAAATATATTTACTGATTTGCTTGTAGTGCCCATATGTACTAAGTAAATGTATGTTTGTGGAATTAAATATATGGTACTTGAAATTTCTTAAACCAAGACTCGGTGAGTAAAAATAAAGCACCATTAAGAATATCCATTGGCTGCTGATAGACATGAGGGATAACAGTAACACAAACTCATTAATAGATTGCTTTTTTAAAGTCTAGATGCTTCCACAATTCCTTCCGTGTGAATTTACCTGGCGAACTATCTAAAACGCCTCTGAAATGACCAGACAAAAACTGCCACACCTAAACAATGGCATTGAGAGTGTGCACCTAGTGAAAGCCTATTTCTATAAATAAGGGAGTCTCTAACACACATTAATTATATCAGAGTTCAAAATAATGTTCTGTTCCAAAGGTCAGAAAACCTTTAAATAAAGTCCACCTAAGAAATGTGTGCTGACCCCTTCCTCTACCGCAGGTGCTTGGAAGATGGGAAATCAAGTGGGAAGACAAGGACGAGTCCACCCAAGGCAGAAGGGAGAAACACACACCACGATGTAACGAATGCAACAGGGCCATGCGCAGAGAGAGGGAATCTAAGACAGAATCATGGAGGACGTGTCTGAATACATCCTGAACAGTCAGTAAACATTTCCTTTGTAAAACAGGGTGCTTGGGTGGTAGAGGAGAGGGGACCTAATTCCAGGCAGAAGGAACAGTTTAACATTTTAGGGGAGTGAGGAAAATTAATGCATAAGGTTAAACACACGTCCTCCTGTGCAACCTGTGTCTTGTGAGAACTCACAGCTCATCAAAAAGAACCTCAGAAGCACCCTGAGAGAGCGTGGATTAATAACCAGAGGAAGCCGTAGCAGTACTAGGGGCTTTTCGATCATCCATTCATTCATTTTCAGGCACATGCTTATTTACTCAAACACCTCTACAGCACCTATAAGCCAGGCCCGGCTCCAGCTTCTCATGATACAACTGTGAATAAAGCAATTCTCACCTTGGCTGGCTGCCTGTTCCATTAGGTGAAAAGAGCAAGAAGCAAAATGAAGGCCATGGAACGTACGTTACTTAGGTTGTGATAAGAACTTGTTGCATTAGACGACTTACAACACTTCGATCCAGTATTTTGATTAAGACTTTTCCTCTTCCATTTAGAAAGAAAAGCATAAAAGGGGTCTGGGTAAAAAGCTTTGTTGGGAGGAGAGATGAAATTTCAAACATGAATTGGGGAGGGTCTCACTGAGGAGGCGAATCTGAGTAGAAACCTGAAGAAAGTGAGGGAAGGAGCCTTAGCATATCTGAGATCACAGTCAGTGCGTTTTCCACCATTTGTCGAAAGGAAAGGAATTCTAGCATGGTCAGGGCTCTGAGACTCGGGAAGAGGCCAGGTCGGGGAGCAGAGCGATGTGCAGACCAGCAGCTGACATCAGGGAGATGACAGGCCACAGCTGGCTTCTGGGCCAAGGTAAGGACTTGGCTTTTCATTCTCAGTGAGCTGCATGAGGAAAGGAGCATTTCTGGGCTCAGTCATTGCCCACTGGCCCCCGCCCCTCATCCCCATTCGTAAGTTCAAGCCCTAATACCCGTGACTCATGAGGACAGGTTCTAAACAAGGGGCTGGTGCCCTCTGAAGACGAGACAGGGCACACGTGCACAGAGGGGTGACCACATGAGGCCACAGGGAGACAGCGACCATCTGCAAGGAAAGGAGAAAGTCCTCAGGAAAAAGCAAACCTACTGGTATCTCATCTTAAACTTCAAGCCTCCAGAACTGTGAGGAAATAATTCTCTCTGTTGCTTAAGCCACTCGGTCTGTGGTGATTTAGGAGAGAGCCCTTGCAAACACACAGAATCCTGTTTTGATTTTGTTAAACATTATCTTTTTGCTGTCTGTGTGTTAAGGAGAGACTGAGCGGCAGGAGACCATGGAGGAGGCACCACATACCCAGACGAGGGACGACAGAGGCTTAGACCAGGGAGCAAGAGGGAGGCAGCCAGGCCCAGACTTCGCTCAATGTGGATTTGAGAGAGTCTGATGACCCATCAGACACGGAGTATGAGAGGAAAACAAGGTGTCAAGGGATTTTTGCATGAGCACCAGAAGCATGAACTGCCTTTAACTGAGAAGGAAAAGATTTAGTTAAAGTCTGCTCTCTGGTGCGCCCTAGTGGCTCAGGTGTTAAGCTGGTGACTGGGGTACAGACCGCGTAAAGTTCAGGGACCCAGGTCTGCAACTTGGGGGAAACAACCAAAAATAAAAAAAATACTGCTTCCTCCTCCTCTTCTTTCCTTCCTTAAAAAATTAGATTCTTTCTGCTCTTCCTTCCTTATATTCCCTTAAGAATCTGCCTAAATTTCCTTCAGGGTCAACAAGGGCCTATCTTCTACCTTCGGTTTACTAGCAGGGAAACTGGAGCCCAGACAAACTGAATTAAGATGGGAAAGAAAATAATCCTCATCAGGATTTCAAATCTCAATTCCAGGATTGATGCCAACTGGATCAAAGAGTTTTCAGCAGATATGAAACATAAAAATGCATAAGATATATTTATTTTTCAATATTTAATCATTTAATGAAACACCTTTGAATGAAACACAGAGCTTTTCCTGTGGGGATGGATTGTATAACAATTTCAAAGACTTAAAAATCACACACACACACACATATCTAGAGAGATAGAGAGAGGAGGCATAAATTAGATTTCCCTAACATTTTATGGAAGTTGAACACCAGAGCCTTTGTTCTCTCCATTTGCACTTTTACCTCACAAACAAAGAAGGGTTCCCTCCTTCCAGACCCCCCTTCTCCTTTGTGCTCTGTCCCATCCACTGGGGAAACAGGCTCAGAAAAGTCTCAGGACCAGGTGCTCGAGACACAAGGGAGGGGAAGGGACACAGGACCTGGGCTTCCTCTCATGTCCAGCAACCCCAAGGCTCTCCGTGGGGTCTTGACTGGCCTGGTTCTGGGGAGCAGGGTCGGGTGCTCTGAGTGGAGCCCACCAAAGAAGGGCAGGACACTGGCCTCTGGCTCCAGGGAGGAGACAGTCGTGACACAGCCCTTCCTGGGCTCTACGCCACACCTCTGCCTCCAGCTCACGTTCTGTGAGGGGCAATCTCTCTCCTTGCTGGAGAAGCAGCAGCTAAAAGTGACTGAAGCTAGGCTAAGTCCAAGTGCCTGTGGAGGAAAGACGATGGAGACAGCAGTGGTGGCCTCCTCTCGCGCTGCTTTGGAAGGAGGGCCTCGGACGCCTCGTGGCATCACCTTCGAAAAAGACGTGAACAGGAGTGGAGAGAGAATAAATGAGGACAACCTAGTCTGAAGAAACAGACACCAACAAAATCTCCAACGAGATGGGACTACACCGAGTTTCATATGCCTTTTAGGAGCACTGAAGGCCAATTTTCTGTGCTAGATACTTTTGCTTTTCCTTCATATTCACTATCATTTATTGGACAATGACTGTATAGTGTGAAATCAAATGACTATTTGTGTCCATTCAGTCAAATGTTCCTTACAAACACCCCTAACAAAGCAATGGTATTATTATCCAGGCTGAACAGATGAGGAAGCAAAGGCACAATGAAGTGATATCTAAACAACAAATGCTGGTGGGGATGTGGAGAAGAGGGCACACTTTTGCACTGTGGGTGCGAGTGCAAATTGGCACAACCCCTATGGAGAACAGTTTGGAGATTCCTCAAAAAACTGCAGATGGAAATCCCATCATTCCATGTCTAGGCATCTACCAAAAAGATACAACAGCACCATCCACAGAGATGTATGCACCCCCATGTTTACTGCAGCCCTATTCACAGTAGAACTGGAAACTACCTCAGTGCCCCACATCAGATGAGTGGATCAAGAAGATGTGGTCCATATGCAGAATGGATGCTGCACAGCCCTGAGAAAAGATGAAACCCTGTCATTTGAATTGACATGGGTGGAACTAGAGGAGATTACACTAAGTGAAACAAGTCAAAAGAAGAAAGATAGAGACCAGATGACATCATCTATAGGTGGAAAGTAAATAGACAAAACAAAGCAACAGAGGAAACATAACCAACCCTGAAACATTTGCAGCAGAACTGAGGTGATAACAGGGAAGGGGGTGGGCAGGGGCACATGGTGGTGGAGCCCACTGGACAGTGAGGAAGAGCACTTGGTGATTTGGTGGAGGGCAAGGTGTGTTGAAAAATATCTAAGAAATGGGGAACCTATAATAGGAAATGATTTTAATGTGTAGAATAATTACTACAATAAAAAATTACAAAACCCCCCCAAACCAAAAAAAAACCAGGCACACTCTAAAAAAATACCGAAGTGGTGTCTGACACTGATATCCCACGGGTGGACTCTGGGACTTGCCATGAGCTTGGGGAGCAGGTGGCCTCGCACACCACGCTGCCTCGTGCAGGCTGTGACTTTGGAAAAACACAAAACTCTTAAGTTTGATTCGACTGGTCTCTCATTTCCTCCTGCTGCACACTTCCTCCCAAATCTGCTGAGACAAGACTAGAAGCACATGCCATTTTTTCAGGGTCAGAGCAGGTGCCAGCTAGGGTGATGATTCGGAACTTCTTCAGATACATCAGAAGAGTTCGGGAGCGATGGGGTGATAACAACATGAAGGTAAAGAATGCAGGGGCCAGCTCAGTAAATGGCTTCATGAACTCGGAATAAAACTTGGAAACTTGGGATGAACTTGGATAAAATAAATGCAGCTTTCTTCAAAGATCTACGGGCCTTTCATGGGACAGATTGGAAATAAGATCGGGGGAGTAGTTACAATAAGTAAACTTTTAACGTATGTAAGAAAGAACTTTGCAATGATCAGACCCACGTGGGGTGGGACATCTTGGGACCCAGGGAGGCTCCTGCTCTCGTGGAGACTAGGGGACAAATGTCAGAAATTCTGCAATAGACAAAGGCTGGCTGCCTAGCTGCAATTCCAGTTTCCTTTCAATGACAAAAGAAAACGACTTATTCGAACTTATAGTACAGGGCAAGCGTCAATGACCTGTACATTCCTCACTGGAATCTCACGTCACCCACAGTGTCTCCTGGGCCAGACTGGAGCTCTGGACTAACGCCAGGAGGCCTTCTAGGAGACCTCACGGTCTGCGGGCAGAGCGCCTCGGTGTGGGGGAACGTTTCTTCCTTCTTGCAGTGCTTTTGGGAGTTATTGAAAAATTGCCAGGAGAATGGAGAAACAATTCTGTCTGCCTGAATCTTGGTCCCAAGAAGGACATGTGGTGGACAGACACCAGGGAGAGATGTTAGGCTGTGAGAGTCTCGCTAGCAACAGCAGCAGCTCCCGTACCAAGTGGAGAGGTGGCCTGTGACCTCGTTCTGCCCCCATGCTCTTCCAAGACTCCTGAAAGATGATGTTTGCCCTTGAAACAGTCTCCCCAGTCTTTACTGACGTGGGGAGAAGCCCCGTTTTCTCTGGAAGGAGATATTGCATGCATGGACTCTGCATCCTGAAGGCTTAGCAGAACACTGCGTCCTGACCGAGCATATTGATTCCCCAGTTGTTCTCTCTGCTTCATGCCCATGGAGCAGCGGACTGGGTGCAGGTCCAGTCGGCCTCCCCCTGGTCTCCATCCACTGGAATACTCTATAGTTGCACAGAAATGACTAAATGGAGCAGCATCACCTAACTTGTCGGTGAGGGCTCTTTTTAAAATGTTGCTTTTGTTTTAAAGAAAAGGTGCAGCCCAGGATGGAAAGGGAGCAGGCAGGAAGAGAAAAGGGGCAGAAGCATTTTTATTTCATTCTGTTTAGCTGTTCATCTTGGATGCTCCCTTCCCTCATCCGGGTCTGGGGCTGTGAACTGGGGTCCTTCGGATGCATGTGGATGGTGCTCAGCTACAGGCGCTGGACCAGGTGCCATCACACCAGGGTGCCGGTCAGTGCTGTTAATCATATCTGTTAAAATGGCATGTTTTAAGTGAGCACATACTTAGCAACATCATCCTAATGTGATATCACCAGTGTCCTTTTCAGATGAACGTTGCTCCTAAGAGAATGAAAAGAACAAAACCCAGGTTGCGCAGCAGACGGGCCAGGAAATGTCGCTGGATGAGCTCTGGGTGAGCAGAAGGAGGTCAGGCTTGAAGGCAGGGCCCCTCTGCCTTCTATGCAGGGCGGCACTTTCCAAGTTGTCTGTGGGGTGAAGGACCAGTTGTGTTTGGCTGTTTTAATGTTCAGCTCATCACACAATGATGTTTTTGTAAAAGATAATACCAATGCATGAAAAACGAAATGCTTTTTATTGTAAGATGAAGCAGCTGGAATTGCTAAGCTGCTCTGAAGATACCTGCAGGGCTGCTCTCAGCGCCTACACTTGGTGGCTGCTGAGGGGGAACGGGCAGCTGGGTACCACTCGCTGGTGGCTGCACTGGGGAAGACATGCAGCTGTCCTCAGTTTCTTGTCCCATGTCTTGTCACCCTGGGTGATGTAAGGCTTAAGATGATATAAAAGATATTAGACTAAAAAGTCCACCCTAAATTTCAATTGATTACTGTCCTCATTAATACCAACAGCAGCTGAAAAGGATGAACAAGGGGCCAAATAAATATTTCGTTCCGTGAGGGAAGATAGGAATGTGGAGATGAAATCAGAATTCCTCACCACCACAACTGCCTTTAGAGCTATTACTTTCCAAAACATGAAAGTCAGAAAGGGAGAACGGCGCCGAGGATCGGGAAACTACAGCCCAACATCCTTCTTGTCTCTGCTTCTCTGCCTGCAAACCCTGAGCCTCTGGAAGGTGGTTCCCACCTGCAGGTTGGGTCACAGTATTGCCCACATGGGACAGGGTCCTCACTCAGACCCATCCTTCATGTTCCATGTTTCTCGTCATGCCAGGGAGCTAGGGCCAGCAACAGGCCTTGGAATCACATTAGGGGCTCTCAGCCACCTCTTGGGAACAAGGGGCTGTCTTTGAACACACACCCACACACACATGCACGCACACACACGCACATACCCAGAGCCTGCAGAGGCATCTCCCTAGGAGCAGAGTCGGGGTCTCTGCAGGCTGGCCCTGGGGGTGCTCTTGTCGGATCGCTCAGCTATGCAGCTCTGCTGAAGGAAGGGGCCTTGTGGTGCCTGGTAAATACGAGACGCCCACAGAGCAAGACGGGAGCTCTCCACTCCCTACGGGGGCAGAACAAGAGGCCTCCGCCTTCCCATCACTCTGGTTTTCCACCACCATCCTGTCCGCTCTCTCATTTCACTTTCAAATGCTCTTTTCATATCATAAAAGTAATGCAAAGCAAAAAATTAAGCAGGATAGACAGAAAATTAAACAGAAAAACGTGTTCTCCCCATCTTCCTGCCCCTGGGGGAACCACTATTAACTATTATATGTGTATGCAACTGAGACATGTTCAGACTTATTGGCGCATAACGTGTGCTAGTATACATAAATATAGATACACACATATATTCCCTTTTTCTTTCTTTTTAACTCACATTCCTTTCACTTTTGGCTGAGCAGAATTGTTCTATAGTTCAGCAACTGGCAACACTATTTTTCTCTTCTTCACCTTCCCAGCCCTTCAGTTTTCGGTCTGATTTTACTCTCAGCCCCTTCCCCTGCAGTGGGGAGGGGTGTCGGCCCAGTCTGCAGCCGCCTCCATCAGGGTCAAACCCCCAGCCCTCTCCGGCCTCCCCCGTCGTCCCTCCCCTCCGACCCGCGATCCCGGTACCTCTCCAGCCTCTGCATGGTCATGGCCAGTGTTTTGTTCAGCTCGTCGATCATCCTGCAGCCTGAGGGGTGCAGGGGCAGGGGGCCAGCGCTGGAGGGGAGGTGCTGGCCCAGGCTTCCGTACTGCAGCTGCTGCTGGATCTGGGAGGGCAGCACTGCGTGGTGGTGCTGGGCCCCGCCCTGCGGGCCGCTCTTCTGGGCCACGTAGGATGCCAGCGAGAGGTCTGGCCCCCCCACGGGCATGCAGATCATGACTTTCTTTGGAGGTAGCGGAGGCGACAGCTTCACTGGCAGACAAGGCAATTTCACAGGGGCGCCAGGATCTGCGTAGAAGGAGGCGAGAGGCAGACGTGAGTGGGGTCGGGGGGCACTGAGAGAAAACCGGCATGTCATGCGTGCCCACCCTGGGGCTGTGGGCATCCAGGTGGGTCCTGAGCACACGTGCACCCACTGAAGGCTGCAGCACATCTAGTGCTGCTCACACTTCCAACCCAGCCACCTTCCTTTTCTACAAAAAGCACAGCGACCCCAAAGGCCCTTGGGGAGCAGCTGGGTGTCGGCAGTGTCCCTCACAGGGCTGTGGCAACAGTGGGAGGGGGATGACACTCCGCACCCTTCTGCTCATGGAAACCCGTGGACGCAGAAGCCAGCCCAGGTTCAAGTTCACTAACAGTGTGTCACTCCACCAGGGACTGGCATGAATGCTGCCAATGTAGGAGGCCTCGCCGATGCTTCATGAGGGCTCACGGTCACACAGAGGGCACCCCGCGGGGGCCAGGCGTGAGGACGTCAGCCGGCCGTCTGAACCACTCCTGAGGCCTCCTGGGTGGACTGTTGCAATCGCAGCGAGTTTCTGGGGCCCTGGGAGAATCCGCTCGCCTCCAGCACAGTCTCACGGCTCTAACCTGGCCTGAAGCTGCCCAGAGATGTCCCCGTTTAAGAGGGGTTGGGTCAGCTCAGCGCTCGGGGCTCCTTTGGGACGACTGGCTGGTCCTCTGCCTGTGTCCCGCATTCCCAGAACGCATCTAGGACCGGGGGCTGGGTGGGCCTGGCTGCGACCCAGGCTCTCGGCAGAGGCCTGGCCGGGGGGGCGCAGGGGGAGACGGGGTGTGTCTGCAGTACACGTCCACCGGCATCCACAGCGGGCAGACCGCAGGATTCTGGCTCTTGTCTTCCAGGCCTTGGGTTTTTCTCCAGCTCTCCGTCTGCATGGAGCATGACCTTCTCCAGTTTACTTGTCACCATTTTACCCAGAGGACAGACATTCCTAGACCACAAATCCAATCCCGTTGCTCCTCAGTTGCAAAGCTGCCAGTGGCCTGGCCCTAAAGCCTAGCTTCCTGACACGTCATTGCAGGCACCCATGTCTGCCTGCGTCATTTAGCTTCTTCCAGGGCACACGTTCCCTCAGGAAGTCTGCTCGGCTCCCCTGGTTGAAGTCACCTCAGTGACCATACCCAGAAAGCTTCTGAGCAGGGTTCCTCCCACAACGTGTCCTGCTCTTTTCCTCCGTGGTCTCCTTGTTTGCAGATCCACACTGCCTTCTCCACCCTAAGTCAGTCCCACCAGATGGTGTTTGTCTCTCACCTCCCTCCCTGGTCTCCTCAGGGTCCAGCCTCAGCAGAGGACCTCTTCCGAGTCACACAGAAGCCCGGCTGTGCGCTTGCCCCTCACTTTGGAATATTCTGCTTTGTCTTCTTGGCCAATTCTTACTCCCCTTTCAAGGTCCAGCTCAAAAAACAGCTCGCTGTAATGGGACTCATTGTTTTTTTTTGTGAAACGGATCCACATCCCTACTAATAACATCATTGCTGGAGGTCGCATGCCTTTTCAGAAGAGTGTTTTTTTTTTCATCCTGAGGGGTGGTGGACGCAGGAAGATTTGAGAAGCCCAAGAAGCAAAAGTCAGCCTATATATTTGGTGGTATTCTGTCAGTTTTTTCCTACCATGATGTTTCCCATTTGTAAGTTAAAATAATTACCAAAGAAACCCTCCTGAAGAATCTCCCTCTGTCCATGACGCACCCTGAACGACTGTGGTCTCTCAGTGTGGACCACGATGGCAGGGATGACATGATTGTCATGGTCACAGTCAGCTCTTCCATCATGGCCGGTATCGTTTCAAGTGCTTTTCATGTCTGAGCAACTCAATCCTGACAACGGACTTGTGACATATCTCACTGCTCCAGGTGATGGCACTGGACTCTGAAGACACTGTTCTGTGCTCTGGGCACACAGCTGTCTCCACGACTAGAGAGCAAGAACTGTGGATAGCCTGTCATGGCAGCCTTAGCGTCCTGCCCAGCGCCAGCTCGCCTAGCAAGAGGCTGCAGACATGTCCGCGGAATGAATGGAAAGTCTGATACCCTACTGTGGGGTGAGCTCACATCTTCGCCCAGAACAGATGCTCTAAGGTGAGGTGAGCATAACACAGTTCATCGTTTTAGGAGTAGGCAGTTATGGGTGTATGGATACTAAACTGATGATCCTACAGCTGATGGGTAAGAAAGCACAAAAATTCCAGGGGGTCCTGAGAGAATGATCTCCCGACCATCGAAATGCAAAGCAGCCATGACCACCTGACTCCCCCATACTCCCTGCTGAGCTCATCCTGTTTAGCTTCTCTATGCACAGAGAAACCCCGGGGTCTGAGATCAGAAACTCACCACTCGGTCAGTTCCTGGCACTCAAGCCTCCATTTGTATGGTTCTTAGAAGCTTTATGCAAACCGAGCAAAGGCACCGTGTCTGGAAGGGGGCAGGGTTTCCCTCTGGGTTAATTCCACGATTCCACTTGTGGGTCTGGCTGTCCGTCTAACCAGGTGCTCGTGCAGAGAAAGCAGAGCGGGAGGACTGCGTGCAGCCACGTGCCAGGAAGGAGCAGCGATCACAATGACTTGGGCTCCCCTGGCTGGACTAGAACTTGCTGAGAGCTTCCCTGGTTCCCAAGCGAAGCAGCTCGGTTTACTGTTGAACCACAGTCCTCTGGACACCAAGAGCTCCACGAGAACAGGTACGGGTGCGGGAGAGCGACGGGGGGCGGGCCAAACTAGTGCAGGGGCGCCCGGGATTGTCCTAGAGAAGTGCTGCTGGAGACAGAAGGACCCTCTCCTCCTGCGTCTCACTTCTGGCTGTTTGACTACCCACGACCATACATTCAAGAGGACTAGAGCACAGACGTGAAATCCCTAAAAAAGGCTTTGTCTCGGTGGATTGGGAACAAGGGAAGACATTAAGAAAAAGGCTCAAATCAGATTTCAGCGCTTCCACTACCCAGCTCTGTGCCGCAACTTCGTGGCTGACGGAGAGAGCTGGGGCAGCTCAGGTCTCTGGCAGCCTAGCAGTGATTTTATAGCCTCAGCACCTCTGAATGCCAAGTCATGCCTCCTGGCAGATCAGGACGCCCACTGGGAACCCACTTCATATCACATCTTTCCGGGCTGTCAACTACCGCCTGATCATTCCATCTTCTCACACGTCTGCATTCTCTGCCCCCTTGACTGTGGCACCAGACTGGGACCGCATCTCTTCCCGGTGCACGGACAGCAGGACCCCAGTCCTCTCGCTGCACCCCCACCCCCATGCCCTGCATCAGTGTCCCCGCTCAAGGTCATGGCTCTTTGCTCCAGTCAGTGCTACACATCCAAGGGCAACTCTCTGGTCATTCCTGTCCCGCTCCACCAGCCAGGTCCCCATAGCTGGGAACAGGGGGTCCTCTAGGGGACCTTGCAAACACCTTCCCTGCTCCCACCGGGTGAGGGAAACTGCACTCGCCCTTCAGCACACAACTGAAAACCTTCTGCTGGCAGCCTTGCCTCTCCTGTGACCGTGAAGGCCAGTGCCCCGGTATTTCAGCTCCACTTTGTGTTGACTACTGCTGGCTGCGTGTGGGTTTTAGCCTTGTCTTTCCAACTAGCCCCGGGAAGGCTCCTGCATGTGCACTGAATTCAGCTCTCCCCACGGGGTCCTGCTGGAGCAACACTGAGGCCCAGGACTCTGGCCAAGAGCTCTTGCTGCAGAGTCCTCAGCTGCAGGAGTGCATGAGAAACATGCAGACCCTGTGATCCCCCTCAGGGATTCTACACAGGATGAGCTCTATGCATTTTTTAAAAACACTCTTGTTCTTTATTGAGAAAATAGCAAAGCAAGCAATACTTCTTAGAGCAGAGTTCTTGGACCAGAAGCAATTGGCCTCTCGATGCTTACGAGAAGTCTGCATTCCTGGCCTTCACCTCTGTCCTCTTGGATCAGAAGCTTGGGGCCAGGTATTTGGATTTAATCTGCTGCCCAGGTGCTTACCACGCACAGGGCGTCAAGCTCTCTGGCTCAGGGCTCCAAGCTGCACTGAGCTCAGTGTTTCCCAGCACTGGGCCGGCTGAGGACTGGGAGGTCCGTGCATCAGTCCGTCCAGCCCTGGGCAAATGTCTGTCCATGATAAGAGGCCCAGGAAGCAGTCTTCGAGTTCTATTTCTGTGTCCCCTACATGTAAAGAGTAAAAGAGCAATTTGCTAGAAACCTATTTACTGAAAGCTAATTTGCCTAAAATCTATTCACCTAACGAACTAGCTAAATCTGAATCTTGCAATTATAGGGCTTATTTTTAAACCAATTTGTTTAATGGCATTTCCAATTCAATTTTATATTTATAAAAATCATTTGTCACTGAACCTCTGGCAAATGACAAGAGTTCTTATATCTTTCAGGGTGAAGTTTTCTATTTTATTTGCTTTATAATGCTTTAAGGATGCTTTCGGCAAGTTTTTCCTAAGGAAACTTCTTTCAAATTTCCTCCAAGCAATAACCATCCTGATGCTTACCTTTTCCTACAGAGTTAATTCTAATGTGCATTAGATTCCTCTAGTCTCCTTCTTGCTGATTTTTGATTTGCCTTATGTGTATTATATGCAGTTCTTATACGAGCAAAGAAACACGGAGCCAATACTCATTCATTTGAGTGAGACAGTGACATTTTTGCAGAAGGATGGCAGAGTGATTTGAAGGGACTGAAGCTTTTAATGCATGTCACCTAGCTTTTCTTTCCAATGTGTCAGCTTCTTTTTTCACATTCATGTTATTGAAGGGACAGTGCAAGACAATGCTGTGCAGGTGTAAAGAATACATCAGAGTAGTGTGTTAGGTTCACCACCACCAAACACTTCTTCTTTCGGGAGAGAGGCCCCCTCCGCGGGCAGCGGCTTTGGAACCTCACTGGGGAGAGCTGGGAGGCAGCTGCCTGTGCCTTACTCCAGGGGCCCCAATGCAGTCGATTTACCCTGGTTCCCTGGGATCTGTTTTGGAAATGAGCTCCCAGATCCCTCCAACCTCATGGAGACCACACTCTGTGAAAGTGCCACAGTTCTGACAGGACCAAGAAGTGCAAAATCATTGCCAAAAGCTGTCATTCTAGAAATAAAGCACACGATGCAAGTGGAGGCTTGTTCAGCTCTGTTGGCATCCCCAGTGATTTCATCTAGCCTCCCAGTCTGTGGATGGGGTTGAGTTCACGTCCCAGGACGACAGTGAGAACGAACTAAGATAAAGTGCACAAGGGGCGGAGCCTTGCACCTGGAACCAGGTCACTCAGTCAAAAGTCGCTGTGCTTCTTGCGGGAATCACTGTCCTCACTGCTGAATGGTTCCTCGGCGGCTCTGTCTCCTCTGAAGCACGCTCAGACGTCTGACCTCCTCTGAAGGACGGTCCAGACGGCCACCGTTTTCCCCATGCTGTCGAGCCTCTCGCCGTTAGCACATCTCACAGAGTCAACGCGACTGCTCCTCCTTTCAGGGCTGGCTGCTCACTTGGATTTGCTGTGGGTGACGCCATGCTTCAACGGCATCACCCTGGGCAGGGCTGGTCCTCGCCTGCTTTCACCAGGAAGGGAGGGCCCAGGCTGGTTTTCCTTCTTGTTTTGCCCTTTGAGCAGGGAAAAAGCTAAAACTCAGTCCCCAATTTCTCCTGCACTAGGACTCTGCTAATCAGAATGCAGAAGGAAAGCCACGCAATCAGGCACCTTGCAGTCTGGGCTGGTTGCAATGCTGCGAGGCAGTGACCGGCCAGATAGGGGACCTGTCTTCATCACCTGAGAATGGAGTCTTATGTGCCTTTTGCAAATATGTGCCTAGCAAACGGAATCCTGTGTGTTGTCCGTGTGAAGAGCTCACAGATGACTGACGTGGGTCCCGTTGCTCTAATTCACACCTCCCCTCTCCCGCACTCTTCCTAACCTTAGGAAAGTGCATTCCCCACTCCCTTGTCCACACAGACTTTTTGGAGAACGCTCCCTGAGCCCGCACAAAACAAAGCCGCTTCACTGTTTCTAAGAGAGCACACACTTAGCTTTTGTAGGTGAAGACCCTCGAGTTGCGGAGAGGGCGGTGACACTGGGGTTTCCCGTATTTGTAAGAAGGTACTGCAGGGAGAAAGAAGGCTGGAGCCGGCCAGGGTGCTCTGAGGCACAGCCCAGGGATGAAAACGCCTCCCTGATTTGGACAGCACCTCACGGCAGCTGATGCATGATGCTCACAGAGGTGCAGGACGCCCTCTCCCTCTTGTGTATACGGTGGGGACAGAGGCCGCCCCTCTGTGCACACACCCAGCTCTCCGCTGACTTAGGAAGGGGTGGCTTTGGCAGGCAGTTGGGTGAGATGCAGTATGTGCCTCAAAGCACCTCTGCTGGTGGAATGGGAAAAAGCAAGCACGACCAGTTCTAGAGAAGAAGAAAAATAAACCCCAACTGGGTCACAGATACAAAGCACCCGGGAGGACTCTGTTTTCACACATGACACCGATTTGGCTTCTGACTCTAGACAGGGAAATGAACTCTCCAAATCACATCCACAGCAACCTGTGCACGCGAGGGGCCTGGTACACGAATTCACTCCTTGCCTCTCTTGTCACGTCCTTAACACCTGCTCCGTAGCTCGTTTGGAAGTGCTGATGTGGCAGGAGAGTTTGTCGCTAAGAGTAGCATTGAGTGTCTTAATGAGCAAAGGTGTTGGAAGAATTTCTCAGTTACTTGCTGCCAGGTTCCAGTGAGTTGGCATGTCTGATCTCTCACAGGCAGAAGTGTTCTGCCCAAAGACACAAAGGGTCTCTAAGAAGCACACTTTGAATTTACAAGAGAGCCCAGTTCACTAACCTACAGAGCCAGATTCCCTCTGGCGGCAAGAAAGGCGACCCAGAGCCTCATAAATCCTCCAGGCCAGTCTGGGGAGTGAGGGCTGCCTGGCATTTCCTTGAGCACATGCTTGTAGAGGCAAACTATGCTGACTGGCCCCTTGCGGAGACAGCGATGGGTGTGGGGAAGCAGGAGAAACACATTTGTTCTTTACGGGAGCGCTTTGTCCTCAGATGCTCCAGAACCCTGCAGCTGAGGGTCGTCAGAGTACCAGCCGCACCAGCACCAGTACTGGCAGTCAATTTAGAGCACATAAAGCAAAATGCCATACAGAGCCCGGGGACCTACGAAGAAGCATAACTTTCATGGTGAAGGCACAAATAAGTTCAAACTAGCCCATAAATATTACGTAAGAAAAATAAGAATGCCACAGTGCGTCCTTAACCAGACATGTCTCTAATGCCTCTAACTCCTGGTTGGAGAGCACGCTCAGACGTCTGGCATCCGTCGCGATGGTGGTGGCTGAGCGAACCACATGCACCTTGCGTCTACGGGTACCCCTCGCTCCCCCAAAATCTCCAGTTTGCTCCCTGGAGTCTGGACTAGATGACAAGTCTGACCGATGGGTGACTGACATGTGAAAACTGCTGCTCTTTCAACGGGGCTGCTTTTCCCTCCAGGCTTCCCTGTTTCCTTTAGATCACACAGGACACACAGGAACCAGATTTCATCCAGGGAACTGAGAGTCAGAGAATGATTTCCCCAGCTTCTTGCTAGGAACCCACATCCTGCTTCGAATCCTGTGCAAATGACCATCGGACTTCCCCTGGGCCGTGGCGGAGGCCTCTCTGCCTCGTGATGCCTGCTGCTCTCTGGACATCACAGCTGACAGGAGATGACTCTGCCCTCTGGAAAGCTGCTCCTACAGTTTGAAAATGTCCAGGAGGAAGGCTCAAGAGCAGCAGCAGGGATGCGGGACATGTTCCGTGACATTCTGCAACCATTGCGGGTCCACGGGCCGCCTTTCCTGACCATCAGCTCGACAGGAACATCAAGAAGACAGGGGTGTAGAATCAAGTCTTCTCTCTAAAAGCCCACTTGCTTCTCCAACATTAGAGCCGTCAGCAGAGCCTTCGAGGCTCCGCAGCTGGACGTCAGCCCGCTTCTGACCACAACCGCAGTGCTTCTCTGCAGGGACTCACATCCGCACAAGCGGCCTGTTGGCTGTTTCCTGAGCACACGCAGCCTGGAACTCCTGTTGCCTCCAAGTGCTGTCTCTGCTTCTCTCTTCGTAACCGCTCCTCTCCCCTCCTACCAGTCCCGAGGTCACTCCTCTTTCAGCCCTTTCAGCCCCGGCTTGAACACTTTCTCTTTTCTGATGCTAAGTTCTCCAGTTCAACTGAAAGGACTGATGTGCTGATTGCATATCTTCCTGCCACTGCATCTTCAGAGGAAACATTTTCTGTAGCTTATACCTGCCTGCACCCCGACACCTGACTAAGGAACTCTGATCAGAGATGATGTCAGTGCTGGCAAGTCCTGGTCACAGGGAGCGCTACACACCAATGCGCTGCTTGGTCATAGAAGGACAGGACACTCCTTCAGACGCTGTGCCTGGATGCACCTGGAGGACGTCACGCAAGTGGAAACAGTCACGGAAAGACAAATCCGGTGTGATTCCACTTATGTGAGCGCCTGGAGGAGTCAAATGCATAGAGAGAGAGTGCCAAGGTGGCTACCCTTCTGGAAGGAGAAGCAAGAGCAAGCAGAGTTGCCTCTAAATGGTTATAGCAGCAGCTTGCAAGAGGACGAAGTTCTGGACAGCATGCGAGTGTGCTTCACACTGCTGAGCTGCACACTTAGAAATCATCAAAGTGTGATGTCTCGTGTTATTTTTACCACCACAAACAAACAAACAAAAAAATACGGGCGAAGTGAATGAAATCTCTAACTTCCCATGAAAGAGAAATGATTGTGCAATGGTCTTCACCCTGATCACAGAGAGAGCGAGCAGAAAGCCCTCTTTAAAAAAGCATTTTCAGCAGTGGTCCTCACATGCACTAAGAAAAGCATGTCCACATTCTGAGAAAAGAGAATCCAGACTGGAAAAACACAGAGACATAAAGAGTATAAAGAGTCAGTTCAGATCATTTCCCCATTCCTTCCAGGTATCAGTGATTGAGAGAGTCTGGAGCTAAAACCTTTTATGTGGATGCTTCTGGGCTGCAGTTCACTACCTGCCACCCCCGTCATTTAAAACGGACTCATCAGGTCCCAGGAACCGTGAACTGCTCTCTGGTTTTCTTGCACTCTTTGAGGAGACCACTGGGAGGGAAGGCAGGGATGGGGCAAAGGCGATAAGATGACTTCTAGGCTGGCAAGGGTGCTGGAAGAGGAAACAGGGTGGGAGGCTGTGGGGGAGACGCAGGGCTGAGAGAGAACCTGAGCGTCACAGTCTGTAACACTAACATTTTTGATCTGGATGGGCCTGTGGAACAGTGTCCACAAAACCAGAGAGACAGCTATAAATAGGAATATTTTCTGGCTGGACAAGCAGTGGATACAGGATTCTCGTTACGGATGTTCTAGGGCTGAAAAAATAACCCAGGGCAGGGCTGCCATTTGTCAGGTAAATTTGTGGTTGCAGAAACTTCAGCATCTGAAAGTAGCAATCACCCGAGTTCTGATAATACAGTGAGTTGCATTGTGCTTCGGGGTGTAAAGATAGTGCGAACCAGCTCCAGGCATGCTCATGGGAGCAGAAGGGCTTGCTTGGAAAGCTCAAACATGGCCTCCTTTCTTTGTTCACCTGTCAGTCTCCGTTTGTGGCCAGATCTTCTCATGTGATCTTTCCTCTTCTTGAGTCTTGCAGACGATCTCCTTCTGGAAGGTTCCAAGCCAGCTGTACTCACCTTTTCCTCTTTATAATTAAATGTCTTGAGAATATTATTCTATAATATTTTTTGAAAAACTGGATTTTTTTTTGTCTTTGAATAATACAAATGAAGAAGCAGACTGATACTTTCTTAAAATTATAATACATAAAGAAAAAAACAATGAAAGCTAAGGATTCCATTTTTTTTTTTTTTTGATTTTCAGAATAAGTATTTGGCAGAGACAGTATAAACTAATGACTGTAAATACGGACTCTGGAGTCAAACCAAAATGGTCAACTGCATCTCTGGTGCTTACTAGCTGCATAATAACCTTGACAAAGGCACTTTATTTCTCTGAATTTCATTTTCTTCTTCTATGAAAAAGAGAATAATACTAAGAGTATCTGCCTCCTAGGACTCAATGGTACAGGGCAGAGTTCTCAAAATGGGGCCGCTGTCATCATTACCCAAGTGCAACCTCAGGTGGTGAAGTCCAGCAGTCATGTGAGTGGTAATCATTCATTCAAATGGCACTTCTGGGCTGCTTATCACGAAGATTAAATGCAGAAGGCATGGATTCATCATGTGATGCTTCACATTTGACTTCTGGAGCCCACACAGATGGGGAGGTAATCGATCAAGTCTGACAGAGGAAGGAGAAGATGATCTTGCCTTAACCATCCTTCTCCGCGAACATCAGACATCTTTCCAAGATGGCTTTCCCAAGGACGGGAAAGTCGCCTCCGATCGGATCCATCCTTTCCTGAAGTGAAGGAACCCAAGTCCCAGTAACTCCCAGTGTTGGAGAAGAAGACGAGGAAGAAGACAGCAGTGGAGAAGAAAAAGACATTTTGCGAGAGCGGGAGAACGCATCTCTACCCAGCTGAAGAACAGGAGACATTTGTAAATCAAAGCGTCTCCAAGTTAACTGTGGTTTTCCTGATAAGGTGGAAGCAAATGCCAAACAGAGGTTCTTGCGTGTCTCTCCCTGACTGTGTACCTGGAAGAAGGCCAGTTCAGGCTCACGCCTCCTCCAGCCTGCTACCGATCCTCACCCACTGCCACTCTCCATGAAGCACAATCGCTGCCTTAACAACGGTCCTATTTCCTTTCAAAGTTGTCCATAGACCAACAGACACTGAGGATATGCCAGAACTCCTAAGTCTCAACTTAGAGTTCTAGAATCCTTAGCTTATTAATTCCTCCTGACATGGCCCAGACGTCTCCAGAGTAATTAGTAACAGAACAGGGTTGATGGAGCTGCCTCATGGTGATGCAGATTCATTATGACTGATTGCTCACTTAGACAAATTAAGCAAGTCTAATTGAGTTTAAACCTGAAAGGACAGCACCAGACTCCCAGCCCACAGACATCTCTACCTAGCTTATCTTCATCCTATTTGATGGGCATCCAGGTACAATATTACTATACCAGGAGAGGATTTTTAGCATTCATGCATCCTTATCCATTTGACCTATGCTATTTGAAGGTGAGACTTGCAGATAACAGGCAAAGTCCACTGTCTTTGGATAGGATGAGGGGAACAAAGGAGACTGGAATAATTCTTGTTTCCTTAGTCCCTCACATATAGAATCCTGTGGATTCCAGTCTCCCTAGGTTCAGGGCTCACAGATGTGCCTTCATTACACCAAATGCTGAGCCAAATTAAAGGGTGCTGTCAGCTGAGACATTCCCTCGATTCTTCTCGTAAGGTCTCTTCCCTCTTCGTCTGCTTCTTGTCTTTCTGCTGCTGCTGTCATCCAGATGCTCATGGCTTGAATCTGGACAGCCAGGCATGGGGTGGGCTTCACTGGCTTCTCAGACTGACTTTCAACCCTCTCCTCTCTGCCCGCTCCACACGGTGACCCAGGACAGTGGCTCTGAAGACCAGCTGTCATCACGTCACTGTCCTGCTTGCAACCTCTGAAGGCTTCCACTGCTGTGGGAAAAACCCAAAACCCTTACCAGGCCTACCCAGGGAGCCCTCTGGTCACTGCTTCCCAAGAGGAGCATCCATCCCAGCTCAGCATCACATCACCAGCCCCAACCGCTGCCACCCCTGAGTCCCTGTATGGGGTCTTCTTTCTAGAACATTCTCCCCTCATTCTCTATCAATACTCTTCATACTTTAAGGGTCAGTCCAATTTTACAGGCTTTTCCAGCCTTTATCAGAATCCACAAGCATAGCTCCCTACTGCAGACACCTGTGCACTCTGTTTTTTTTTTTATATATTCATTAAACTGGCATATATATTTGATACTTGGCATTGTCTTCTGCCTAGAGTAGGCATGTTGAATAAATACGTTCACATAAAGGGGCTTGTTTAGCAATATTTAACCTTTCTCAAGGGAAGTTTGGCATCAAAGCTTTAAAGGTGAACAACTTTTAAAAGGGATATGCTTTATTGCTAGCATTAGAATTGGCCATTTCAATTCTAGAAAGCAATTCAGGAAAACTCAGAGATGCTTATAAAGACATATGAACACCGTTGAAGATGTTTCCTCTTGTGCTTTTTATAACAGAGAAGATGGAAAACCCCTCAGTAAGTAAGTCCTGGGCTATGCCAAGCAGCTGACATAATCGCATTGTGGAAGATTTACTAACATGAGAATCAGTTCACGATATCTCTCAAGTGGAAATGAGTCCATTGGAAAAATGAGTGAATACAGATGATGATGGTTCAACATTAGAGGTGTTTGGGGGTATTCATTTAGAAGTTGGTGATGTTTTTGTGACTAGAAATAGGCTTTCAGTCTTGTAAAGTTCACGTCACTCTCCCATCAGCCTCTGTTCCAACTAGTTCATTATTACTCCTTTCACTCTGAAGTCTCAGTTTCTAGGGCTTCATCAATGGTATTCAGTGAGGACTGACTGTGCAGTAGTATTTGATTTTTACTAGAGAGAAAGATAGACTGTGACCCTCTCTCAGAGGGAGGCTCAAAGACCTTGGTGGTTTTCTATGCATTTAAATTTGGAGGCACTGAAATAAATGGTTATTAATGTGCTCAGTGTTTCCTTTGGATGGATATTTGCTCTTTTGAACCACAAACTCTGACTTGGATGGATGCATACACTGATAGAGCAGTTTGGCACAAGCCGATGTCAGCAATTGCCCTGGAATAAAACCCAGCATGATGAGAGAGAGCCTGCTATCACTGGGAGGACCTGGGAAACACAGGTAGAACTCTTTAGTGGCTCCAACACAAAGTCCTTCCAGCACTGGAAAAGTCACTTATTTAACGGAAACCTCACTTTTTTGACTATAAAGTAGATAACATTCTCTCCCTCCAACTCCATGACAACTTAGAGAATTTGATAGAAACCACTTAGACACTATTTCTAAAAATAGTACAGCTATTATAAAAATACAAGGGATCCATTTTAATTGAGATGTCCCTCCCATTGCTGAGATTTGCATGATCCAGGTTGGAGAAACTGTCCTCTGAAACCTCTCATCTCTGATTACATCACAGAGAGGCCTCAGCTGGTGCACTGACGTGCAGTGAGGCCCAGCTTCACTACTTGAGGGGCACTTGAGAATCAGACTTTAAAACCAGAGCAGGTACTGCAGGACAAGATTCCCGAGCTCACTTTTCTTTGAAAGTGTTTTCCCCAATCCTTTGCAGATATTTGTCTTTCTTTTCCTTTTCTGATGGGAACACACATCACAAACGTGCATTTTAATAGAAGAAATATGCTGGGTTTCCGACCAGTGATTTAAAGTCAAAAGTGCAAAGCTTTGAGGCGCTCATCACCAGGGGAACAAAGAATGGCCCTTTGTCTTCATCAAGCTGCTGCCACTGACTTGAACGCACCCAGATGGGAAGCATGCTCGACCGAATCACACAGATGCCAGGGCACATATTTGCAGACACAAACAGCTGGCGGCCCTCGGCCTGAGAGAGGTGGGCATGCGGCTGGTGAGTCTTCCTGAGACCAGCGCCCCGTCCTGGACGCTGTCGCCCCGAGACACACACAGGAACACCGGCGTGGCTCCCAGGGCCTGTTACCAAGCAGCCGCCAGGCCAGGCCCCGGGACGGAGGAGGAGAAGCTGTCCCTTGAAGGGAAGGCCGAGCCGCACACTCCGCGGACGTCGTGACTCACCTGGTAAGTGGCTGGCAATCCTGGCACTGGGTTTGGGAGGCAGGGCGGGGGGCTGCTTGAGAAGGGGCAGCTGCTTCACTGGGGTCTCCTCATGGTCTCCAGAGAAAGCAGCAGGTTTTTTGGGGGGCAGTAGCAGGACTGCTTTGGCTGAAGGATCTTGGGACAGGAGGACTCCAGACTCACTGGCAGAGGGACTCTCTTCAGACACTGAGGGGACAACCACAGGACACACAGGAGACATTACACAACGCCGTGCAGCAAGGCGGGGGACACAGGAGACGGACACGGGCCAGCGACACGTAGAGCCCCCCGCCGCGGGCCCTCTTGCGAGTGCAGAGTTAAAGAGAAGACACCAGAACCATTAGACTGGGTGAAGGGACACAGTGGGGAGGCGGAGGCAGACGAGGAGAGCTGTGGGGACAGCAGGAGGAGGAAAAGGGCGAGGACACTTTCTTCAAGCAACCCAGAGCATCTCCACTCTACTTGGCCTCGTAGGACAGATTCTGTGGCTGCTCTCACGCCTGACTGGGGGGCCATGGCAACTCTCAACACACGGCCAGTGTCGGGGAAAAAGGATGAGTCAAACCAGGACCTAGCACTGCTCCTTCCTGGAGACAGGAAAGACGGGATCTGGGGGGCTTCTTTTTGCCCCGCCCCACCCCCAGTTCTCTCTGAGACCCGTGTCTGGGTCTGGGACACCTGGCAAGGAGACAGCCTGACAGCTGACCCACTTGGGCTGATGTCACGCTCCTGCTGCTGCTTCTCCAGGTCCTGAGGTTCCCCCAGCTGGCCCTCCCCATGGTGTCTCTGCAGTTTCAGGGGGGCCTTCCTGCCCCCGATGGCTCCTTAGACTTTGGCAAGTAAAGCATGTGCCAAGTCAACGCCTCTTGTCTTCCATTCCCTCTCCCCTGGGCCCTCTCCCTTCTCGGAGTCCTCCATGTCTCTTTCTCTGCATTGGCCATGACTCTCCCACCCCCCCCCCCCCACCCTGCCAGTGTGGGGGGACCCAGAGTGGCTCCAGTGAAGATCTGTCACGGTGGCAGCACAGCCTCCTGCCAGGCTGTCAGCATTCCGATGACAGCCTGTACCTCTGACCTCCCTGGGTGACAGACCTCACTAAGTAACAACCAAAGCCATTAGATTCCAATGCAACAAGGAAGCTTACAGGACAAACACCACTGATGGCTTCAGTTGGAAAAATCTCCCCATTTTGGGCATGGGGGTGGGGAGGGAAATGGAGCTGAGAGGCATGGTCCTGTGCCTCCTGTCGCTGCAGAGGAATGTCAATGTTCCCTCCCCACCCTCTCCTTCCTGCCTCACCTGGGAAGCCTGTTCTGCACAGAGAGTCCGCATGAGTCAGTTCTCCCACTGTCTCGGGGACACTGTTAGTATCAGTGCTGCTCACATGAGTGCAGTAACAGCTCCCCAGGTCCCCAAGTGCAGCCTGGGCACTGCCTGTGAATCCCCACCTCTGTCACTGCTCCCCCCACCTGACCTCGTGCTCCTGTGTGCAGAAGGGACTTTCAACCCAAACTCCACAGAGACCAAGAGGTCTCGCCTGCCAGACTCATCTCCCAGGAACCAGGACCGCTCCTCACTGACTGTCAGGGCTGTGCCACCTGCAGGGAGCTGAGGGCCACTCAGCATACTTCAGGGGGACTGACCAGAGGCTGCTCAGACTTTGGACCAAAAGGGAGGTGACAGGTGGCATCCAAAATCATCTGTTGGCAGGATACAATTTAACCTGTGGATTGTACACAATGTAACCAATAAATTGTATACAATGTAACTAGTAAATTGCATACAATGTAACCATAGTAAATTGTATACAATTTAACGGGCAATTAGCACACTAGTTGGTTTTCCAGAGCAAACTGACACGGTTTACTAAATTAATCTAATCATGATCTGGTATACCAGGACCAGGACTAACGGGCATGCCAGGGGTCTTTCAAACAGGTGAATTAGAGAGGTACCCTATAGAAATGTAGGCTTCTTTAGCTTTATTGTAACAGAAATTGAGTGTTAGAAAACAAAACAAAAGATGCATGTTAGAAAAAAGTCAATGACACTTTAAATTATTGATATTATAAAGACAAGGCTTCATTAAGTAGATTAATTGAAGTGTAAATATCCTCCACATTATTATACGAATAGATCCATTTTATACTTACATATTCCTGTGCATTTGCTAATTAGTCAATTCCATCCTCATTTCCAGAAGATTCTCACGCTCAGGGTGTTTTCATATAGAACCCCCATCCAGCCAGTCCAAAGTCCCTGAGGCCAAATGCTGGTGGCCGGCTCTATGAGCAGGGGCCTTACCTGTCCCATCCATGATGTCTGAAGGTTGGAGCACCTCATACGAGCAGGGATCCCTGGGCATTGGGACTGGCTCCATTTCGGACAGGGCTGGCAGGGACAGCTGGCTGGAGCTCAGAGATGGCCCGTTTTCCAGGGAGTCATCTTCATTCGATAAGGAGAGCTCCCCATCTGTCAGAGGAGAGAGAGGACGCAGGGTTAGGCAGTGTCTCCTTCCAGGGCAGGCTTACCTGCTAAGTGAATCTAGATGAGTTTGGCAAATCTTTACCAAGGTCAGCATGCAGAGTCAATGCTACTGTTCTTGTGATGTTAAGACCTTTTTTCAAAAAAAAATTTTTAGAGATAGGACACCTCACATGTAACTATTAGGGCAAAAATTTCCCAAGATCTTCTGCCATTTGCCCGCTTCCTTGTCAACTTCCCAACCATGATAGACCAGACAAAGGGATTTTTAAATGAATATGAACGTGAACTTTTCTTCTGAATTTTTGTAAGCTTAGAAAAGCAGCAGACCTTAGTGATTGGAAAACAAGGTTAGGGATGCTGTGTGGGGTAGCAGTGGGTTTCATGCAGCTGAGAAGCAGCAGGAAGACGGCGCCTGTGACTTCGGCAGAAACTGGTCCCATCTGCTCTGACTGCATCCCCGCTGGAGGGCTGGGCAGCCCAGCAGGCAGGGCGGTGCCGGGACGCTCCCAGGGCTGACAGAGACCTCACCTCGAGGGCAGCGGACTTTGATCTTGCTTCGAGCCCAGTGAAACCAGGGCAGCTAGTGGACACCCCATGAAAACAGGCTCCCGCTCATAGCCATTTGTCAAATCAAAATTCTTCCAGTGTGATTCCACCTCCGCCCAGGGAGTCCTAGATAAGTAGGCAGTGAAGTCAAGTTGATTTTTAAAGAGGACTGAAAGCTGTTCCAGGACAATAAGAAATAGCCCCACAAAAAATTCAAAGCTCTGCTTAGAACCGCAGAAATCAGCAAAGCAATCTCCTGCCTTAGAACTGGAAGAAGGATAATGTACTTAGAGAGAGGGAACAGTGAAATGATCCACGGTCAGTCTGGGATTAACAATCCTTTCCTCTGGCTCAGCTCCTCTCAAGATTTTAGCTTTGCAGGCAATGCTATACAGCAGCAAAGCTGCTCTCTGCCAGTCTCACTCCTGACAATTAGAATTGGCCCCCAATGCATATTCAGCAGAGGCGTCCACACTGACAGACTTGGATTCCTTAGGGCTCAAGGACATGTGCTATTTTGACCTGAATTTTCTATGAATGTGGAAAAAAATGTAACTGATACCGAGAAAAGATCTGAAGCAGAGGAGATAAGGCACAGATACTTGAATTTATCTCTTTTCCGCTCTTCTTTTCATTCGGCCTTTCTGTGTGCCCTGAGTGGTGGCAGTAATTTTAATTGCCATTAACAAGAGGATTAGGACTCCTCATTGCCAAGAGCAGAGCAGCACAGACTCTAAGGCCAATGCTACGGAAAGAACACAGTTAAATCGAGAGTCCTCAGGAAGCAGAGGGCTACAGGTATGAGAGCTAATACATCGCCATTCCCTAATGGATGGTCCCTAGACCTCTCAACACTCTTTAATGCAGCATATTTAAGTTGATGCCATGGAAGCAGCTCTGCTTAATGTTCTCAGTTGCTACAATAATGAGGCAGCTGCCATTCAGTTGAATCCACCTCTAGGAAACCACTTTGATTTTTGAGGTCCAAGTGCAATGAAAGTCCTGGGTAAGACAACCAGAGGAGGAGGGGTGTCAATGTTATTGCCAAGTTCTGCTTCTCTGGGGGCAAAGATGCAGTGGAACCACTGCTGTTCACTGTAACAGTCAGAAGGGCCACAGAAGTAACATTGGGGAAAGGCTGCAACTAAAGCTGAATTATTTTTGACTCTATGATACTCTTGGTTTCATCACGGCAGCTGGCTTATTGCTAGAGGCTTTGCTGGTGACTGAGAAGTAAAATTACTCACTCCTTTGGGACTTGCTACTCTCAAAAAATTCAGCTCCCTATGGATTCATTGTACCTTTGTCATGGCACAGAGGCCAAAGCACTTTGAGGAGGAAACATGGGTTTTCCATTGTCATAACTTCTAAATATATATTTCCATTGAAAACATAACAGAAGAATAAAGAAATAAGACATTCATCATATTGTCACTCTTAGAGTTTTTCTGCACTTATTTTTCATATTTATAATCCTACTGCATATCACATTTTGTGTTCGTTTTAACTATCCAAAGCATTATAATTTGAATAACTGGATGAATATACAGACATGTATTTATATATCTTTAAATAAGGGATTTCTAACCTTTTATACTATTATTTAAAAAAGAAAGGCCTGCTGAACATCTTCCTGTAAGGAAGATCCTTTCTGCAAGGAAAGTTCTCCCTCTACAGGAGAGATTCCATTAAGTGAAGTTTATGTATGTTTAGTAACACATATCTGGATATTGTGAACTAGCTTTTCTCAAATGTTTTTCAATTTACACCAAAACAATATGCACACCACATACATTTCTTAGCTTTTGGTTATTTCTTCAACATCGACATTGATAAGCATGTTTACCTATCCATCCATCCATCCATCCATCCATCCATCTATCCATCCATCCATCTATCCATCTATCCATCTATCCATCCATTCATTCGGCCATCCATCCATCCATCCATCCATCTATCCATCCATCTATCTATCCATCCATTCATTCAGCCATCCAGCCAGCCATCCAGCCATCCATCCATCCAGCCAGCCATCCAGCCATCCATCCATCCAGCCAGCCATCCAGCCATCCATCCATCCAGCCATCCAGTCATCCATCCAGCCATTCACCCATCCAGTCATCCATCCAGCCATTCACCCATCCAGTCATCCATCCATCCATCATCCATCCATCCATCCACCCATCCATCCATCCAACCATCCATTCATCCATCCATTCATCCATTTGTCCAAGTATGTTCTGCCAAACAAATCCAATCATTAGGTACAACAGATTCATTATTACTATCCTTTCTGATGGCAACTGGCAGTTATAAAAGTAAAAGCCAATTGATTTGGATATCATAGGGATAGAATGATACAGCCACTGTTAAGCATTTTATTTAAAAATTTTATTATGACATTTTCAAACACATACGAAAGTAGAAGTATTAACGCAATGGGTCTCATATACTCATTAAGTTAATACATTTAGTTGGGAATTCATTATTTTTGGTAATTCCAAGTTTGATGAATCTGAAAACTATTCCCATATCCTTCTACTGTTCACCAGCATTATTTATTAGAATTTAAAAATGTAATAGTATTCTTACTAGCATTTTTAGCGGTACTATTAGTATCCATTCCCCCCTGCCCCACTTCTGGGAAGAAGCTAAAATTTGATTAAGATAAGTCTTGTGGATTATTTATACCTTCATCTCTCTAGACCATCACTATCTTGTGTTATCACAGATGAGAGTTTGCTAAATATTGGAAATGATTTTGCTATTTTGTTACATGAGCTTCTAAAATTATCTGTATTATTATGATTTTTAAATGGCACACAGTGATCTGCAATCATTTGTAAAGTGTAAATAGGAAGAAGAGAGAAGGCAGGAGAAGGGACTTGATGATTTGAAACAGTGGTTCTCAAACTTTCACAGGCATAGTAATTCCCTAGAAGACAGTTAAAACAGATTTCTGGGTCCCACCTCCAGAGATCCTGAACCAGGACCAATAAGTTTGAGGTAAGGCCAAGAATATCACGTCTAACAAATTCTGGGTGGTGCTGAAACTGCTTTTGCTGGCCAGGGCTCCACGCACTGAGAGCCACTGGGCTGGAGCTAAGGACTGAGAGAGGTCAGAGAATCTGGAATGGTAACAGGGCCTTGCCATGATGACGGGGGTCAGGGCAGGAAATGCTGCTTCTGTGACTGACACAGAGCAGAGAAGTTTGACTTAAATTACATCAAGGGCAAGGAACCAGCTGCACTGCTTAATTGAACCCTGGATCATGAATATGAGTTTGTCACAGAGGACAATGAAGATGTAGAGAATGGTAGGGTGGAGAAGGAAAGCAGAATGTGAGTGAGATGCAGACATAGATCAATCACAAAGTATAGTCAGGTCACAAAAGCAGTAGGGACCTGAGCGAAGATGCAAGTGCAGGTCAAGTCATACCTTGTAAGTAATGAGATGTAGGAAAGAGTGGATTCAAGTTAGAGAACTGACTATGGAAATGGTGCCAGCCTCATCCTCCTCTTCTGGTGACGTGTAAGAGATGGAGATGCTAGTGAGCGCCAGACCAAGGAGATTGAAGGGGAAGGTGAGAGTGAATTCATTCATTCAGCGGACAAACATCTGAGAGCCTGTAATTAACATCAGCATGACATACCAGCCATTGCGCAATGCCCTCCCGAGGAAGGCAGACGCCTGCTACTAGCAATTTATGATCCCTGCAGAAACTATTGCCCATTGTACTCCAGCATTTGGAGCCTAACCACACCCTACCCTGACTGTCTGCTCATGTGCCAGACAATGTGGCAATTACTCAGGAGAAAACAGACATAACTTAAGGGGAAGAGGGTAGGTCAAGAAGTGATGAACAGATGCAAGAACACAGACACAGAGGAATTAGAGTGAGCTCGCTGGTGTGAGGGTTGGGAAATATGAGCAGTGAGAAGCTAACCCTGAGAAGTGGGCGAAAAAAAGCAAGGGGTGAAGGCTTAGAATAGATGGAGACCAAATAAATCCTAGATTGCAAATGATTTTTTTTTTTTAATGTTCTGAAAGTAACACTTAGGTAAAAGTGATCCAGAGGAGTTGCTCAAAATGGAGATTAAGTTTTTGTTTGTTTGTTTGTTTAGGATTAACTAGATCCTTTGTGATTATATTCCAAGTTCTTTTTTGATGGCTTGTTTGGTTATTGTTACCTCTCTTTAGGAATACTTGCTGAATTTAGGGCGATTGGCATGAATTTTGGATCAATCCAATTATCTCAAAGTGGTGTGATGGGGTGATAGTCCACACACATCCCAAGGACCCAGGTTCAAGGCCTGGGGCCGGGGGTAACTACCAGCACGAACAAGTCAATAAATAGATGCTTCCTCCTCTCTCTTCATGCCTCCCTGTACTTTTACATTAAAAACACTTAAAAACCAGATGAATGCCAACTTATCGAATGGGCAACAAGAATTCTTTCAGGTTCTCATGGATATGTGTATAATAATACTTTTTTATTTTTAAAAAACAGTATAAAAGAAGATATTTTGTCTTGAGAGGGCTTAACATTCATGGTTCTTTGAAATGTAAAATATAAAAAGTATCCATTTTAATAATAAAAACAAAAATAATATAAATACAAGCTCACATGGAGTCTTGTATTTTAGGATATGAATTATGGTTTATGCATAAGTCTATTTAAATATATATATTCTAGTTGGAGAAGAAATCCTTATTTAACAAATGATAGTTGAATATGAGTATAAAGAACTGCTTTATATTTTTTATAGCAAACCATTTCTGCAACAAATTTCACACAGATCAACAAACTAAAAATTCAGCTTTAAAACTAATCACGCACATGCACAACCAATTATTTTCTCAAGTCATATAAGAGGAAGGCCAGATGGATAGTTCTCATTCACTCATAAAACTTTTCAATTTCTAATTTATAAACTAAAATGCTGTGTATCCAGATCAGGGAAGGAAAAAGAGCAGCATGCTGGGGAAATATGAGGCAAACATAACTAATAAAAGAATAACTACTCCAAGTATAAAGAGTATTTGTACAAATAACTAAAAAACGAGTCCCAGGTGCCACTTGTGAAAGGCACAGCCTTGATAGGAATCAGAGAAATGCAAACGGAATGACCGTGTGAGTGATGCTGATGCACAAAAAGGTGTTTGAAATAACGTGGGTGATGCTGATGCACAAAAAGGTGTTTGAAATAACGCCAGGTGCGAAAGCAGGCATGGAGGGTAGCATGCGCAGGGTTACTGCAATGATGTCAGGTTGGGTCAGGTGGTCAGCTGGCAGAGTTCTGAGGGGCACCAGGCAAGGCATGGGTAGAGTTTAACGGCCATTCACTTTTTTCCTGTAAAGATGCTTATATACATATATTTTTAAAAATTGTGTGCAAAAATACATCTGAAAAATAATTGATTTTTTTTTTTTAATTTTTTGAAGAGGGAGCCCCTTTCCTCAGGGAAAGTGCGGCCTGCAGGTCCGGGCTAGTCCACAAGAGGACCTGAGTTGGCAGCCCGGGAGCAGGGTGGGCAGGAACCAGTAACACACACACCTAATGAATGAAATGCTTCCTCCTCCTCCCTCTTCTGCCTGCCTGCCTGCCTGCCTGCCTTCATTCCCGCTTGCCTCTTTCCTCTAAAACAGCAGTGAGCCTGAACGAGTGTGTGATCTCATTTTAAATGACTTATTTTGAAATTTTAATTCCTCGAAGATATGAAACGGCTCACATAGCAATCCTTGGCAAGGAAGACATGAAAAGGTCACAGTTAAAACTCAAACTGTTACTGTGAGTACTTGGAATCAAGAGGAATGAACATCACGACATCATGGTAAAGGCTGCTTCCACCGTAAAGAAGCATGATGACGTCAGTCAGCATCATGTCACAGACATGTGGAGAGGGAGCTGAATGGCGTCCTGGTCCACGACGCCCGTGTTTCCAGCTGTAGCAGGGACACACGCAGGCTTGTGAGGCTTCACACCACCGTCATCTACTAGTGTTCACCAACGGCTAAACTCAAAGTGACAGCACCTACGTGACAGCAATCATTGTCTCGGTGAAGACAGAAGACCCCAATGCAAGCCGGCCAGCCAGCATTCGCTCATTGCTTTCCCCTCTGAGATAAAATCTGTGGTTCAGTCTGCTCCGTGTTTTCATTTTTGCTTCCCAGATGTGCTCTTTGACCAACACAGGTGTCTCCATTGAGTGGCTGACATGCGGCCCACAGAGCTGCAGGTGTTTTCACCAGAAGTGTCCCTCTGGTGCTGGTTCTAATATTCGTGAGGCATGAAATACAGACTAATCTTTTTTTGGCATTGATAGACTTTTTTCATTAGTGTGGGAAAAAGCCCCACTCATAAAGGAGCGTAGGCATTGTTTTATGACCCACAAAGGTGTCGTTTAGCAACAATATATAGAGCTTTGAAAAAGCTCCTGCTAATCCCAACAACCTTTTAAAATCCTTGCACTAAAAGCCACTAACTGCTCTCATAGTCAGTAAAATGATCTGCTAAACATCCGTTAGCTAAGGGATGATTTATCTAAGGATTCCATTGAGAGATGAAAAGCTTTAAACCTAAGTGGCTAGAAATGGCATTTGTCAACTTGCATTGGAGAGATTTTCTTCAACTTGGCTGACTTCAGGGAGTTTGATCATAAGAGCAAACTAAATGGTGCAAGACATAACATTTCATAGAATTTTAAACACATCCCAGAAGCAATATATTTCAATTCATTACTGCCTATTTACTAATTAATGCACTCGATTCTCAAGCATTTACCAAGATTTGAGTGGAAATTCTTGTTTGCAAAAACAAAAACAAAAAATCTACAATCTTCCTCTCTTTTCTGATGCATTTTCTTTCTCAACAAGGAAGCCACGTGACAGGTGTGTGTGTGTACATTTAAAATGATCTGTGCACCAACAGGATTTAAGGCAGACACTTTAGGATGCTATAGGATCAGAGAAACTATTTTTAGAATCTATAAATAGAAAATCTTCTGGTTTATCATTTGCCTCTGTTTATAGTCACCAGTCTTTAGATTTTCCTGACCACCCAGTACCCTGGAAATCTATGGACATTGTATTTACATATCAGAATTCAACAGATTCTGTGATGCCCTCAATCATTCCCAACACAGAATGAAATGCTGTCTTTGTGCTTGAAGAATCGCCTTGTGTTGTTTTATTTTTCTTTTGTCTTTACTCTTGCTGTTTCTGGATTTAGCAGCCTGTTTTGATATTAACAATTTTCTCCTGTCTCAGAGACATTTGCCTAGAATACTTGGTGGATCAATGACATGGTGCTTGAAGGAAGAACTAGAACGGTGGTGGTGAAATTCATGTTTCATATACAGGTGTGGCTTCCCTATGATGCACACCTTACACCTATAATGCTATGATGCAATGTTCCTTCAATAGAATTATTTAGAAAAAGCATGAAATTTGTGAGCTCCAATAACTTCCTATCACAAGAGAGCCAAAGACACAGACCTCGGGTAGCCTGGCTCCGTTGCACTTGCCGGTAGCTGCACCCTGCTTGATTCATCGACATTTGCTGCCATTGACTGGACCTCAAGGTCAAGACACCACAACCCACCTAGAGTCTCAGCAGCTTCCCCAACTGCAAACACTTCATGTCATGTTATGTGTCTGTTTCCCAGAGGCGTTTCTGTCACCGATCAGGGTGACAGGGACTCCAGTATCATCTCTCCTGATGAAGTGTGGTGGCTCTGATCACTTTCCTCAGTAGTGACTATGACTCTGGCTCCAGAGTTAGTAACCACAGGAGGATTTAGCATCTTGCTATTCCTGGGCATTTGAATATCAAAAACGCAACTGGGGCGGGGATTGAACATAGAATGAACAGAGGTAAGCGCTGGTGGCCTAGTGGATGAGGCCACGGGATAGAGTTCACGTACATCCCAAGGATGCAGGTTTAAGACCTGAGGCCGTGGGGGAACGGCCAAGATGAATAAATAGATAAAATAAAGTGTTTCTTCCTCCTTTCTCTTCCTGCCTGCCTGCTCGCCTTTTTCCTGCCTGCACCTTTCCTTTAAAAAAGAACAGTTTCTCTCCTATGCTATTTCCAGACAGCGAATCTCACAGAATGACACACTGCTCTACGGGGCCTTTATAGGTAATAGGATAGACCGGCTGAGACTGGAATTCAAGATTTAAAAATCCCTAAAGGCTAGGGTCGGGGGAAGGAACTGATCAGGGCTGGCTCTTGCAGAATTGAAGCCGCTCTGCCTCTCAAGCTGAGCTCTGAGCAGGAACTCACTAGTCACATGTGCTCATTCACATGAGTGAAAATTCAAAAGCATGAAAGTGAAACTGCAGCTCCTCAGTCAGACTGGCCATAGTCTAAGTGCTCGGTAATCACGTGGGCTGCACTGGCCAGCACGGACCGGAGCACACCTCCCTCCTGCTTGAATGTCCACAGACACCACTGGCCAAGGGAGGCTTGAAAAATCACAAGCCTGGTCTAATGAACATGCAGAAGCAAGCACATTGCTGGAAGTGGACGGTTCAAATGATGTTGTGAACTGGTTCACATCATGAATGGCCAGTTCAGGGTTCAGGGTTCAGGCAGGGAAAATGCAGAGCTGGGAAACCTGAAGAGTGGGAAGGGGAGGCACCCAGGCACGTGTGGATGCTGGGAGCCCTGGCACAGAAACACAGGCCTCTGCAGGTGGGCAGGGTCTTCAGAGAAGTCCTGATGGGTCATAGGGGACTCTCAGATGCCCTGGGAGTGAGGAGGAAGAGCTCAGACCTCAGAGACGGGTCAGGGAGGAGAGCAGGGTCGGGGAGGGAGGAGACGCCAGAGGTCTGGTGAAGACTACCACCAGCATTCAGTAAGTGCTGCCTCTGGGCCTGCAATCCTGAGAAGCCTAATGTGGGCTGTATCCTTTGATCTGCTGTCCTTCAGAGGACAAAGGGTTGGGTGGAGTTAAGGTCTGCAGTCCACTGGGTTTTCCCAGAAAAAAGAGGGGACCCCCTGGTGGGTAACTGACTTCAGTCAAGCTGGCTGGGGGGCTGGGAGCAGATGTAGACAGAGGGGTCCCAGGCAAGCTGGCCTTGCAGACTGAGCAGTCCAGCAACCTGGGCTTGCATTCCAACAAGGCCCAGCAGACAGAGATGAGAGCTGTGTGTGCCTTTACAGAGAAAGCCAGGACCAGAAGCCCTAGCTTGGACAGCGCTGTCTTAGCAAAGTATGACGTCAGGGAAGCCTTTTTCAGTGTGCTCAGCTTTCCTTCTCTTGCCACCAGCCTTCTGATGCTTGCCTGGCCTTCCAGTCCATGCGGTCGGTGGTGCCAGAAACACCAGAAGTCCAGGGGCGTGTGGGTGGGCCAGCGAGGCCTACCATGGCCCAGGCCCCCTGCCCTGATGCGTAGGCAGGGCTGGACCTGGTGGCATTGCGGCGGGGCAGGGGCAGTCGTCCGGGGATAATTCATATTAGGCAGCCACTCTTAGGAACCGACTGCACTCACAACACTTGTGCTTGTGGAAACACCTGTTAAATCAGGACAAATATCTAGTGGTTATGCCCAAACTTGTGGTCTGTAAGAAAGGAGAGCAGTTCTGGGGAGTCTCTGAGGCAAACTTTTCTTGCTTCGAGGTACAATGAAGGGACAGTCTGCTCTCTTCCCTGATAATGTGGATGTCTGTGATGCTGGAGCCACTGCAACCATCTCGTCACCATGAGGAAGGAGAGCCTGAGGATGGCATCCCTTAGCCAATGTTTTGAATGATAAAGTAACCAACCCTGAAGCTGTCATATTAGTGGATTTTATTACGTGGAACTCATTCTCTCACTCATTCATGCATGCATACATTAAATAGTAAATCCAAATGATAAATCGCACACATTGTTCAAAGCATTTGGAGACTTCAGAGTGCACAACACATACAATACTGGGCTAAATTTGTTTATTGCTCCAGCCTGCTTAAGATTTTTGTTACTTGAAACCACAAGTGTCTCGACACTGATTGCTTATTGGTTTCACAGGTAATTAAAGAGCCTACAATTAAACTGCATACAAACAACCTCAGGGACACTTCTCAGACTTGTTTCATGTTTTGTATTCCACACTTTGGGCAACCGACCCTCACCCCATGCATCTCAGCTTGGATTCCATGATGCTGCTGCATTTTTATTTCCTTTCTTCCATCCTTTTCCCATCCCTCCCTCCCTTACAGCATTTTTCTGTCTTTGAGGATTTTTATTTCTAGACCTTCCTCCCTTCCTTCTTTCTTGAATTCCCAGATCATTAAATGCATGGGGTCCATTGGGTTTTCTATCAGGGATCCTTATTTTCTCATCTTCTATCTTTCCTGAGAAAAACATACATGACTTCATGAGCATTTACATACTGATTTTTCAGATCTGCATCTCCAACCCAGATCTCCCTCTTGAGCTGCGATTTTGCCTGTTTAGTGCCCTGTTTAGACACCTGCATCTCTCAGACTCAACACGGTCAAGACATCAACATATTTTGCATCCCAAACTCACTCCTCTTGGGTCCCCAGCACAGTGAATCTCCCCTGCATCTGTCCACTTAGTCGCCCAAGTCAGAATCCTGAGTATCAGCCATGCCTACGACTTCTTCACTCTTCCAGCCTCGGCAGTCACAGAGCCCTCCTGCAATTCTCCAGTCTGTCGCCCATACCCGCCCATTCCTATCACACTCCTTCCTGCCACCTACCAGTACGTCACCCAATCCCAGCGAAGGTCCACTGACTGGTATCCCCAGCTCACGTCCAGGTCTCCCTCCAAGCCCTGCTCTCCATAGGCTGAGCGATGAGATTGCAAGTCTGATTGCATAGAGAATGACTGCAAAGCTCCTCCCTGCTTTCAGGATAATGAATAAACACGGAGGAGAGCTTTCCAGCCTGCATAGCCTGCCAGGCCTCCTCTGACCCTGCAGCCAAGCTGGGCACTCTGCTGCCCTTCCCTTCACGGCATCCCAGCACGGGTCCTGGACGGCGCCTGTGCTGCTCTTTCCCCTTCTCACACCTTCCCCGTTCTGTTTTCTCCAGGATAATTTGGACTCATTCTTCAGGTTTCCTTGAAGATACCACTCCTTCCAGGATGCCCTCCCGGAGCCCCCAGGCCAGGAGGTGGTGCTTCCAGGTGCCTCTAAGCATCGGTTACTTTCCCCAGCATCACAGCTGAGCGCAGGGGTCCGTCCCTAGAATCCTAAGTCCAGAACGATGCCTCCTAGATAACAGGTACTCAACAAAGAACAAAAGATGGAAACGTCACTAGGGAATGCTGCTCATTGCTATAATAATAATTTCACTGATTCTTTGCCCTGAGACACAGATTCTCTGAAAGAAGAGGATCATTTAAGGGAATTGTTAAATCACAACTTCTCTTTATGCTACCTATTGTTTAAGTCACCTTCCAGCCACCCCACGAGGGCAAGTCACTGTATTAGGGACTGAGGTAGCTACGCAATACTGAAATGCTGAGGATGCCGAAGTCAACACTTTCCATTTTCACCCAGTCATCCCAGATCACAGCTTCCGTAGATGTCACTACCAGGTGAGACATTAGAAACAGCTAAAACAGTGACAAAACCACAGTGCCTGGTCAAGGTTGTGGAAAGGATTTCCTATAAACTTCAAGAGTCTAAACATCCACACACCTGGGACCCCAGACACATAATGGGTTTGGGAGAAGTTTTATTTTTAAGAGATGATGACCTTCTCCAAATACCAGGCTTTTTTCTTCTGGACTGTCAGCGAGGAGAAGATGCAGCCTCCACAGAAAAGAGTGACCCATGGAGGGAGCGTCTGATTGTTTATAATTTAATGCAGCATCTTTAAAAGGTTGCTCTAACTCGGTGACGGGAAAGAGCTCGCACTGATGTGCTCTGTCCCTCGGGGTGAGGTGCCCGCTCTAACACACACACAGAGGTGAGTCACTTTCGACCCTGCTCTCAGGTTCCTCTCTGGGGGGCTCTCTCGCCCCCCCAGGTCTGGCTGTGATGCAGCAGAAACTACGTCAGCTGCAGTGACCTCAGACACCACGCTCCCATTCGGGTGTGGAATTGCATTCCGTGAGCGGGCGATGCGCGTCATTGCGGGTAAAGAGAAGCTCTCCTTCCCTCGCCTCCCTTCCTGGTGAGTGACAGTCATCCGAACCAAACACACTCATGCTGTACAAAGCACGTGACATTGCTGCAGAACTGAGGTCTCCTAGGAAAACTCAGTGATTAAAAATACGGTCCGATCTCTAATAGTCTTTGGATGCAGTGTTATAGGGAGAGATTATTTGCAAAGCCAACAGTAACGATGCGTAACCGATGACAAATTTTTCCTGGTTCCTATAAACTCCACTGAAGAGCAGAGGTCTCAGGAGGGGGCTAGGCAGCCACACTCTCAGGCTGTGTGCTCTTGGGCAAGCCAATGACCTTTCCAGGCTTCAGCTGTTTCATCTCTTCACTGGAAAAGTGACAGTACTCAGGCCAGGTGACCTCTTGAGATCCTTGCTAAGTCTGAGAAATATCAGCACCATCTTCCTAATGGCCAGACAGGCTCACTGTCTGGGGGACATTCTGCCCTCTAACAGAAGTTGAGGACTTGAAAGCAGAATACTGGGCATCGCCCATATTATATCCATAATAGGACACTGCCTACTTAGATAGGCAGCAGTAAGGTTTCATGGACAACTGGACACCCAAGAGAGACCACAGTTCCCAGTGGTGTGGATGTTCCAACACAGATGGGGAAACTGAGTCATGTGCGTGTGCCGCCCCAGTCTGGCATTTGCGGTAAAGATTTTCGAAGAACCTCTACATCCAGGTGCTGGGGCAGGCACTTCAGTGACACCAGTGAGCACACCAGATGAAGATCCCACTTCTCCTACTACGGCTTATTTTTCAGTGAGGAGAGACAGATGAGAAGAGGCCAACCTCCTATTTTACAAAACATGCTTGCAGGTGATGAAAGATAGAAAGCAGGGGTGCCCTGCTGGCCTAGCTGACATCAAGCCACCAGACGTAGTCCACAGACATCCCAAGGACACAGGTTCGAGACCCACAGCCAAGGGGGAACACCAAAATGAAGAATTACATAAAATAAATGAAATTTTTTTTCTTCCTGTCTTCCTGCCTGCCTGCCTGCTTGCCTATGTGCTTCCTTTCCTACTTGTACCTTTCCTTAAAAAAATATAGTAAAAAAATGCAGCAAGATTGCAGGGCTAGGGGACTAAGGGAAGGGGGCGCTGGTCTCAAGCAGAGGGAGAGTGAGGAGGTGCCATTTGAGCAAGGACTGGGACAGGGGAGGAAGCAGGCGGCCACCTGGGGGAGGGGCTAGGAAGAAGGGCTAGAAAACAGGGTGGACAGGGGCCAGAGGGAAGTGAGGAGCCCCCGAAACAAACTTTGGGTGGGGAGGGCAGGTGAGGCGGGCTTCAGAGGCTGCTGCAGGAATCCGGAATTTCTCTGAGTGAAGTGGGGGGGCCACTGTAGGCTCCAAGCAGCAGGGTGTGTGTTGTGATTTGTAGAGAGCCGAGACAGAGGCATCTACAACACAGGCACTGGCGTTTCAAACAGACGGATTGGCAGTGGCTGCAGGAGAAAGGGAGAGCAGGCAGGCAACCTGGGTAAAGAGGACGGTGTAGTGAAGGGAAAACAGGAGCTGTGAACTGAATGCACTATACCCAGGTGTGGATTTGCTATGATGTGTACCATAAGCCTAGCTAATGCCATGATGCAATGTTTCTTCAATAAAATAAATTAAAAATTAAATATAGAGAATCAACGGGATTATCCAAAGTGACAAGTTGTGCTGAAGCGGCACTGAGATCACTGGCCGAGTTTCAGCCCCCAGATCATGTCATTTAGGTGTCTGAGCAAATACCGCCTCCTCCAGAGGTCTCCCACGAGTGCACATACCTCGGATCAGTGCTTCTGCCTCTGAAGAGATCTCCTTACCCTGCTGCTTTTCCTTTCTTCACAGTGCCTGCTACTGCTTGACAATGTCATGTACTAATAGAATCATTTCCCAGCTCCTTGAGTAGACTAAATTCTGAGAAAGTAGCTTGCTCTTTTGGGTATCACTACAGCTCACCAATTACAATATTAACCGGGCAGTATACATGGATACGATGAATCGACAAACGAATGTTCTAATTGTCTAGGAGAACACTTACATTCTAATTCAAACATACAGCTCATGAGATTGGCATCTAAATAGTCAAAGGTAAACTTTCTATCAACAGATGAGGGTATAAAGAAGGTATAATATATACACACAATGAACTGCTACTCAGCACTAAAAAAAGATGAAATCCTGCCATTTGCAACAAGATGGTTGGAACTACAGGAAATTATACTCGGGGAGATAAGACAGAAGGAGAAAGACACATTGTGTGATTTCACTCATCTGTGGTATATAGAGAAAGCAAACAAACAAATAGAACAAAGATAGACTTTCAGTCTATAAAATCAAATTAGCTATAGATGCTGATTTAAAATGATGCATACCTTCAAACTATGTAATGTTACAATGAAATGTGCTTTCAATAAACTTTTAAAAATAAGAAAAGTGTTGGCCTGCCCTGGTGGAGTAGCATTTAGGTCAGTCGCCTCCAAAGGAGCAAGCCACATGCCCCTGGGTTTGAGTCCACAGCCCAGGGGGAAGCAGCCGGATGAATAACTAACATAAAAATAAAGATCTTCTTTCTCTTCTTTCTCTCCCTGCCTACTTACTTGCTTTCATCCCTGCCTGCCCCTTTCCTTTAAGAAAATAATTAAACATGTTTTAAAAGTGTCTGTCAATTATAGATTGTTATATTTTCAGTTGGCTTAACACTTTCACTATCTCAAGTGATGGTGCTTCATCCTAATGGTGTTACATTGTGTTCTTCATAAAAATGCTATAATCATATTGTGGAAAATTTGGAAGATGAGAAAAAAAGAATTTTTTATTTTATGTTCTTACGACTTATGTGATTGACATAAACATTTCTTCTTATGTAGTTTTCACATCTGATACATTCTTAATGGCCGCAGTATATTCAGAGATGAAATAAATTTCTCAACTTTTAACTAAAGTTCCTCTGGAAAGGGGAATTCTCATCAACTGCAGTGGGAATATAAATTGGTACAACTGCTATGAAGAGCAGTATGTAGATTTCACAAAATATGAAGAATAGAATTATGATATGATAAAGTCATTCTACTTCTAGGTAATTATATGAAGACTATAAAACATTTGTTTGAATAGATATCTGCACCTCTATGTTCACTGCAGCATATTCACAACAGCCAAGAAATAGAAACAACCCAAGAGTCCCCTGATCGGTGAATGAATAAAGAAGATGTTGGTATATACACAGTGGAATACTACTCAGCCATCAAAAATATGAAATGCTTCCATCTTCACCAACATGGATGAACCTTGAGGAGATCAGCGCAGTGAAAGACAGCAGATGGAAAAAGATAAATACAGGCTAGTTCACTCACGTGGATGCTAGAGAATCAAAGCAAACAAAACAAACTTAGACTCTGATAACAGAATGGAGGTTTCCAGAGGGGAAAGAGACTAGAGGGCGAGTGAACTGGGGAATCTCTGGATGGCGGTGAATGGAAACCAGACTTTTGTAGTAATCACAATACGCAGATGTCGAAGTATAATGTCAAACACCAGGAAATTAGGCGGTGTTTTAAATCCATATTACCTCCATAAAAAAAGTTCCTCTGGACCCTATATTATGTGATTTTGCATGCAAATTAAAAAGCATAACAAAAAAGAAGCCATTGAGTGGCTTTGCTTTTTACTAAGTCATGCTTTGTATGAGGCATTCCTGAGCTGACTTCTACAGACATCTGAAATAAATTTCCCTGAAAAACCAAACTTGTTTTACCTTCTTTGAACATATGGATTTTAACCATGAAGGAAAAGGTAAAGAATTGTGACCAGGTCCATCAGAGTAGGAAAACTTCATTCTGAACTCGCTTTGTCTCAAGAGGTGCAGACCGCAGACCACTGGTGTCTTTCTGTCGTTCCTGTGAACCTGGGGGCTGTCACAGCGAATAGCAGGGGAAAGCCACCTGCGGAGGACAGTCGGTTACCCGGCCATCAGCAGTGTCATCACAAAGCAGCCTGACTGAGCTCCAGCAGGGACCGGCCTGTGGTGTGGCCACCGGTCAGCTGAGAGTAGAGACGCCAGTGGGCAGCTGTTGGAGACCAGGAGTCTCTGGGAGAGACTGCTCTGCAGCCTGGTGACAAGAGTGACCTGTGCCAGCACAGGGGGCAGCAACAGCCCCCAGTCCATACGGAAAGAGTGGCTCTAGACTGATGAAGCCCACGACCTGAAAAACCATCCACGTGTCCTTGCCCGTCACTGTTCACTCCAGGTGTGGAGATAAATGTACTCATCAGACCCCCAGGGAGAGCAGAGTGAACGATGCTGTGGAAGGGGAAGAAGAATGACGGGATGAAGACCCACTCAGAGGCTAAGAGGTGGCAAGCAGAGGTGTGAAAAGGAACCTGAGCCGGCTCTCAGGGTCCGGGGTCTTCCCCAGCCCCCAGTATGATTATATTTGGAGAAAGCGCCTTGAAGCAGGTGATTCGGGTTAAAGGGCATCAGAAGGCCGCCCTGGCCCCCTGGGGCAGGTGCCTTGATCAAAAGAGGGAGGGTCCCAGGAGTGTGTGCGCAGAGGGCAGGCCACGTGAGAACGCAATGTGAGGAGGGCCACCTGCAAGCCAAGAGAAGATGCCGCACCGGACGTCAACCTGCTGGCCCTGTGACCTTGGGCTTCCAGCTCCAGTAGTTGGGAGGAAACACACTTCAGTAGATGGAAGCTGGCGGCTTTGGGTGTTTCGTGAGGGCGGCCCTACCCAGCAGACACCGTCTCACGAAGTCCTCCTTACAGCGGGACTCGCCCCCGCTCTGATGAAGAAACAGGAGCACAGAGAAGTTAAGGAACTGGACTAAATTTGCCCAGTGGTCAGTCGTGGAACTGGAGCATGTTCTCAAGGGCAGAGGGACTGGAGCCAGACATGTGATGTGTAGCCACAGTGAAACAAAAGGCTGCATTTATCAGAAAAAGCCATCACAGGCATAGATCTCCACATTTACTATGTTCACAGATTCCTAATTTTAGTCCCTGTCTTCTCTGCTCTTCCCATCATTAAAGCAATAAATATCGTTAAGAGCTGAGGCCTTCTTTTGCTTGAGGGAGCTGGCCGTGAGCCTACAAGGTCCCTGTTCGTCCTGGAGTTTGTGTGTGAGCGAGGAAATTCGGCCAACAGCACGGAAGAGAGGACCCTGAGAATGCACAGACGATAATAAAAATAGCAGGGTGTGGGGACGCTGGGGTGACCCTCTCCGCCACGGCCAGCTGTGGAGTGCACGCTGCAACGCAGCTGGAATGGGGACCCAGGCCTTGCTCTCAGGGAGCCTCTAATTGCTGGTGTGATGGGGCAACCCCGCCCCGCCACAGCCCCCACTTCTTTCTCTCTGAGACCTTGCTCTAAGTCTGTGACTCCTCTGATGAAGTCTGGAAGTGACGCAGACTGCGCTCATCTTCATCTCTTATTAGATGCAATGGAAATCGCTGATGCGAGAGTAACAGGTGTTCTCTCTAGAGCAGTTCTGTGTTTTACTGGGAGAACCATCAAGGTTGCAGGGAGGATGGAGGGAAGGGGAGGGATGACTTAACCCCCTTGGCATAGGCTTCAGGGGCGACCATAATATTTATTTAAGCCCTGGGATATTTATTTGTGTAGCACTGGACCTCTAGCCAGCCAGCTTCCACCTCTGCTGGGGAAGGATCTGGAGAAAGGAACTTGTGATGAGGCAGGTGGGGCTTGGGCATTGGACACAAAGCAAGAGAGAGTCATGGCTTCTTTTTCCCAGGAGAGATTAGGCGACCAAAAAAGTTGCATTATTTTGGTGCGGGCTTATCCCAGAAGCAGGAGAAAGCAGCTCACCACAGGATTCCTTGGGCTCAGATGGCCTCAGTCATTACAGATGGCACTTTGAAATGATGCCACCCCAGGCAGCCCTCGTCACTAGGGCAGAGAAGAGGGTGTCACTTCCTACTGCAGCCTTTTGTGCTAAGAGCAAATACTGGAAAAGGGCAGCTGGGAAACTTAGACGAGGGAGGGAAGGAGGCGAAAAGCACCAGCGGGGTAAGGACCAGCTCACTGAAGCGTGGAGCTGAGAGGCGCTGAGGCTGGAAACACAGGCTGCCTGTCTTGTCCTGGAACATAAACCCGGCTTGCTGAAGGCCTGAAGCACCTGGCAGACTCTGCATTTACTCTATCAGGAGGGGCCTTTGAGTAGAACATATTCTTTAATCAGTGAGTCACCCCGTAGCATCTAAAATAAGAAGACCCAAGAGAGACGACCACCGCTGAGGACTGAACAGGTCAGTAAGCAGAAGCCTGTCATTTCACCTAAAACTTTAAAATACAGACTGTGGTCTTTGGACAGGGGAGAAGGGAGATGAGGCGGGGGAGAGGAAAAGGGAGAGAGTGACGGAGGTGCTAAGAGTATCATTTTAAATAATAAAGCTCTTTAAAAACAAGAGGAGTGAAGCACACTTAATAGACTGTATAAGCCACAGATAGACATTCATATTTAAAGGCAGTATTTCAATAAGCACAACACATACGGGATTCATTGGCAAACAAGTGTGAACACATTCACAGAGCATTTGAACCACAGCAAATATGTGAAATATATTAGTACATATTTATATGTTACAACTTTTCTCCATTGCAATTTCTTCTATTGCGGGAGACAGTCTGTCAAAAAAAAATCTGTTAAGGAAATTCTAGGTGCTTGTGGATTTCTAACCATGGTCTTGGGCTCCCTCAGTGCCTGACAGGGCTTACGGCAATTAAATGCACCCCAGCTGTGTGTTCGGACCCCGACGGGCTGGCCAGCAGCTCCGACATCATTCCTGGGGCCCCAGCATCTTTCTGAGCATCCTGGGGTCTGATTCTGATGCTGAGAAAAAGGGGGCTTTCGTTTCCTCTTCTGGTAGAAGACGGACAGCTTCAGCACTGTTTGCTGTGGTCTCTGCTCTCCTCAGAATTGCCTGGACTTTTCAAGGTTCAGGTCCTGATGCAGAGACTGAACCCTGCTCTGAGAGCCAGCTCACAGGCTCCAGGCCTGGCTCCCTGGCCCGTGGGGAGCGGAGGGAGCACCCCCTACCTTTGTCATAGATTTCCTTCAAGACTCCTCGCTTAATCAGCTCCTCTCTGCTTTGCCTCATTGACATTTTCCTTTCCAGCGCTACAAGCAAAACACAAACAGAAGTGGGTGTGAGCAGACAGCAGTCACTTTTCAAAGGAATCACATTTTAAAATGCGCCGAAATGTGATGGGTGGAAACGCGCCGACAAGCGACACTTGACTGGTGTCAGCTAATGGGGCCAGGAGACACCTTTTACTAGGACGAGCAGGTTCATCAACTACGTCATTTACCCTTGCAAACAATCTCCAAATGACCTGCGTGGCCGACAGTTTCTTTCTGGGCCCGAGGAAGCTGGCAGAGAAGCCGACTGACTTGGAGTCTCAGGCGATGGGACACAGGCGGCAGATTCAAAACTAGAGACGTGTCCTGGGAGCCGGCCTTGGCCTCCGTGCCCTGCTGCGCCTTGTGATGGGCCTTCTTTTTGGATTGTCTAGTTCACACCCCTCTCACCTCACTCAGGATGCTGTGGCTTCCCGGACATAAAAAGTTGGTGAACGGACTGTATTACCTGTAGATGTTGACGTACAATGATGCACACACACACAACACGCACATCTAACCCATGGAGGATGCAATGTCCCTTCAAAATGTAAAAAAAAGAAAAGAAGAGAAAATGTGCCCCAGAAAACTCGCTGGGTGGGTATCCCATCTTCCAGGGAGAGGCTGGCGTAGTCGGAGGCCTCTGAGGGCAGCCTGACACCACCTGTCCCCCTGATTTTCTGGGCCAAAGGCTGGGGATGACGTGGGAGCTGGGGCAGGCGGAGGAATGTGTCCTGGCACACTGGGCAGGGTGGACGGCGACTCAGGTGGAGCAGAGGGCTGGCCCGCTGCTCTCACAGCTGAGCTTTCAGCTGCTGGCAAACACTGATGGGGGAGGTGAGAGCTTATTTTGGTTGCTTTTGTCAGCTTGAGAAGCTCCACATCTTCTGGGGACGTCGTTGTTCCAAGAAGCAAAAGCCGCTTACAAAATACAGACTGTTTTTTTCCAGACAAACTGAGACACAGATTAAACACACACACACACACACACACACACACACACACACACACACACACACACACACACACACACACACAGAGAGCTCAGGAGAATTCTGTTGAGAGAACGCGAACAAGAGCTAGAAAGCAAGCAAGGGCGTGGGGACTGTGATTCTAGCTCATCCCCATCAGCTGTGCGACAACGGACAGGTCCCCACGCCAGCTGGGCCAGGGACCCTGAGCCCAGGCTCCGTCCAACAGCGCGGTCCGGCGCCCGGACGGGCTGCGACAGAAAGTTCTCCGGCTTATTCTTCAGCACAGCAGGGCAGGCCATTACCGGTGCTCTGTTTTGGGACTTTACTATTTTATGTCATTTTATGTCTATTTTGAGGCAGAATATTTTATTTGATTCCTCCCAGTATTTTCCAAGCTTTCTGAAATAAACCCACATTACTTTCATAAACCCCCCAAAAGCAAAGCATTCCCAAGGAAAAACTGCACAAATCCTATTTTTAGCACAGAAACGATAATAATGAAACACTGGAAAATATTCAAGTAAAAGGAGCTAAGGGAAAGATCACATTGTGCCTACTTAGGAAAATTAAATACTTGTGAAGATTATTTACAGCATGCGGATCCCTTTCTATTATTATAACTAAAAAGAGAACAGAACTTTAATGTGGATTCTGTTAATTATGCAAATGAACAGGCATAAAGTCAGAGATTCAAAGAGAGGAGAAAAGAGATGAAAGGAATATTGATTGGCAAGGATGGCAAAAATGTTAGCTTTCCTGTAATGTTAAAACCTATTCATAAAAGTTGTCAGCTAAAGCTTCTGTGGGCTGTTTCAGTAATTTTACATTTTAGTCTCCTGCTTTTAGATAGTAGTGAACTAAGGTCTGAGACAGAAAAATAAATGACACGTTAGGCTGTAAAGGCAACAACTTACTGAGATCTGATTATTAATAAAAGAGTTACACATAATAAATGAGATTCAGACAGTCATCAAATTGGGACCCGACCTAACGTGTGAGGTGGCGTAACAGTGTGAGCTTATTATTCCTTGAAAGAAGACTCTTGAAACAGAGGGACAGCCTTTTAGCAAAGCCTATGACAAATGACCTCCTTAGGCAGTGTTAGAGAGACCTTTATAGAGAAACCAAGCACATGAGCAAAATCAAATAGGCTTTTCGTCAATAAAACCAAATTAATGGTTGCAAGAAGGGAAGTGGGTGGGTGAATGGGAGAAAAGGCATCAAGGAAGAACTGGACCGCTGGTGTCAGCTGCATGGAATCATAAGAAGATGCTGATCGACAATGACACACATCTGAAACCCATATTCCTTCAACGATTATTGTTACGACTAATAAGTGGTGCGCCCTGGTGAGGCCACGGTTAGGTCCGCTGCCTCCCACCAAGAGCAGTCCACAGTCCACAGCCCAGGGCCCCGGGCTCATGTCCCAGGGACGGGGAGCAACCAAGACGAACAACTAAACAAAAGCGAATAAAAGCGGAGGGCTGAGGCATCCTGAGGGAGGCGGCCAGGCAGCCAGGACCTTTGAATGCAGGCGGGGGGGGGGGGGGGGGGGGGGGGGGGGGGGGGGGGGGGGGGGGGGGGGGGGGGGGGGGGGAAGGCCCTGGCCCAACAGACAAAGCCACAGCATTTCTTAAAGCCCAGCATGGAGAAGACAAATGAGAGACACACTGGAGCCATGTCCATGGCAGGAAAGACGGGCTTCTGGAATTCTCAAACCTCCTCAGAAATGGAGCGATTGGTGCAAGCCGACGCCGCTCTTGCCGACCCAGTGACAGAAACTTAGTGTGTTACAGAGGAAAATGCTTCAAAGTGAAGTCACAGGTGACAGGGGCAGGTAGGGTGAGGCCAGGGAGCCATGAAGGAAGTGCTGCTTTCCTACATCTCTATTCCAAAAGAAAAACAATTTCCAGTGGAGAAAAACCACTAGTGGCCCGGAAGAAACTGCTGATGGCTGACAACAGACTCTTCTACTTGTCAGAAGCGTCCATTAGATACGATCCATCCTATGATCAATTCTGATGGTTTATATAATTGGAAAGTCCTCTGTGGTCACCTTTATAAATCCTACCCTGTCCCCATACCTTAAGGACACGCCGAGAGCATCTGGGTGTTGTGCCCCAGAGTATCATCTCTGAGGCTCTGAATAAAGGTGGTTTCACTCCCCCCCAAAAAACCAAAATTGATAAAGCTATTTCTTCCTCCTCCAGCTTCCTGCCTGCTTCCTTGCTTTCATTCCTGCCTGCAGCTTTCCTTTCATAAATATGCACAAATAAAATTATTATTATTAAAGACCTTTCTGGGGAAGAGAATTCGTGCCGAGCTGGAAAGATGGATATATGTTACCTCAGTGAAGAAAGGTCAGGGAGCAGCTGAGGGAAGCACCTGGATGCTGTCAGGTGGGCTGTGACTCCTGATGGAGGAATGATGACACCTGGAAGGCCATGAAATGAGCCTGGGTGATGACTGAAGCCACCAGCACCAGAGGAGGGTGGTGTGAAATGCAGCCAAAGGGCAGAGGCACTTCACAGACCTTGCTATTTTGAGGGCACTGGGAAGAGATGATCAGCCTTGCGTGCTTGAAAGGTCAAGGTCCACTTTAGCTGGAGAGTGAACTGGGGGGAGGTCGAGGCTGGCACCTGGAGACTGCAGCCGTCTGGGCAGGAGATGACAGCAGCCCAGATGCTGGCAGTGGACACGGACACAGAGACTGCATTCAGGACACAAGGGTTAGAGATGGGCATGAAGGAAAGTGTGGGCTCCAGGATGACTTCTTGGCTCCTGACTTGCATAACTGAGTGAATGGTGGTGTGAGCTGCAAGGTAGAGAGAGATGAGAAGCAGGTTTGGAGGGGTGATGCTAAGCTCAGTGTTGGCCATGCCCAAGAGGAGATTTCACTTGTGGGCCAGGGAGCTGAGTTGGATGCTGCAGAAAACAGGGATGGGAAGTTAAGTGATGCTGCATACGGGCACAGACGCTGCTTGACTCTCATGCAGCCAGGCCTCTCAAACTTGTCCATGGAAACACCTGTAATGGCAAAGATGGAATGCCAGGGGCTCCTCCACGGATGCCCCATCGTGCCATGTCTATAATCTATTCAGCTGGTTCTTAAAAATGAAGGTAGATATCACATAATGTATCTGCTCTTATTTAAATAAGAAACTATTTCCCCAATCCCACTTCTCACCAATTTACAAGTTTATTTGAACGTGGGAAGAGATGGCTCATTTATTCTTCAGCTTTATCTATTTCCTACTATAGAATCCTGTGCCTACAGGGGAAACACAGAAAATTTTGAAAACACTGGGGTGTCCTATTATTTAAGCTGATCTTCTTCACTATCCTGTGAAATACTTGCTTTCCCATTTTACAGATGAGATACCTGAGACCCAGCAAAATGAACTTGCTCAGAGTCACACAGAAATAAGTGGAAAGAGAAAGAGGTTTTAATGCCTGTTTTCCCCTTATAACACATTATTGCCAAGATCATTTTAATGTATATAGTCTTCTAAATAAAATCTAATGTATAACATTCTAGAAGTGGAAGGCAATTATGTATTTCTTTGAGGAACATGACATATTTATTTTTAGAGTTTTTTTTCTTTGAAAGTTCTGTTTACTTACACTATCTCTTATAATAATGTCTGCATGATGCCTCTCTCATACTTTTTCAAAGTTAGAGCTAAGTTTACTTGGGACCAAGACATGCTCACCATTGCTCTAGGAAGTGAAATACAGGGGTTTTCTGGTACAGAAGGACAAATTAAATAGTTTGGCTGGTGTCTTACAGAATCATCAAACACAAGAGGAACATGATGACTTCCTAACCAAAGCTAGGCCCTATCATCTCACTCCGATGATTCTGGCTTTGGGTAGACCAAAGATTAAAAAAAAAAAAGACAGAGGCATCAATGGTTAAAGTCAGAGAAGAGGTGCCGTGATGGGGAAGAGAGAAGGTGTGATTGGAACTTCAACTGCTCAAAGGCACAGTGGGCAGGGACGGGGGCCCAGGGAGAACCCAGGCCTGACTGAGCCGGTTCACTGGTGGGGGGAGCGGGGGTGTGAATTTAGGTGCTGGGAAATGAGACAGCAGAACAAAACCACCCATTCCTTTAAAAACAGAAGACACTGAAAATCTGTCTTGTTATTCCTATTGGAGAGATAGTGAGTGGGTATTTTTACATAAAAGAAAAACAAAGTCAGTAAGGTTTTCTTATAAAAATGTAAGCATCACTCTATTATTATTCTGCTACTAAAGCTCAGACCAGTAGAAAATCTGTGACCACGTGTGTGAATGCTTTGGTGTAAAATGTTTTGGGTTATACTCTGCCATGTGAATCAACATGGATGGATCTGGAGGAGATTACACTGAGTGAAACAAGTCAAAAGAAGAAAGATAGAGACCAAATGACCTCTCTCATAGGTGGAATGTGAATAGAACACACAAAGGAACAGATGAAACATAACCACCCCTGAAACATTTGCAGCAGAACTGAGGTGACAACAGGGAAGGGAGTGGGCGGGGGCACATGGTGGTGGAGCCCACTGGACAGTGGGGAAGAAAGCTTGGTGATGTGGTGGAGGCCATGGCGGGTTGAAATGTATCTAAGAAATGGGGAACCTAGACATAGGAAATTATTTTAATGTGTAGATTAATTACTACAATAAAAATAAATTAAAAAACCTTTTTGGGTTCTAAAACTGGATTTTGATGATGGCACACCTTTTTAAGTCTCCTGGAATCACTGAGCTGTATACTTACAATGGGTTAATTTTATGGCATTCAATCATACCTCAGTAAAATGGTTTAAACTAGGAAAAAAAGGGAAAATTCCCATATGGCAAAAACATCAGTTAGAAACAGAAATAGTGAATCTAAGCAGTAATGAAATTCATATCCTTTAGGTCACAGGAAGCAAGAGGACAGCATTATAACAAAAGAATTAGAAAGACAGTGTATAAGGGTAAATTTCCAAAAACATTTACTTTTAATCTTTTATACTGTAGAACCAAAGTAGAAAAAGCAAGGCTCTGATCCCCAAATGAAATACAGCTTAGGTAACACCAGTGCTGTCCTCAGCTCTCCAGCAAAGAGCCATATTTCCTGGCTCCAGGAACTGCAGAACAGGCCACAGACTTTTGCGGTGATTCTGTGGCAACTGAAACAGAAAGGGCTATCGCCTAAGTCAGCAAGCAGGCAAAGACTGGGGAGACCCAGCCTGAAGCTCTAAACCACACCTGAAAAACGGGGAAAAATTACTGGCAGCCTTTTCACAGATGACAAAGACTTAGCTGAGTAGATCCAAACACATACAGAGAAACGTTACACACCCTCTTCCTGAAATGAATAGGGTAAAAAGTTCTCAATGACTGTACCTAAATGCAGAAAATCACCTTCAAAAACATAATTAAAGACTGACACATCCAAGAAAGACTCCGTAAGGCTGCCATCAGAGGGGGCCTTCACCCCACAGAAAGCCTGAAAGGCATAGTTATTCTTGCATCTTTATCAAGTGTATTAATTATGCCAATTTATTTCCTTATTTCTGATGGGTGAACATCTTGGGGCTTTGCCGATCCTGCAGAGACTGTCCTTCCAGGGCTAGCTGATGCTCCAGCTGTGAAAGATGGCCCTGCGTGTGCCCTTCCAAGTGAGTCCACGGTCCCTGCCGCCTCCTTCCCAGAATCCCTAAGTGCCAGGGCCTGTCACCCCAGGGGCAGGGACCAGACAACTCATGACAGCTCTTTGGCCCAGCATCCCTGTTCTGCTCCCCTTCCTACTGAAATTGCAATCCCTGTCTGCCCTGCTCCCTCTGCCAGCTGACCCACCCTGTGTGACCCCACATAACACAGTCTGTCTCTCCTCTTATGATCTGAGAATCAGACAAGCTGTCTTTCCAATGGCAGTCCTGTCCTCATCTTCTGGCATAATTATACCTGAATAATGATAAAACCTACATAGTTTTTAAACCCGAGTTTTTTTTTTTAATTTTATATTTATTGAGGCAACTTTGATTTACACAATAATATAAGGCCCTATGTCCAGGCTCACTATTCCTCAGATATGAGACAACACACCCTGTCTGACTTACCGAAAGTCCTCCCCTCGTCCCCGCTGGACCCACCATCTGCTTCCCTGGGGCAACCTCGGCCCTGCTGTCAATGTCCAAGGTTAAAAACCTGCATTTCAAAACACACTTATCCTTGCGCTGCTTTGTAAACAAGGACACACAAGGGGGAGTTTCCACAGCCTTATATTCCTTTTTATTGTTCTGAAGTCTGCTTACATTTTAGCAAGTGCTTGAGAAAATGGGGCCCCTGCTGGAAAGCTGATTCTCACAATGTCTCCCCCAAAGCCTGGCGACAGACTGGTCATGGAAGAACCCTGGTGCCAGTCTCACCACTTCCACAAACGCCTCTGCTGGACCACTGCTGCCTCTGTGCCTCGTGAAGTAAAAGCCAGCTCCCATCACCTCCCCCTGATTAGTTTTTCAGTCTCTCTACCCATATGGGTTTGTGCGAGGTCCAGGAATCTTCTGCCTCTTTGGCATCCAGGAATTTAAAATAGATGGGCTCCCTCTCCTCGGTGAGCTCAGTAAGGAGAATGCCTGAGTTAGATGCATTTGTTTAAAATAACTAGGACGTTCTCTTAATTTTTTGTGTGTGTGCCCACACATAATGCTTTTATTTTTTATTGATGAAAATACAAGAAAACATTTTCCCTGGAAATAAGTCAAGAAATATAGGAAAAAACAAGTCTCCCTCCTTCTCCAGTCTCCTCGATAGTTTCATTCTTTTTCTCTTTTATTTCCTGTTTTCCAAATACTCTCATGCTGCCTACTGTTGACACAGTTTTTAAAAGCATACATGAAATATTTTTTGCTCCCAAGGTTCATGTTTAATAAATTTTAGGGCTCTTCCTGTCAGTCCATATAGAAGTACCTTATTCTTTTTGAGTAATGAGCACCATTACAGGGAGTACATGTTAACAATCGCAGCTGAAGGAGATTCAAGTTGTTTCAGCTTTTTGGCACATAAATATTGCCACTATACACACCCTTGCTCAGGCATTTCAAAACAAGGCATAAGGACTTGCAGGGCACATTTCGAGATGCACGATTTCTGCGCAGGACATTTTCTACAGGCTCCTAGCACTAACAGAAAAAAGAAGCGTGTATGCTTCATGAAATGAGGAACTGTGGCAGGAAAAGAGTATTGCTGCTGGAGCCAGGCATCTGGTCCTACTCAGGGCACTAGAACAGGGGACTTGCTCAGTTTTTTCTCTGCGGTCATCTGTCTGTTGAATTCTCTGCTCAACCGCCTTGAAGCTACATCCTGCAGGGGATGGAGCTTTGAAGTGGAGAAGCAACTGAGAAATGACAAAATTCACAGCAGCTCACCGCAGTCTTCTATCTACTCTGTTAAAACCCTAACTTGCAAGTAAAATCTGTACTTTGCACCTTGAACATTTTACAACTCCAGCGAAAGTGAAATTAGACTGGAAATCTACAGGTGACAAACAGAAGGAGTCATCAGACTCTAGAACAGACCTCCATTTACCGTCTGATTTCACTTAATAATGATGAGGATTGTTACCAAGATGCAAGAGCTATTGTGAAGAACTTGCCATAATCAACCACAATCATACCATCTCCAAAGAGCTGCTCCCATTTTTTAAAACAAAGAGACTTCGTTTCACAATTATGTATGAATGCATGTATCAATCATACACGTGCACATGTGATCTATGTAAAAGAGGGAGAAGGAGAAACAGGATTTGGAGGGGTGGGATAAACTTGGAGTCTTCCAGTTCAAAAGATCAGGTGACAACTATCAGCTGGTCTTTTATGTCATACAGAAATTACTGAGAAAAGCAACAAAATTGTCACTCTAAATGTTATGGTAAAAAAAAAAAAGGGCAAGTTAACAAATACAATTCTTCATGCCTAATTTCAGAAAGATTGGTGACAAACACATTGAAGCAAAAGTGAAGTAGTCCTCTGCTGTGTAGTTACCAAGTATTATGTCTTTCACTCCTTCAGAAGATGTTCAGGGGCTCCGACATTTGTCAAAGGTTGAATAATGAGGTTTTCGATTACTTGGCTATCCAAGGAAAGCCTATTGAAATACCAATTCAAAATAAAATTTTGTTTTATATTGGACATTTAAGACCAAGTGAGCTTTAAAATCAGAGAAGATGAGCATTTTGGAACTTTTTCCCCCTCTAAAATCCAAACCAGGTGAAAGTCCCATTTAAATGAAAAAATAACTATCCTCAGCACATGCTGATAAACATGGATCCCAATTCTCCCACCACAGCACGAGATCTTCAGCAAAGGTTCCAGCTGCAGAGGGGCATGGAGGAAGCTCCTCTCTCCAACACGGCATCTCAGACACTGAAGCTGAGTGATGCTGAGCAGCCATTTGGATGAGCTTCATGGCCCATGAGGGTAGGAGATGAGATTGTTTATTGCTGCTTGTGATTACATCAGAGTTATCTTGATCAGCACTTTCAAGGTCTGCTCTGCAGAACGGTAACCCCAGAGATGCTCAGAGGAGAGAGTTCTGAGGACAGTAGCTTTGGGAAATGCCACGAGCAACTGGAGAATCACAGCGCTCATTAGCATGGGAAGACCTACAGTCATGGAAACAGCTCAATTTAACCCAGTGCTTCTCCCAGTCCCATTTGACAATATGACTCTTTTATGGAATATCTGGGACTTTCATGCTGAGGAATGCTGGGAATGCTCATCAACATAGCAGATTTCAGGAAGCAAATGTGGTGCTCTGTTGTCAAAAGTAATGGAGGAGTTCAGCCTAGCTAACTCAGCTGGAGCAGAGTTAGGAGAGGGCTGAAGTTCTTCCTAAAGAATTTTGCAGTAACTGAACCAAATACAATCCCATAACCGAAATCCTACAATATCAAAAGAGGAAGGTATGACCTTTCTGGAAGATGCTTATGAGACAAAGTGACCTGACAACATCCCTCCTGCATCCCTAGGTCTGCATTTCCATGAGCCCCATGGGCCAGCCCCACAGGCTCTCCTCAGGTAAGTAGACACGGACTTAACTCTCCAGCAGTTCAATGTCTCAGAGAACCTGCCTGAAATCACAATTTTGGTTTTGACATAACTGATATTAGGCACGTCTTTTTGACAGGAATTCAAGCAGTCTACTCATCTCTGGAGCCACAGGACATGAGAGTAGGTGATGCGTGTTCTCTGCTGTGGACAAAGTGCCTTCAGCCAGGAGGGACCTTTCCCAGGAGATCCACTGACTACGTGCGCAGGGGAAAGCTGCAAGCTGTGCTGCTAAAAGTATGTTCTCCATGGAACTTGAAGAGATCTGGTCTGAACTAAACGGCTGTGAATGTATAGGGGGGGAAGTTGGGAAAATATACACGGGGGTGAGTATTAGCTAATATTAAGGCATTATCATTAATTTGCTACATGTGATAATAGCTCATGGTTAGAAAGGATATTTTTCCTATTTTTTAAAGATGCATGATTAGAGATATCTGCAATTTACTTTAAGCACGTCAAGAAAAAAAAAAAGCAATGCACATATAGCCAAATCTTAGTAACTGTTAGGTGACGGCTGTATGATTATGCAAATAATATCATTGTACACTTCTTGCAACTTCTCTTATATATGGCAATTTTCAAAAGCAGGCACGACATGAATGAATTTTACCAGTAATGTTGAATTGAAAAGGTAAGGCAAAAGACGATATATGCTTCTATGTTTCCATTTATACAAAGTTCACAAAATGGCAAAACTAAATATATGGGTTAGAGATGCATAGCTCTGTACTTTAAAACGATAAAGAAAAGCAAAGCCAGAACCACAGAAATCAGGGGAGTGATTACGTCCAGTGGGGGCAGGAAATTACAATCAGAAAGGTACATTAAGGGACTTTGAGATACTGTCAATATTTTCTTTTTTGACATGGTCACTGGTTACTCGGTGCTCATTTTACAACCATCTGTTAAACTGCAAGTTAATGCTTAATGCATCTTTTCCAATATATGTTTTCTTTCCAAAATAAAGATATTAAAGGATATTTTTGCTGACTCTGCTCTTTTGTCTATTACGTAGTCTGAAGCGGAATAAAAAACTCAACCATAATATAATGAAACTATGTATTTGGCTAGCAGACTGACTCCTGTTAATGAAAGAAAGTAATTATAAGGCAGCAGAAGTCATGAGCCTTTCCCCGGTCATTTCTTGAAATAGGTCAGTCAAGAGCGTAGAAGGGTAGCTTTTATCACTTGCAGCTCTCTAGGTAGCAAGACAGGAGGCTGAAGTTTTAGGGGAGGAAAGTTGGCAGAGTAATTCTGACAGGGAATTTTGAAAGTCGGATGGACCATTTTTGGAGTCTATTCAATCCCTGAAGTGACAAGAAGCAATTTAGGGGAAGCACTTTTTCAAGGATCAGGTTTAACAGCTGTGGGAATAACAGAGGAAGATTTGTGACAACCTGCAGACTCCATCTTTCTCTCTCTCCCAATCTGCGCTGGAAACTTAAATTCTAACCCAATCTGTTTTCTCTTCTGAGACCTAGGAAACACAAAAGAAATCATTCCTTCTCCATGTATTAGCCAGCCCCTAACATGGGAACATGGTAGAACATGATTAAATAAAACAAAGACCTAAAAAATTATTGACGCTAAGCCTCTTTTAGAACATTCAATCTGTCCTTCCATCTCTATATCACCGATTATGACAGACTTTCCCATTAAATGGGAAACGGGTGACCCAGAGTGTAGAGAATGTGATGTGATGAAAGTGTTTATATTATAAATCAGGGTTCATTGCTTTGGGACTTGCTTCTATTACTTGGAGGAAAGTGTGGCCTAACATCTAATTTTTTTTCTGTTAGTTGCGCATGGAGTCACAACTCACATTTCCACTGGGTTCTCTGCTGCCTCTAACACTCCCTGCAGAAATAAAAAGAAAATTCATGTATGTTGAGCTAGTTAAGTGAGTTTCTCCTTCCAGACGTAGGAAGCATAATGCTACACTGTATTTCATTCCAGACACCTAATTACTGTTGATCGCCTTGTGATGGAAAGCCCCGAAGAGTGGACATCTGACATCCTGACCAGAACAGCAGAACACCCCAGCCAAACCTGTTACCTACAGTTAACAAGGTCCTGTTCAATGTATCACTGCTTCTTTTCTATCCAAGTCAGGTCAACCCTGCTGCAACAAAGTCTTTAAAAAGCAGTGTTAAGATATTTAGGTTTTTAAATGTTACTTTGCTGATACTTTCTATGACAAAGAAAGAAACATTAGATTGAGGGGCTTTATATTTTCTTATTCTCTACAGTCAAAACTAAAACAGCTAATAATTTTGAACAGAAATGAAAAAGAATCACAACTATGCATAGTTATGCCTGAAAGGAATATTTTGTGTGATTTCTCTCCTTCAGCTGCCATGATAATACTTACTATCTATACATCTATTAGTTGGTCTAGTTACTTTCTAGGTAGTGCTTTATGTAACTCTCAAAACAACTCTGGAAGGCAGCTACTATTATCTCCATTTGGCAGATAGAGATGTTAAGGAACTTGCTAAGGTGCTAAGCAGGACTTGAACTCAGCCCTGTGACTTCAGTGCACAGACCCGTAAACATGGCATTATACTGCCCAGGTAAGCCTTTCAGAACTGGGAATATGCCTGCCAATTTGTCCAGTCTGTCCTGAAATAAAGTGAAGCAGATAAACCATCATGCATAAATATATATACATATATATAAGAACTAAAGATAGGATTTTATATCTTTCCTGCAGAATTTTGCAGCATGTAAATTACGATATCTTAAATCATTTATTTAAGTTTAGCAGTTATTTAATTGTCCATAAATGAGCTTTCGCATATGAAGAATCAGCATACGGCCTTGCAGATAAACAGTGTGACTATTATTACCACTCTCTACTTTGAGAAGTTAAACTAGTCAGAGGAACTACAGAGTTATAGACAGATTTATTATTTTACTCTCTTCTATGTGTATGTGATAAGGCAGTATCCGTGTCTAGGAAGGCAAATAGCTTTTCTGCGGCATCTCCTCAGTTATTTCAGAAAGAGATAAGTATACGGGAAAGGAATGTGCAGGTTTGTTACGGATTTTGATGATTATTCTTCAAATATTGAGCTATGACAAGACTTTTTTACATCAAAGCATAATAGGAAGGTGCATGAAGAAGAAATGCATAAAAATGCATGTCATTAAATAATGGAAACTTCCAAAACTAAGAATGTGTCTAAGGAACTTAGGAATATCCTTTTCTGTGCTGCACACCAAATATTTTTTCATTCCAATGTTCTCTGCTGCACATAGAAACAGGGACTGGGTTTCAATGAGCGTTTGTAACTAATCATAAAAAACACTATGGCCAAACATCCATTATCTACACAAAGGATAAATAAATTACTAATCTCTATTAGGGAGAAAAAAGCAACCTTTTGTACCTGGATACTAAAGGTGAAAACAGTCACATCTTGTTTGAATATCAGGCTTGTGAATTAAACATTTACCCAAATGGCAGCTGGAAAAATGAAGAATACTTTAAAGAAAGAAGACATCTCCTAAAGTACGCAATAGAGAAGAAAGGTCTAGAAGCAGTATGCTACTCAAATCTTTCCTCAAGTACAGGCAGATTTGTACTGCCTGTGGTACAGTACGTCATCAGTCCAGAGAGGGCCGACGAGGCAGGGAGATGTGACAAGCCACGCACTGCTCCGTCTCTGAAAGCTCAGCCGTCTCCGTGCCTCTCTGGTGATCGCCACTTCTGAGTTTTGCGTCTGATGGGTATTTTTGCACTTCTTTTGAAATGACTGCAGCATGCGTGCGGAGCAACGCTGACAAAGGGGTAATCCTTACTTCACAAAAACAGCAGGATTCAATTTCTTTCAAGTGCTGGAGACGGATCCTTTATGACGTCCTGAATGGAACAGCTTTTTCCCCATCATATTGCCCATCAGTATCTCAATTCTAGGGACTGACAGACAATTGGTTTGAGTCTGGTGATGGCCATGCTTTAGAACTCAGGTCCTGGTCGTAGACACCAGGGCTCGAGGGAGAGAGGAGAGCTGGTGGTGGCCGAGCTGCTGATGGGAAGCCAGACGGTCTCGAAGGCACCCAAAGGCACACGTGAACCAGGGACCCATTTACTTTCTTCCTGACAAACCCCTAAAACGCACTGTACCAGCCCTCACCACCAGGTTAATAGAAAATCTTGCCTGAGGTTGTACTGACACGATCTTACAGAAAAGGCAATGGAAGGAGATCCATCAACTTGATTTGATTTTTTTTCTCTTATTAAAACACCCTCTCACCTGACAGAGGTAGCTACAGAGACCGAGCTCTGTGAAACCAGGAGAACAGAGGTTCCCTAGAGACCACCGGGCATTATGTCACAGGTGATGCCACATGATTAGCTCAAGGAGGCCCTCGGCGTCGTCTTTTTAGAAGTGTGGAAAGAGCCACACAGCACCATTCACCGTGATAATCATGTCCAAGTGCACAGCACGGAATGCTGGACACACTCACAGAGCTGTATCTGCAGCGTCTTCATCTGGCAAAAGGAAACTCTACCCATTGCACAGATCCCTCCAGCCTCTGGCAACCACCCTCGTACGTTCTGCTTCTGTGACTTTACCTGCTCTGGTGCTTCAGACAAGCGGAACCACGCAGGATTCTGTTTGTGCACGTGTGTGTGTGTGTGTGTGTGTGTGTGTGTGACTAGCTGACTTTCCTAGCATGATGGCCTTGAAGTTGATCAGTGCTATGACAGGGCTGTTTCCTTTTTTCCAGGCTGAATAGCACTCCTTCGTGTGTGCGTCTCTGTACATAGATGCACACATGTATACATACATGTGTATCTTCTTGCTTGTCCATTCATCCATCAGCGGACATTTGGGTCGCTTCACCTCTCGATTATTGTGAATAGCACTGCTATTAGAAGTAGGGATACAACTGTCTCTTCAAGATCCGGCTTCAACACTCCCTCAAAAATTAAAAAACCAACTCAGTTTCAGTCAAAATCTAACATGAACCCTAGCTCTCCTTTCCAGCATTTTCTTTCCAAAACTTAAAACAGTAAATTCTTTCTCTGCCCCCTTTGAGATATATGTATCTCTTCTACCACCCAGGAGGGTCTTTCTCAAGGAACTGGAAGCCACTCCTTTGAAACAAATCACCAGACACATAGGGCTCCCAGTCTCCCCGTCTTTGAGAGGGCAGGAGCCCATTAGCAGATTGAATTCATGTCTGATGGCATCTATCACTGCTTAGGACTTCCCTTTGGCACACGCCGGCTTCTAAAAGGCCTCCTGCCTTTTGCTTGCACGTGGCTGCACTCTGGTCACACTGCAGTTTGTCGTCTGCTGCAGCAGTAGGAAATAAAATCTGGCCATACTGCCTCTACCGAGTGTCCAGCTGTGTTTCATCTTTTCTGGGGTTACTGCCCCTCATGGCCTTTGGGCGTCACTGCTCCATCTTTCATGCTGGGCCCCAAGAGGGACAAAACTCTCTCTCATTTTCAGCAGCATGTGCTGAGACACATCACACCTTCTGATCCAGGGGATGCAACACAGATTTCTGACGACGGCTTCTCAGCAGAGTCCCAGAGACATCTTTTCCTCTCCCACCACCTGAATCCTGCCCTCTCTGTTTTGGGTTTCTGGAGATATGGGCTCCTTGTCCAGGTAAATGATACCTCCCTCATTCCCTTTCTACACCCTCAAGTCCCTGGGTCGCCTGGGAAGCACATCTTAAAAAAATAGCACAGGATTTAAATCACATGAATGACCTGAAAACAAAACATACAAATTACTGAATATAAAAATTACTTTATTTTGTGCAAAAGAAAATGGGATAAGATACATGGATGACTAAATCCAAACAGTTTAAATCTATCAGTGAGACAATTTTTAAAAGAATTATATTAGGTAGAATCCCTGAAGACGGTTTTTGGCCAAATCTCATTCATTCGTTCACTTATTCAGTCAGCAAATACTGAGTATCTTTATAGTGAAGACATTGGACTCATTTTAGATAGTAGGCACATTCCATTAACTTGATTCCTAGGGACACCTGGAAAAGCCACTCTTTATTTTTTGTACTTATTAAATGAAAAGAAAAACAGAAAAGAACCAAACCAACATCTAAATCCTCATCTTTTCAGATTTTGTGAAGATGCTTTGCACAAAAGATTGTCCACTGATGAACTTGGCAGCATCAGCTAGTTTTCCCCTAGTGGTTTCCAAACATGGTACCCGTGATGAAATAAACAGTGATTGTCACAGCGGCATCATCAACCACGACATCTGGAGCAGACTGTGGCGAAGCACTGACTAGACACAGGGTTTGGAGTGTGATGAGAGGCTTCTGCGTTTGCAGAAATGCAGTCTAACCACTTCTGGAGGAGAGAAGTGATGGGTCAGGTGATGGGGGGAGAAGCAGAGACAGATGCTGGGTAAAAGGCGGGTAGCATCACCTGGAGGGTGCAGCCAGATGGGACGTGGGCTGGGGCTGGGAGGGCAGGTGCAGATCATCTCCATGACAGCCCCGTCCCATTCCCTAACCAAGTTACTGTCACCCCTTCTGAAAGGTTCTTCTGAGCGGGTCAGTACATGGCATGAACTTTTCCTTTAAGAAACTGATGCCAGAGATGTGAGTCAATCTTAACATATTTTAGTCTTGAGGCAAAGGGACCATTTTAATTTATTTTCCTGAAATGGGGCCCCAGGCACTATTTCACTTGTAATGGTTCTTAGAAAGGATGTAGAAGAAAGGCGATAGGAAAGCTCATGAAGGTTAAATTTTGAATGACATCCAAATTCAATTTTCTTTTTCTAAGTTCTGACTCGGTGAAAGCTTCTTTCTACGTTATTAAAAGAACATGAGAGGATTAAAAGAATGTCATGTTTGTGTTTGTGGTTTAGTCACATCATTGAAATGAATCCTTACAAATATTTAACAGGCCTACCTAACAGGCCTAACAAGCTAAGGAAGCACTGAAAATATTTTAATTATTTTTTTAAAAGCAGAGCACCACACATTATCAAATTCAACAGAGGCAAATGTCCTTAAAAAAAATGGAATAGTCTTTTAAAATAAGGAAATATTAACTGAAGAATTTAAAAAAATAAACACTGCCCTTGATTTACTGAGAGCTCTAGGGATTGACGGTAACATCTACATCTTTTGGAACTGAATTTATTTTTAGAGAACTATCAGGGACAGGTCTCACCAGATGTGCTCCATCTCAATGGCAAATTCATCAGGGCCGTGTTCCCTACAGCCGAGGACAGACACCAGACCTCAACTGTCTGTTCTGTTTTGGGACAACACCTCTTTCTGTGGATTAAAATCTCGTATTTAAAATTGGGAGAAATCCTGCTCTGCCCAACCAAGTACTCTGATTCTGAAATCCAAGTTTCAGTAAGTTTCCTCCTTGAACTCTATTATTAGGGGCAGAGAACCTCCCGTTTCTTATACTTTGCTAGGGATGCTTCCCCGCCGCAGGATTTTTGCTAGGGAATTGCAATCACCCCCTTGAATCTTCAGGGCTGTGTCTGCGTTTCTGCTGTGTACTTGCTGACTCTGTGTATCCAATTCCCTCTATGTATTCAGGTAGCTGGGCATTACCTTTAATTCTCCTAGTGATGCCAGCACCTAATTTCCTTGTTAAATCTCTCCTGTGCTGAACTTGAGTGATACCCAAGCACAATGGGTAAGTTGAGAAAGGGGTCTGCTCTGAGCTGGGGGCCAGAAAGAGGAGGCACTATTGTCTTTTGAATGAGCTGGGAAATGCAAATTAAAAACGTGTTATGATCAGTTGAATGTGGAGAACTGACTGCCTGAAATTAGAAGGAAAACACAAAAGGGCAATGATTAAGTCTTAGAGACGGCCACAGTGCCACAGGTGATGACACCAGAAGGGAACCAGTCTTCAGAAGTTAGAGGAAAGAACTAGGAAACTGGGCTTTCACAAATACCAGACTATTTGAATTTTGTATGTCTGGGGCACTCTTTCTAATACAAGAGTTGTATAACATTTGTTTGAATACTATCTTCAGTAGGACTTACTGTCATTCATATTTAAAATATAATTTTTTAGTCTGTAAAATGTTCATTTTAAAGTTAATGTCATTTCCTACCAAGAAAAGACATTTTAATTTCTCAGCTCAGGAAATTACACATTCAAAACTTGCATAGACATTCCATTTATGGAAACTGCCTACAAATGACTTCTTCAGGTAGAGAGAAAATCCAGAGTTTGTTTCTACTACCAAGATCCCAGAGACAAGACATAGATTTATAGAGAAAAGAGGGAAGTAAAATTTCCAAGACCCAGCTGTACAAATTGAGGTGGGGATTTATAGGATGAGCTACATTTAAAACATACCAGGCTTTCTTAACTTACTTTCAAATACGCCTATCCAAAACCACAAGTTGGATGAATTTTCTAATGAGATCATTAAACTATTTTCAAACCTCACACTGTTGGTTTATGAGAGGGTTCAGTTAAAATTTTAGTTTACCTTTAGTGGAATTGCAAAACTTATATGGGGCTCTTGGTTGCAGACCTAAAATATGCAAGGGGAGAAAAATCTCTCATATTGTAAGCTGAAGCTAATGAAAGAAAAAAAATCTTCCATATTGTGGCCATCCCCCTGACCCCCCAATTCAAAGAAACATGGGTGATCAAATCACATTGTGCTTTGTGTTATAGGTCATATTTTTCTTTATATTGATTATGTATGAAATTAGGGAGAGTGTTACCCTTAGGAGTGATTTGAAACAGATTCTTCAAATTGTCTTCTTCTAGATGAACTTGGGAATCACTTTAAAACACTTCCCAAAGTTTTAAGTCACCACATACTTATCTACATCACCATTGTGTTCCTAGCTAGAAAGAAGCCACAAAAGACAGGCAGCCAGCTGAATGGATGGCACAAATCCATGCATTAAAGCAACACCATTAAATCATTCTGAGCATTCCCCAAGCTCCCACTCCTCGCTGCTTTAATTTTAGTCACATTTTAAATGGGCTTGGTAGCTGGTTGGTTGCTTTTTGTTGAGCCCATAGCAGATTGAAAAAAAAAAGATAGAAAGCAAGACACAAGGTGATTTAGAAGTTAAAGTTTGCCTAAGTGGAAGTGGAAGCAGGAAGGAGACTTTAAGTTCCCTCCACCCCTGCCAAAAAAAAAAGACTAAATCTTCTTACACCCTTTATGAACTCCTGGGAGTCTCATTCTTCAGGGCATAGTATATTAAGAAATGTTTTAATAAAGACCCTGAAACATGAAGACATTATAAAATGAGGTTTACTATAACGAGAGATGGGAAAGTAATATTTTAAAGAGAATTCTATTAAGGATGTTTTGAAGAGAGATCTTTAAAAATCCTTTAAGGCACTTAAGAGATAATCTTTTGGTAAAATTACTCATGCAGAACATCTAGTTTCCTAATGTTTAATGAAGCATTATATTTCCATAATGATGTAAACTGACATAAATCACGTGGAAAAATGACTATCTATAAAGCTCTATAAACTGTGTGCTGATTAAAAGTATCAATCAAATAAATTAACCACTTAATAAAGGTATATTGATGCTACTATTTTCTATGCACTTCAACAAAATTAACATGTATTTTCTGAAGCTCAGAATAACTTTCATAATGATAAAGCCAGAACATACTTTCAATTCCACAATATAATGCTCATCAAACCTTGTTCATTTAAAATTAGATTCCTAAAGTCAGCAGCAGTTACGTTTTGCTGCTAGTCACTGAAGTCATCTACAGTTTCAAAAGTAATTGAGTACCTTGGCATCCCACTGGTCTAATTAGTTTTCTTAAGCCTGAGTAATCAATATCTTCCTTAGTTAAACACCAAAGAATGCAGATACGATCCCAAATAAACCCACTGGTACAAATCGATCAAACCAAAGACTGGACAGAGTCCAGCACAGAAAAAAATAGTGGGCTTTAAGCATAATGAATTATCTGCATATAACTTCAGAGACTCAGATATGGTTATATACATTTAGTAATATCTATTACTTATTTTGCTATGTGCATTTGAGGATATCGAACTTGCAACTCAGTCTGTGTCTATTTCACTCAGCAACTCCAGCGGATCTCTAGTGCCTTTAGCATCACCTCTTCCTCTCCTTCCTTCCCTCCCCACCCCATGCCAACCGTCGCTGTCGTCTTGTGTGCGAGTGAATTCTATTGGGATTTGTCTGCTCACTAGTTTCATTTCATTATATTCTATATATGAGTAAAACCATCCTGTACTTTTTTTTATTTCTGACTCATTTCACTTGACATAATCTCCTCCAGTTCCATCCAGATTGTCTCAAAGAGCACGATTTCATCCTTTTTAATAGCTGCACAGAATTCCTCTGATTATATAGACCACAGCTTCTACATTTAGTTACCTGTTGCTGGGCATTTGCTCTGTTTCCATGTCTTGGCTGTTGTGAATTGTGCTGCTGTTATAAATATAAGGGGGCAGATATTTTTTTCTCATTAAGGATTCTGCATCCTCTGGGTGTATGCCTAGGAGTGGGATTGTCTGATCAAATGGTAGATCTGTCTTTATTTTTATGAAGAATCTTCACACTGTTTTTCAAACTGGTTGCACTAATTTACTTTCCCAGCAACAGTGAAGAGGCTTCCCTTTTCTCCACACCCCTCCAATGCTTGCCATTTCTAGTATTTTTGATACAGGCCATGCTCACTGGTGTGTGTGGTATCTCATGGTGAATTTCTATTTGCATTTCTCTAATTATGAGTGACAAGGCATTTCCTCATGTGTCAGTGAACCACCTGTGTGTCTTCTTTAGATAGCTGTCTGTTCAGTTATTCTGCCCATTATTTTTTGAGTGGGTTATCAAGGGTATGAGTTCATTGTATATTGTTGAGGTTTATGAGTTGATTATATATTTTGGAGATTAAGCTCTTATCTAATGTATGTTGTGTGGATATCTTTTCCAAATCCATGGGTTGCCTTTTTGTTTCAGAAGTGGTTTCTTTTGCTGTGCAGAAGCTTTTCAGTTCAATGTAGTCTCAATTATAAAGTTTTGCTTTGGTTTCTTTTGCCATAGCTGTTCTTTCCCTAAAGATATCTTTGAGGTGATGTGGTGGAGTGTTTTCCTCTAAGTATTTTATGGTTTTGAGTTCTATGTTCAGGTCTTTGATCCATTTTGAGTTAACTTTGGTGCATGGCAATGATGAGTAATTTAGTTTCTTTTTTCTTTTCTTTTTTTGCAGGAATCTGCCAGGTTTCCCAAAATTTGAAAATTTTCTCCCTTCATTGTATGCGCTTGGCTCCTTTGTTAAAGATTAGCTATCCATATAGGTATGCTTTTATTTATGGGCTCTAGATTTTATTCCACTGATCAGTGTGTCTTATTTTGTTCCAGTACCATACTGTTTTGATGATGATCACTCTGTAGTATAGTTTGAAGCAGGAAGTGTGATTCCTCTGCTGTCTCTTTTTCTTTTTTAGTATGGCTTTGCTTATTCAAGCTTTTTTGTGACTCCATACAAAATTCAGCATTGTTTGCTCAATTTCCTTGAAAAATGTTCCTGGAATTTTGATGGGAATCTATAGCTCTAATTATTGCTTTGGCCATTCTAACTATATTAATGCTTCCAATTCATGGACATGGATTGTTTTTCCATCTCTTCGTGTCTTCTTCTATTTCTTTTGTTAACATCTTGTAGTTTTCATTGTAGAGGTCTTTCACCTCCTTTGTTAAGTTTATTCCCAGGTATTTGATCTTCCTTAGTGCTATTATGCATGGAATTTCTTTTTCCTCTGCCTTATTGTTTGAATACAGAAATGCTACTGGGTTTTGTATTGGTTTTCTATCCTGCCATCTTACTGCATTCATTTATTGTTTCTATCATATTTTTAGTGAACTCTTTAGAATTCTCTAGGTGTAACATCATGACATCTGCAAATAATAATTTTATTTCTTCTTTTATAATTTGAATTCCTTTAAGGTGCTTATCTTGCTTTATTGCTCTGGCTAAAACTTCCAGAAGTATGTTGAATAGTAGTGGCAAGAGTGGGCAATCTTGTCTTGTTTCACATCTTAAGTGAAAGGCTTTTAGATGTTCACCGCTGATTACGATGTTGGCTATGGGTTTGTCATGTATTGTTTTCATTATGTTGAGGTATGTGCCTGGTAGTTCTATCGCAGTGAGTTTTTTTTTTTAATCATGAATGAGTATTGAATCTTGTAAAATGTATCTATTGAGATGATCATGTGGATTTTTTTTTTTTTGTTGTTCATGTAGTGTATCACATTCATTGATTTGCATATGTTGAACCATCCTTACATCCCTGGGCAAATCCCACTTGATTGCGGTGCATAATTTTTTTAATGTGCTGCTGAATTCAGTTTGGCAGGATTTTGTCAAGGATTTTTGTGTCTATACTCATCATGGACATTGGTGCATAGTTTTCTTTTCTATTTTTTTGGTGGGGGCTTTCTTTGTTTAATTTTGGAATCAGGTTAATATTGGCTTCAGAGAATGAACTGTTCTCTCTTCAATTTTGTAGAAGAGTTTAAGGAGAATAGGAATTAGCTCTTCTTTGAACGTTTAGTAGAGCTCACTAGTCAAGTCATCTGGACCTGGGCTCTTGTTTTGGGGGCTGATTTTTGATAACTGCTTCCATCTTTGTGTTTATAACCGGTCTGTTCAAGCTGTGTTCTTCTGGTTGAGTTTTTGGGAGGTTGTAGGATTCCAGACCTTTGCATTTCTTCGTGATGGATGAACTTGTTAGCAGAGATGTGCTCATAGTGGTCGCTCATAGCCTTTGTGTTCTGTGATGTCAATTGTAATCTCGCCTCTTTCATTTCTGATTCTGTTTTTTGGGTTTAATCTTGTTTTTCTTAGTGACTCTAGCTATTTTGATTTTTTTCAAAGAACTTGCTCTTGGTTCATCAGTCACTTGGATGTGTCTTTTTGTTTTCAATTTCATTTATTTCTTCCCTAATTTTTATTATTTCCTTCTGCTGATTTTTCATTTTGATTTATTTCCCTTTCTGGTTCTCTCAGGTATGTGGCTAGATATTTCACTTGGGCTCTCTCTCAGATATGTTTATATTTTATACACATAAATCACATTAAGTTATTTCTGTAAGTTGTTACAAGCATAGCAGACATTTTCATATTATATGAATATATGGTAAGTATCGAAAACATATGGCACGTGATATTTTACCAGTGTCAAAGATTTTCTATTCCAACCTTTTCAGAGTCAGATGCTAAGAGAGATTCCAGTGTGTTCAATCTTAAAATTTAGGAACTGAGATCAAAAGTTAAACTCTAGAATACTTTTCTCCAATCTCAACAACCAATCTCAGAAATGTCAGATGCTTGTGAACATCTCATACAGAAAACTCTCTTATTATGAGTTTGCATTCCTTGCGTTTTCTGATGCCCTCAAAATCATCTGATGGGTGTTTCATACAGGCCTTATGTCAAAGAGTCAGATGGGAGAAATAGATAAGTAAAAGGAGCTTTTGCTGAATGAGATAAGTCAAAAAGAGAAAGACAAACATATGATTCTACTCATCTGAAGTAGAGAGAAACCAAACAAATTAACCAAAACAAACAAAAATAGACTTTTATCCGATGGAATAAAATTAGTGGTTACCAGAAGGGAAGGAGAAGCTGGTGGGCAAATAGGCTAAAAAGATAGCATTTGCTCATTGGTGGTGAATTTATGTGCTACACGCATGCGTTGACTTACAGCGATGCACATGTTAAACCCACATAAAGTAATGATGCAGTGCTCCTTCAATAACATTTTTAAAATATGTTCTGCAGCAGTCAACATCTGACAAAATTTAAAAACTTCCAGTCAATTTACTGCTACAGCCGACTTCCATATGATTCTTTAGATCTAGTGTCAAGCATTTGATTTATGTAAAACACTTTATTTGACATCTCCCATTACAGCCTAGCCTACTGCAGAGAGGAGGGACAAACAAGAACACCAAGTCACATCTCCTATGAATCAAACAGGCATCCATAAATATGGGCTGATGTAAAATAGCTTTGACACGTAGTTAGAAGCATAAATTTTAGAGTCAGACAGACCTAAGCTCAAATTCCATTTCCACCATTTATTAACTAGGTGATCTTCGCCAGGTTACTGAGCCTCGTTATATCTCAGTTTCTTTATTTATAGATTAGAACTAATGATGTTTGCCACATAAGATAGTTTTGATGTTTATATGAGCACAGGTAGAAGCTCGATAAAGACACTCAACAAACTACCAACAAATGGTGGGCCCTTAGCTTGGTGGCTCATACTTTTTGTTTCCAGGGTAAAGAGACCTTTCCAGCCTTTAGTGAGAGCGCCTCAGTATCTTGGCGTAAGTCAGTTGCCCCTTCTTCTAGTTTGTAGAGGTCTCCTCAACATTTAGAGCATGATTCGGTTAGCAAGCAGTATTTCCTGTGCATCTCTGCGTTAGCTCCTTCTAGAACGTCTGGAGAATTAAGGTGTTAAGTTTCTTCCTCCTTCATTTTCCCCATCTCCCTTCTCCATACCCCCCAACATTATTTTAGCATCTACTGGATTCCAGATATATTGATGCTTATTGTTTCTTAAATATAAATGCAATAAAGTATCTTCACAAATTAGTAGACTGACAAAAAATTTCTGTTAAGCACATACAAAACTAATTCAGTCATATCCTTTGAGTTATTTTTGTCCCCCCCGCTTCTTGTATGCTTATATGATGTCCTGAATCTCAAGGAGGAAATTGTAGTTGAATAAGAGAAATGTATTAAAATATTTTTAAGTTCTTAATATTAACTGCAAACAGATGCACAACCACGGATGTTCCACATGGAAACATCTTCATCTGAAAGGCATGTCTAGACTACTTCCAACATAAAATTTTTTTAAAACATGAGGACCATGCGTAAATATTGGAGATTTCTTATTTAAACCTTTACTACAGAGTCAAATTGCCGTGGACTCTTTCTGCCTCTGTTGGAGGTGACAGAAGGTGAAGGCATAGGATACATGATTCATCAGGGGGTTTCTTCCATTGAAGGCAGCCTTGAAAATCACTGCGAGCAAAGGAGAACAACTTCAAAAAGCTGCGGGCCTTGAACACCAGATGAAGTCAAGTTACAAAATAACAACAGAGAGATTCTACTGGGTTTATTAGTTGCAATCTGACTGCACACATACAAGTTAGAGGAAGCAGGTGCTGTGTGTTTTTAAGAAGAGTCCTCCTAACACAATGCACAATCACAATTCACGCAGAAGGGTCCTGGCATCCCAGCCCCTGATCTGCAGTAGTTGGGTTCTCTGCAGGGTGAGGTTGCTGAGAACCTCTGGGAAGAACACTTTTGTCAAACGACCAACACATAACTTTGTTTTATATTTTTGTTTCAAGCTGCCTTATTTCAGATGTGTTGCAGATTCATGAGCCTTGAATGCAGAGCCAACAGTGCTATAACTCAGGTTTGCCTGAAGCTTGCCTGCCATATATATTTCCTCCATACAGCACATGGCAGCTTTCTGACAATTAGGAACACTGACAGCACTCCAGCACTCAACTTGGAGCTCATTTTAAATACCCAACAAAATGCACAAAGATGCAACATGTGCAGAAAACGCAAACCAGCGTGGCACAGAAGAGACAGCCTGAAGCTCTCGGGGATGCTGCTCGCGCTGGAGCAGGGAGGAGCTCAGTGCCGCGTCCTCAGGCCTCAGGTGGGAATGGGCAGGCTGGTAACAGCAAGTTGTTTCTGTCTTTGCTGCTGTGTCCATGCTTGCAGATGACGGCTAGTATTGATGTGGGGTTTGCAAATACATTTTAGCAAGCAGGCTCATTTTCAAATATGAAATATATGAATAATAATCAAGTCTATTCTTGTTACTAATGAAGTCTCAAAGGAATGACAAGCAAATCACCAAGAGACTTAAACACAGGAGTCGCTAATAGGGTTGATTCGGGATATTGTCCTTTTTTGTCAGATGAGGGCCAAACCTGAGAGCCCCGTAAATATCAGCACTTGCTCCAATGCAGACTCACGGTTGTTCACTCACAAAGAGATGATGTTATACTTGTTTAGGACGATCAGTAACTTACACAAGAAGTGTGTAGTCTGGCAGCAGGGAGTCCCCCAGACTGGTGGCCAGAGAACTTACCACCAGTGCTCCCAGAAAAGCTGAGGTCCACAGCCTGGAGAAATGCAGACAAACTCGCAGCTGTTGAGGTCTGTCCAACAGGCCAGCACCTACCCGCCTGTGACTAAGTGAATTTAATGCCAGCATACAGGCCGCATCTCAAGTCTCAGCGATCATATAGGGGCCACTCCGTGAGTGGACAGAGGTGAGCGGTGCGTCAGGTGAGGGGCATCAGGTGAGGGGGTCAGGCAGAGCCCCCTGTTTGTGGGGGTCAAACTGTTAGTATCTGGGACTCCTTCCCTGGGAAGAGCCTTCTAGTCTCCTGGCTGGAGAACACAGCTCTGGCTGTGGGCATTCTTAGCACCAGGGGGAGAAGAGATGGGTCCCATCATAGGTCAGAGTGCAGTCAGGTCCACCATGGTGTTGCTCAGCCCCAAGGCGCCACAGTCACTTTGGTTCAAACTCCAAAAAGATGACCCCAAGTTTCGGCAGGATTGGGGTGGGGTAATTGACTCTGTGTGGGGTGTGTGTATGGGGATTCAGGCAGTGAAATGCTTTTTCTAAGATCTTTCCAAGGGTCCACCTTTTCCAGTCCCAGCTGCACCCTGTCTGGCGACCCCATTGCAGCTCCAACACCTGAACCTTTCTGGGGTCTGCGGTGTGGACGTCTGACCCTGGCTTCCCCACTGCTCAGCCTATATATCTGCTTTCTAACCTCAGAAAGCTGCTCTCCTTGCCTGCACCTCTACTCCCCTGTAAGAGCAATTTCCCCCTTTCAGGAGGTGCTGTGGGAAAGCTGTGTTCCGGATCCCCTGTGACCTAGACACCCTCAGTCTGCAGTTCAATATTGGGGTGTTCATGGGCTGAGTGTTTCTGTCCCGCTTCTCCGGTTCATATGATTGGAGCCCTAACCCCCAGGTGACGGCATCTGGAGATGGAGCATTTCCAGACTGCTAGGTGTCTGGAAATGTCTGGTGTGACGGAGGGCGCGGCTGACCACACGTCTGCTTGTTTTCATGTTTCCCGAGGGTCAGTTTTGTCCCGTTTTTGTCTGCAGCGCGGGGCAGCGGGTGCAGCTGAGTTGCCTTGGGCCCCTTCTGTCCAGGGGGCCCAAAACCCCATCCCTCTCTGTGCTGATTGGAAATATGGTCAGTCCATCAGTGGCCTTGGAGAGGTGAACGCTGGGAGCCTGCTGGCTTTCTTCCACGGGGACACCTTGAGAAGGTGACCGTCCCACACCGGGAAGATGCCTCTGCAGAACTCAGCCCTGCCACCTCGAAGCTGAGACTTGCAGCCTCAGACTGCGCGAGGACAGACAAGCCACCCCGTGGACGAGGGCACATGACCAGTCTTAATCAGGAGGCCTCGACAGACATAAATGAAGCTGTCTGGCCAAGAAGAAAAACAATCTTGAACTTGAACTTGGTGACAATGGCCACCAAGTTAGGTGCCACCAAAATGTCAGCAGACCACGTGGCAGAGTCAGAAGGAGCTGCATGCTGGCCTCAAAGCCTCATTTGACAGGGAGCAGCTTACACAGTTACTCTGTGGTCTGAGGAAAAGAGAAGGAAGCCTGGGCTCTGGGGGACAGCACGGGCTGGGGAGCCCCGTGGTAAGGGAGGGGTGCTCTGTGGTTCTTGCGGGCTGGTGGCGAGTCCGGGCCCAGCACCCACACCTCGAGCTCCTGGGGTGCCCCGAGGACAGGGAGTCCGCACAGAGGCTGGGCCACCGAGTGGAGATGAGTTCTCTGAGGTCAGCATTCTAAAACCTCGTGGATCTTTTTGCCTTAGCCTTTTGGATTCTGGGCACAGTCTATTTCCTTGGTCTCCCTTCTGAACGCCAGGTGTCAAGCTTTCTCGTCCCTTTGAGACTCAGGCTCTCCGACCTCTGAGCAGGGATCAATGCCTCCGTCTGCAAGCTTGCACCCTGAAACTCTGCCCTCTCAGGGCGGTGTGAGCCCCCAGCCCCTGCCGTGGACCACATGCCCCGAGGCTGCTCTGCATGCAGGGGACAAGCAGCTGGCATGAAACACAGGTGAAGAAAAGGGTGTAAGAGGCCAGCTTTTGCAGTAAATATGGGAACACAAGTAATAACTTCTTGATGTCAACTTGTTCTTCTTTTATCTCTGGTGCAAATTTCAGATTAACAACAAAACACCCCACCCACCTCTGTTTGTCCTCAAACCAGCAAGAAGGACAGAGATCTGCTGCTTTGATGGAGGGTATTAATGACTTTCATTTTCCCCCATCAGAAACAGCTGTGGGATCTAAATTTAAGTGGCTTCCAGTTCTCATTTTAAGAGACCTGGGCCCAGGATGAGCCTTTAATGCTTACTGCCTGCACCTGCTGAGGGACGGGGCCAAGCTGCTGACCTTCTCGCTCTTGTCTTTCATTTGTGTTCCTGTGACAACCCCACTCGCAGCTCACTATTCTTCCAATAGCAAGAACATGCAGCTTTGGATTCCTTCAACATCTTTAAAATGTTCCCACACCCGAATCTGATCCCGGGGAGCTCAGCTGGCATCTGTTCACTGGGAGGAGAAAGACAGTAAAATTCTCTTGCAAATCACTATCCACACCCAGCTGAGCTGGTTTAAGGTGGAATTAAATAAACGATCATCTTCAGTGTCACTTTTCAGGGCCCTTTTCTCCTTCCGGGAGCCACAGACCTCAGGAAGTTCAGTACATGGTGTCAGCTCCTCGATATTCATCCCCCGGACCCTTTCCTGGGAAGCCCAGGCTTCACCTCTGGCTTCTAACAATCTTGCTCATTAAACAAAACGAAATAAGCCAGCGATGTGGAATATGTGCCACCAGCTAAGGAATATTTGCAGGGCTGCATGCAAACTCACAGGGAGCAACCTGGGTGCACATTTTAGAGGGTGACAGCCACATGGAGTCCGCCTGGCAGTGGACACATCAGGTTGCCTGCAGCGTGTTCCTCCTGAGGGCTCCTCCTGAGGGTCCCAAGTGACCTCTAGGCAATGAGCCCTAACCATGGCTTCTGCTTTCCACAGGCTTCCTTCTCCAAAAGCAAAGAACAAATAAGGTTTGACGTATTTAGAAGCAGATGAGCACAGTGAGGTCCCATGCACACATCCCATTTCAGCAGTGGTCACCAGAATTCTTGCAGGCTTCCTCAGTGTGCTTGCTCTTCTCTAGACTGAAAGCCTGGCGTTTGGATGGAACGACAGTCTGACATTGTCAGGGTGTCTTAACCTGCGAGCACTGTGCTCAGGGACACCTTTGTCTTTAAAGCTTCGTCTCTTGTGACATCAGCGGAACTCTTGTCCAACCAGGTGTGGAAGAAGCCCACCTGACTTTTCACTCCGCGGGAGGGCGAAATGTCGTCTGACAACATACGGAAGCTATGTTTCCAGGGGACTAGTCAGTGCCCCACAGGGAGGCCACCCTAATTAGAACTAACGCTGGAAAACACAGGACACCTGTGTGTAAGAGACAAAGTCCTCATGTGCTGAAATTCTCAGAAGCGATTTTTTTAGAGAGTGATTTTAGTGGTCATTAGTGATTTGTTATTTGGAAAGTGTGGGCAGGTATTCCAAGCCGGGGGTCAGTCCTCATGAAGGGCATTGGCCCGAGGGCTTCGGAACAGACTGCTCCTTTCACATCTTGACTACAGAGCGCATCATGACATCGGTCGTGCTCTTCTTAGGAGACTCTGCATGTGCGTGTGGACAGAGAATATTGGTTTCCAAATGCTTGTGCACACAGACATGCCTGTAAATCTGGGTACTGAATCTACAGACACGCACACATTTATGTGCAAGTTTCTGTACCGCACATGTAAATATATAAACACATAAGTCTGCATGCAGCGACGCTCGGCAGAGGCCTGAGTTTCAGTTGCAGGTGCCACGTGAAGCCAGGCAGCCCGCTCCTCTGGCCGCCTTGATCACCGTGCCATCTGTTCACATGCTCTCTGCCACCTCACACAGCCTGCTCTCGTGGGAACTGCAGCGGCCCGCTTGCGGCCTCCCGACACCCCGTCTTCACTGGAAGAGGCCCCCCATGCCTTCCTGCTGCCTGTCTCGTCTCTTCCCATCTGCTCTTCCCGCGGCTGTCAGAATTTTCTAGAAACCAAACTGGATCATCTAAAACGTAACTTAAACCCCTTTGGAGGGACTGCTTGCAGGGTACGTTGCATCCCTTACGCTGGCATTGCTCACAGGACCGGCTGACTTTCATTCATGGGAACCTCAAATCAGAAGGCTATCACTCTTCACACATGCTCCCTGCGCCAGGATGTGTGGTGTTGTTTGAATTAGTAATGTCACAGGTCATAGCTTAGCAGGCACAGTATGTTTTAATAGGGAGCTTAACACACAGCCATCCTAAGAAGGAGGAGCTATTATTTCCATTTTATGGGTGAGGAACCACAGAGCAGGTCAGGACCCTTTCCGAGGTGACTCGATCACTAAGTGACAGAACCGGGAATGGAACCAGGCGCTCTGGCTCATGAATCTGCAGCCCTCGTCGCCTCCCTGCTGGACCTTCCTCCGGCTGCTCCCAGCCAGCACACGGTGCTCTCTGCGGCATCGCTCCTTCACCGGGAAAACGTCCATCCCGAGCTAGTGAGAGCTCTGTGCCAACCGCCCTGGACTAAACTAACACTGGCCGTCCCCGCCGTGGGCAGCGAGCCTCCTGCAGGCCCAGATGGGGCTCTGCTGGTGGCCTGCAGCCTCACCCGTCTGGACGCCCCGCCGGAGAGCTCTTCACTGAGGAACCGGGCCTGGTTCTCACCTGGAGTTCTGCAGCCTCACTGAGACAAATCTGAATGATCAAATTGTGGAAGGATGCACATAGCACAAGACACGTATACTTCAGCATCAGCAAGGGCTACATCCATCCTGTCCTACAGGTGATGCCTAATCATCCCTCGAACTCGGATTTCCCCACAAATGACCGAATGGTGATACGGGGGAAAGGAAGTGTGGTCTCTCCTGGGTGGCCACCACTGCCCTGTCCTGCAGAGTTAAGAGACAGATGAACACAGCAGTCTCTGGAAGAGGAGAGGAGGCCCCAGACTCAATGACTGTTATGAAAAAGAAAAGAAACCAGCCCCCACTACTCCGTGTTTCATTCAGATTGCTGCCTCCCACCCATCTTGCTCTGTCTCTTAGGCTGTCTGCTCCCCTGCCCTGGAGGACAGAACTGGGCCAGCCACGGGCTCAGCGGCAGGGTCTTCCTGAAACGTGGCATCTTGCTCACTTAAGATCATCATTTTCCTGTTACCTCTCTATGCCCAGAAGTCCTATCAGAGGTGTGGGCTCAGGAAGCCAGAGTGGGGCACCTCATCATCAAGTCTGCAGGGTCTTCTGTTTGCCTAGTTTGTTTAAATGTATTGTTTTCCCTTTGAGGAAGGGAGGAAAAGAAGGAGGGAGAAGGAAGTGAGTGCAGAAAGGGAGACGGCAGATTAGCAGAGAAGCCCGTCTTCTGTTTCTGATCCACCTTTTCTTCGGATGTGGCAATAACACATCACAGATTTGTCCGTCCTGAGACCTGCCAAGAGAGAGTCCCTGCTCCAGGCTGGAGAAAGAACCTTCCAGAACTGAGAAGAACCAGAAGTGAAGCTTGAAGATGGGTCTAGTGACCGGGGCCCCTTCCCCAGCCTTTCGTCAAGCAACTCGAAGCTGTCAGAGCACCCGGCAGCCAGCACTGCCCCCAGCAAGCGCCGGTGCAGTGACTGGTGTCTCCCTGCAGAAACGCTTCTGGCGCCTTCCTGTCACTTACATGGCAAGGAGCTGGTGGGGAAAGGCCTCTTCCCCTGGAGCCTGGGTCCCGGGGACCTGGGAAGGACTCCACGGGGGTTGGGGGAGGCTTCAGCACCCCCTGTGCACCACCCAGCCTTGAATTCCTCTGACTGGGGTGACAGTCGCGCAAGCACTGACAGGGCCAGTATGCGCAGGACTGGAGGGCGCAGCCTTCTAAGATTATGCGACAAGTGACCAGCTGCCGTGAGACCGGCCATTGTGTAACAAAAAAATCTCAAAGTCGATTCCAAAGTCAACTACTACTTTCCAGCAAGTCTTGCAAGTTTAAATTAATCTCACTGGGCTTTCACCAACACAGTTCAGGACACCGGAATTTCTCTGCAAGAGACAATTCTCTTCCCACGGACAGCGCTTCATTCGTTATCTTCCGCCATGTGAAAAATAGGCTTGGGGAGAAAAAGTGAGTGAGAAATAAAAAAATGAAAACGTCTCACTATTCCTTCTGAGTTAGAAAAAGCAAAGAGAAAATCTCAAAGGGGACAATGGGGAGGTTTCTTACAACCCTCAATAAAGGGAGAAGAGATATTTATGCAGGGTTCTGTGCTAGGTGCTTTTAAGCACAGCCTCACAGGCATCAGACGAGCATCGGGGATGCTGCAGTGAGAGACACGCTGCAAAGCCTGTGCGTTGCAGAAACGGTGCCAGCTGAGCAGGATCCGCGGACAGAGGTGCAGCGTGGACGCGTCCTGTGGTTCCCTCCTGGGGCTGTCTCCTCTGAGAGAGGGCTCTCATGCGGCAGGGGTCGGAGCCGTGACCTTGGGCCCGGCTGCTTTCAGGATGCCACACAATCAGCCATGAGAACTCAGGTGAAAATCCCAGACAGATGCTTTTGATTGCCACTTCCTTCAGGCTGACGCTTCGGTTTTGGTCTCTCTGAGGCCGTCCTGCCCGAGCGCAGATGGGGACCAGGTTTCGTTCCTCATACACAGCCACAGGCCTGGGAGCTCCAGGCTCCCATAAACATGGATGGTGCAGAGAGCTGTCCACACATTGTCCATGTGAGAAAAGTTTAAAATATCTTTCTCAAGCTTTAGCTTCTAGGTAAGTAGAGATTGACTGAATATTGGATTTCTAAATTTGATTCCGTCTGGCTTCCAAGACCAGCATTGAGGAATACAAATTGGTTTAAGGGAAAGAGGAAGATAAGAGTCTATATGGAACATTTTTTTAAGAGAGGAAGGAAGGGAGAAAGAAGCATTTTTAAGGAAGAAGGGAGGGAAGGAGGGAGAAGCCCTCTGTTCATTAGTTTTGGTTGTTTCTCCCACCCCAGACCACAAACTCAAGCCCTTGAGCTTTACAGGGTCTACCCAGTCACTGGCTTCATGTCTTCGTCACCAGGCATGTCCAACATGAATCCTTCAAAGCACCCTCCTGCTCATAAAAATCAAGAGTTGGGGAGGCTGATTCACATTAATTTACTCGAGACGTCTGTTGAGTGCTCACCAGTGTGGAGCCCAGTGCTGGGTGCTGTGAGGGTGAGCGACACAGAGAAGGTGGCTGCAAATGGGACTCTCATCCTCATGGTCCCAGAGGGACAGGGCTCCGGTCACTCACGAACCTGATGTGAAGTGAAGTAATGGCTGTGAGTGGGTTGCAATTACAAAAGGGAGCAATTGACAATTGTATCACATGACAATCTAAAAGTCTGATTGAAATCTTGGTGAGATTTAAAATGTACACACATTCACATACATTCCATCTTACTGAGCAAAGACTGCATTTTTGTGAACTTACAGCCTACAATCCAGGATGTCAAACAAGTACTTGCTGACTGTCTCAAGCTTGTCAGATGATGACTGGGATTCGGATGTTAGCCCTTGAAGAGCTCAAGATGTATTTTGCCTTGATATTTACTGTCCTTTATTAATAGTCTTCTCTGGTTATTCACAGACATGATGTCACAAACGTATCTGCATGCAATCAGGACTGAAGAAGAGTTTAAGTCGCAAAATGGAAGAGGTGTGCCCTCCTGGAGTAGCGGTGGACACAGCCCACACACGTCCCAAGGCCCCAGGTTCGCGTCTCAGGGCTGGTGCCAACAACCAAGAAGAACCACGTCAGTTACCCTGAAAAATGCTCCTTCCTCCTTCCTCTGTGCACCTCCTTGACTTCGTTCCTGCCTGCAGCTTTCATTTAGGGGGGAAAAGAAGAGCAGACCTGACACAGAATGGAAACCAAACCCTAAACCTATTCCATGGCACCGTGTTAGGGTGAAGTCTGGAGGAAGTGGAAAATGTGGTCTCTTATCTTTGCTGCTACAGTTATTCGATGACCTTCAGTCTAAAGGAAAATCTAAGAGACTGAGGAAAGTGACAAGCTTCTGCAGAAACAGGTCAGCTGAAATAACAACTGGCTGCCATTTGTCACCCATCATCACCTGGTCTTCCAGGCTTCCAGCATCTCTCAGGTCAGGCCCACTCTCGTGCGAGGAAACCAGCAGGTGGCTATGCTCACTTCAGTGGGCCAAACCAGCAGGTGGCTACGCTCACTTCAGTGGGCCAGCTCCAAGCTTCAGAAAGTAGAAGCTTTGTGTCTAAATAACAGAACTTGCCGCATGCCACCTGTGACCTCTGGCTGCCTCCCTGTCCTCTTCTGAAAGTGTCATTGGCTTCCTACGCTGTTGTAGGGATGAGGAGAGACGATGCAAACCGACAGCGTAGAACTTTCTCGCTACTAGTCACTCCTCAAGTTACATTTTTTTCCATCTACTCATTAGACTTTCAGCATTTTAACTGTCTTTCAAAAGAAAAAGGCTATAACACTGTACAAAAAGCAGGAAGATCATGCTAACACACATCTGCAGCCTGGAAATAAGAAATAGAGGCCGAGAAAACCTGGCCGGCTGCACTGAGACCTCACAGGTCTCATCCTCATTCCTTGCATCCCAGTCACCTTCACTGGAAGTTAACACTGACTTCTAGATAATTTCATAGTCTCTCGAGGTGGCTTTAAAAGACTCAGTGCATGGTAAGTGCTCAGTAATGCTGAGTATGGGCCTTTTTTTTAGAAAATAAAAGTGCACCGAGGAAGTGCTCTTACCATTTCATAACTGTGCTCTGGGACACCTGTCCCTCAGCGGGTCCCAATGCACAAGCAGATTACCCGTCATTCTGAATGGGCCTGTCAGACTCCACGGCGGGCCGGATACGTAAAACGTAGTGACTTAACGCACACCCTCCAGCTTCAATCTAGTTAACTCCTGTCGCTAGCTTCCTCGAGAGGAGCCACGAGGAACTTAACGATCGCCTCTTGTTGACTGCATTTGTCTAGAACTTTTGTGGGAACCCCAAGTGATTCAACATCGTGTAGAAGGAAAAGTGTGGAGAGTCAACGTGTCAAGAAGGAAGTCGGGGGGACCGGCCATGCTGGGACCCATCTGTCACCCACAGATGCCACAGGCAGAGCCTCTTCTATTCACCTGGAGCAGAAGACCATTCTGAGCTTCACGGAGCTACTGCCCCTGGTGAGCCTTTCTTAGAAAGTGGGTCCCTGTCCCTTAGGCCTCACTCTGCATTCAGCCATCGCCCTGGAGGACGCATACATGTGAGTTTTTCCAGCTTCACTGGAATCCTCCCTTCATGACATTCAGGGCACAACCACATCCTCCCGCTGTCTGCTCCCAACCCTTCCACGCTCAGCCCGAGTCCAAGTCCAGCCTGGAAATACAGCAGTTTGAAGCAACGGCGACGGGAGTGCCGGCGTGGAGGGTTGACCTGACACTGACTTTCTTCTTCCCGGCTCCTGGGCTTGCCTCGCAGATAAGGCTGGCGGGTCTCCATGTGCGTCGAGTTTGCACATTCTCCCCATGGCTACGGGGCTTTTCTCTGGCTGCTCTGGTTCCTCCCACCTCCCAAAGATGTGCACAGCACTTGCGTTCATCATCCGTGAGTGTGTGCGCATGCGCGTGTGCACGCGGTGCACGCGTGTGTGCGTGAACATGTGTGAGAGTACACATGTGCGTGTGTGCACGTGAGCATGTGCGAACGTGTGTGTACACGTGCGTGCATGTGCATGTGTGTTTGCGTGTGCATGCACTTATGTGTGCATGTATGTGTGCATGTGTGCACATTCATGTGCGTGCACGCACTTACATGCACATGTGTGCATGCGTGTGCACATGTGGGTGTGCATGTGTGCATGCATGTGCACGTGTGGGCGCATATGTCTGCGTGTGCACGTTTGTGTGTGCATGTGCATACACGTGTCTGTGCATGTGTGTGCATATGTGCATTTGCGTGTGTGTGTTTGTGTGTGTGTGCATGCGCAGTGCCCTGGAGCGGAAGGGCATTTCGTCCAGCCATGGGTCCCACCTCGCTCCCTTAGCTGCTGTGTTGGCTCCAGCCGCCTGAGACCCTGAACTGGTATCAGTGGGTTAGAAAATGAACATATGCATGAAAACCAGTGATTGTTTCATGTGAAAAGTGTTTAGGATCTTTAGAAGATTGTTGATATTTTTGTGACTAACAAAGCATCTTGTTTATATCAAGATGCTTAACTCTTGTTTATATCAATTAGCGGACATTGAAATTGGTTTCTTTTTATGTTATGTCACTTACTGGAACGGTTTCCGAAAACCTGTAGATGGCATCCGGTTAGGACTGACTATAGCGGTTAAACAAGGTGAAGTTCTGTCGGTCTTCAACCAAGCAGTTTCCTGGTGGCGTCAACGATTCTGAGCTACACCTAGTCCATGTTATTGTCATGACAGCATTTAACCACAAGGACTAAGAGAGGAACGAGTCTACACCAAGATCCCAGACAATTCTCTCTTCTTCAGAATGAGATGCTGACCCTAACTTGTTCTGAAGTGCAGCCTGGTTAAAACGCTGGCCCGGAGTCAGGCAGACCAGTTGGAATTCCTCATTTTAATGTGTAGTCACTGAGAAATCACACACAAGTTTTCAGCTTCTCTAGGATTCAGTTTTCTCATAGGTAAAATAGGGATGGGAATATGCCTTCTGCACAGGACTGGCCGTGGGGGTCCTGTGGGAATGCACATGTGATTTGTGGGATAGACAAGGAGTCGGAAAGTGCCACCGCTATCACTCTGATGAGTGTTGTTATTTCAGATTTTTGGAGGATGAGCTCTCGGCGCAGAGCACGGTGGTTTCTCAACCTCAGAACTATCACATTGTTCATTGTTGGGACCGCGTGGTGTAGGGCAATTACCGAGATTCCTGGCTCCATCCACTGGATGTCAGGGTCACCACCACCCACAGCTCCCCGCCCCTCAAGTCATGACAGCCGGCGGTGTCCAAGACATTGTTGAACACCCCGGGGGGCAAACATGCCCCCGCTAGTCAACACCACTGAGAAATTAGGCTCTAACTCTGCACCTGTTGATTACTGATTCTGAAAATGTATCATGTGACGAAGCTGTCTTCTTGCTGTACACACATACATTTGTTCTGTATTTGCTTCTTAGCACTTACTGGTGCCTTGATACTCTCATCCCTTAATAGAAGAACAACCCCTGGAGGGAAGAAACTCTAACTAGATGTTCTCGATCAAGCCTGGAAGGACCACCTGAGCCAGGGACTAGGGACTCCCGTGGATCAGTAACAGGAGCTCTAGGGATGAATTCAGACCACGTGCTTTTCCATTTAAGAGACTTCAACTCTGAGAGTTCTCAAGGGAATACAGAGTTTTTGGAAAGAATAGAATTGTGTCTTTTTTACTCTTGAACCAACCTGTGAGAGCAGCTGGGATGGACCCTGGCAGAGGGGAGAGCACATAACAAAGCCACAGGGTGACCTTGGTGCAGACGCCAAGCCTGCGTGGTCCCAGGACCTGAGCCAGCACCCAGCTCCTTTCAGGGTAAGGAAACTGTGCTGGGCATCATGAGCGTGGGTGACAGGTTTTCACAGACCTTTTTCCTTCTGTATTGGATTTTCTTAGTATTGCTTCTTTTCCAGGATGAATATAATTTCATTGCTTTTTCATCCAGTTGGAACTTGGTTTTTGATACTTCAGTTTCATCATGCTCAACACTTATTGTTTCTCATACTTTATCATAACTTTGTGTGTCTATCATGTAACCTTAGGACAATTTGTTCCTTCCTTTCCAACCATCCTGCTGTTAATATAATTTCAATGAACTACACTGGTCTGGACCACGGGTGTAGCGGTGAAAGAGAAGCCTGAATAATGGGCATTCTTGTCTTGTTTTAAATGCTTTTTAACATTTCAGCATTAAAAAAACGTTACCTGCTCTTTGTCTTTTTGTTGTTGTGATGTTGTCAGTATGCTTTCTTAACACAGGGAGGCTGCATGTCTATTTCTAGTGTGTATGTTGTTTTAAATCATGAGTGCTAAATTTTGTAATCCAAGTTTTCTGTGTCTACTGAAATGATAATGTGTATTTTCTCTGAGAGTTTGTTGACATGAGTTATGAACTGAGTCAACAGAATGAGTAGGATACATTCCTCCTTTTATCTCTCTCTGGAAGAGATTGGTCAGGCAAAATTTACTTTGATGAACCTTTGATTAATTCTTGATGAAAGAGTGGTATATACTGATTCATTTCTATAACAGTTATAGAATGAATAGGTTTCTATTTCTTCTTAGATAAGGTTTAATGAGTTTCCTTTTCTAAAAATCAGTTTCATCTAATTTTTTTAATGTAGCTACGTACATGGAGTATTGTAGTCTCTTTTTACCTTTTAATACATTCTTTTTCATTTCTAGTGTCTCTTATGTGTTGTTTTTTGTTTTTCTCTTAATCTTCTCCAGGTGATTCCATTGTTAATATAGTATATTTCTCTATTTTATTAAACTCTTTTATCCTTGAAATTTCCTCTCCACTGTCTTTGGCTTTCTACTTTTGTTTTTTGTTTTACTTCTCATGATCTCCCACTTCTACAGAGGGTTTCCTCCTCAAATTCCATATGATTGACTAGAAGTTAATATTAAATTTCTTAGGAGAAATAGATAAGTCAAAGAACAAGCAAAAAAATCCTTTAAGAAGTCCCTTGAGAAAGATAAACTACATGCTATGTAAAAGGAACAGAGAATAAGAAAAATCTCTTGAAAATAAAAAAGTGTAGTCATATAGTCATAGGAATGTGGACTGAGTAGAAAGAAAATATCTACTATGTAGAGTAATCAAGAGGATATACCAGAAATTAGAAGCAAAAACAAAAAGATAGAAAATACAGGAATAAAGAAGAGAGATAGAATTAAAGGATAAAATCAGATACTTGATGACAAAAGTATTAGAATGAGAACAGAGAAAGTCAAAGGGAGAAATGTAAACATTTCTATGACAGAGACAGTTATTAGTAACAACGGGACGAAAGAGAAGTATATACTCGAGAACATGTAGTCTGAGAGAATCCAGAAAGGAATAAAAACAGCATTAAGGAAAAATAGGTGGATCTTGAAAAAAGTGCAGTTTAGTTGATTGTCTGGTACCGATGCTGATCATGCATCTGGCTGGGTAGCAAGTATAAGGAAGCTCAGTGCTAATTTGGCAGCATTTTTATAAGACTAAAACTAGTTCAAAATTGAAAGTTCAAAACAAAAAACATTTGCTACCCCATAATAACTTTATTACATGCTTGAAAAGCAGTTTGCTTTGGAAAGAAAAGTTTATTTTAAGAGGCTACTGCAGGCATTGGGGTGCTAGGGAAATAATCGTGGTTCTAAAAATGGTAATACTTGCCATTTTCACTATGATGTCTTATAGTAAAAGGAATATCACCGCTCCAACATGATGGGGGAGCATCACGGGATAGTCTCACCAGTGAACAGACCACTGCTAGGTTTTGTTACCATCTTTCTGGTTTTCCTTGGATGCTGTCTTATATTGTATCTCACCTGGTACGATCGCACACTCAGCAGTGGTCATGTCTAATTTATAATGTGCCTCCAATAATAGCTACTGTTTAACGCAAACAGCTTGTCAGAAAGCAGTAATATTAACAGCACGGCACTTTTTTTTCCAACAGGTCAAAGTAATTTATTTAGAATGTTTTCGAGCCATGTTTGTGACAAATCTTAATAGGTAGAAGTCAGTAGAAATGTATCTCTTTTTTTGGAAGTATCATACAATGGAGTCCAATCACAGCCTCTCCGTGAAGGAAACAAATAGCACAGGTCAGACTTCCTCCCACTGCAGAGAGCGAAGGACATGAGCTCCTTTAATAAATGCTTCTCTTGGAGAGAAATCAGTCATAAAGGAGTCCCTGGGTGCCTGTCCATCCATGATTTTGGAGATTATTTCACAAAGTACCATTTGCATATGAATTATATATATATATATAATGCAACATCAATTACATCTCCATAGTATGCAGCCACTCTGACACCAGGATACTTAGTGAGCTTTTCCAAATAACTACAGTTTTTGCTGTTAAAAGCAGATATACAGAGAAGCAATGGTTTTCTTCCTCCACAAATCTGTGCACCTTTGAAATGGCAGAGTCTACCTAGGCACTTATAAGAAATATGACAACAACCTTGCTTATTCTGCAGTATTTCCAAGTCCTTTCTCCCACCCCCATAGACCCCCCCACCAAAAAAAAGAAACTGACCAAAAATACTTGTAACTCTCAGAGTAATCACTGTGAATAAACAGGAAATGCTCTTAAATGATAAATTCCCTCTGCCTTTCATTTCTAATCACAGAACCTACTGTGGAGATTCACAGTTTTTATTCATCTTGTTTTTGATCCCTTGAAAATAAGACAGTACTTCAAATTGCTGAGCTATCTTATTTTTTTCCACCCCACAGATAACCCTCTCCCAGAAGCCCAGAAACTCCCTGACAGGCTTTTCACAAATCTCTGAAACAATTCCATTAATACCCAATTCTGATTAGTCTGAAACTTAATTGTGCTTGTTTCTCCTCCCGCTCAATCAATAGCTCCTTCCCTGGGACTTGTTAGGCGCTGATCGTTAAGTGCCTGTCAACTGCTTCACCCTCATTCTGACTGCAGAGGTGGCCACCAGGCTGCTGAGCCATACGTATGTTTTCTCAGCCAAATTTTGACAAGCATCCTCAGGTTGCCAGGAGAGCTTTTTCAGAGCCCAGCTGGAATATCTAGCCAGGCCTCTTTGGAAGCTGGGGATGAAGCCAAGGGCAGCAAGATGGCTTTTCAGCATCTGGCATGACCCCGGAGGCTCCGCCAAGGATGCAGAGGGCCACTGCTGAGTCTGAGACTGGCATTCTTACTGCGAAAGTTAAGCCCCGTTCCATCTCTCGAGAGTTGCCTCGTCCTTTCCACCTCTTCAGATCTGGCAACCTGGATATTTCAGGTAGTTTCCATAGGTGTCTGTGGCGGTCAGCCTAGGTGAAATAGGGTCCCCGCTCCATACACTGTTTTGAGTCCCAGCCCACCATTTTTGGACCGCACAGCTCTGTGAGTTATAGAAGTAGAGGTTCGTCTATATTTCCTCTGCTATTCCCCCGCCTCTGTAGTTTTCTAGACTAGACAGGTTCTATGCCAAGTGTGGCCAGCATCACCTGCAAGCTAATGAAGCGGCAAGTCATACACCCTCTCCAGGGGGCACTGAGTCTGAGTCCCTAGAGGACCAGCCCAAGAGCATGAGTTTTCACTAGATCTCACAAAAATTCTGATGGATGCTAAAATTTGGGAAGAACTAGGTGAAACACGTTTGAACCATCACAATTGCAGTCGGTACCTCTATCGTTTCTGTCTGCCTCTTACTTTACCCCAATTACCTGAGCCTCATTAAGTAGCTGGGAAGGCATGCATACGGCCCCAGCATCAATGTTATGCTGTCTTGCAGTCTCCTTCCTTAGAAGTCATAGCTGCATGATATAGTCTTGTCAATTGATTGGTTTGACGCCACAGAGGATTTCCTGAAGCTGATAATCACACAACTTGGTGAAGGCAATTATGCTCACCAGTCAGTTCACAATGTGTGATCTGAGAAGCAGAGAGATGGGAATACGAAGAATGCCATTTCAGAGCGGAAGAGGAATATAAGTATGGGGGCTATGGCAAAGACACGATTTTGGAGTTGAGTGGGGAGGGGACAGAGAAAAAAAATTTCTCCAATCATTAACAGAATGGTTTGTCTTCACAGTCTTATGATAGATCTAATAAAGGCAGACAACTGATCAGTCGTCAGTGTTGGAAATCAAAGTGCTATCCATTTCTTTGATGGAGGTTAGTAAATCTCCTTTGCAAATACTAAAAAAAAAGGGGGGTTTTAACCGAGAGTCTAAGATTTCTAATAATTTCCAAAGTTTCAAGACATATCTTGCCTCCACTGCCTGGGTTAACATTAAACAGGCAGAAGCCAGAGAAGATTCAGAACAGAAACAACTTAAAATTTCACAATATTTCCTAGTTAATAGAAAAATGAAACATTATGCCAGCCCTGAGGCTTCTTCAGTCTTCTGCAATAGAATACAGCTTCCTTTTCTGGATTTTATTGCTATTGTTCCTTCCTTCCCCCGCAGGGTTTCACAGCACAGCCAACATTTGTTGTTTGAATATGGCAGGTTATGGTGCTGTCAAGCAGAGAAAACCTAGCCCTGACAGTAATGATCAGTCCGTCACCCTGACTTAGAAATCTCAAAGAACCATTACTGGGTAGATGTTAATTTTTAAATGTGCATTTCGCTTCCTTTCCCCATTAAGAAAACTCTGTAAACTACCAGGCTGAAGAGAAAGATGAAAAGCATGAACAGGCATTTGTTCAAACATCCAAGTGAACTTCATTTTGCTGGGTCAACATACAACTATGTCTGGATCTTAGCAGCTCAATTATCTTTCATTTCTGTCTAGAAATTCCTAAACACTCTAAGTGGGCTCACTTATATGCACATGAGAGTATCTCCCTTAGAAGTGGCTTTTGATGGGAAGCAGGACACTCATTTCTATGTCTCAGAACCGAGCTGCCCACAAGGGATGGGGTCTGCTCCATCCTAATGGCCCCAAAAGAGTTGGTCTGAGCATCCAGAGTGCGAGGCAATTGCCAGGAAGATGGCTCTATTCATCTCCTCTCTCATCCACTGATTCATTCAGCAACAATCACTGGGCACCTGCCATATGCCAGGGGCATCTGGGACTGAAGAGACAGAGAGCCCATAGTGTGCAGTCTATTGAGGGTGACAAATGCCAGATAATCAGAAGAGAAGACTCATGTCTATGGGTTGAGAGGAGTTCTATAGAAACAAAGTGGTGCAATGAACACTGGTGACAGGTGTGCCTGTGACAGGTATAAATGGGAGCCTGTCTGAGCAGGTGACGTTTAAGCAATAATGGAGAGATAAGTAGGAGTTTATGAAGGTGAAGACCAGGGAGACACATGCCAAGACCATGGATTTGGAATGAAGAGCATGGAGAAAGATGCGGAACTGAAGCATCTGAGCCTGGGGAGGGCAGCAGCAGGCTTATGGGCAGGGCTGGCCCCAGCAGGGAGTCATAGGCCATGCTAAGGACTCTGGAATTTTATTTCTCTTTATAAGTATGTTGGAAGCCATAAAATTATCTTAAAGATGGGATAGGAGCATGGTTTTGCTTTTTAACCATTGCTGTGCCTACAGAGTGAAGCACTGATTGCAAGGTGCTGAGGTAGACAGAGGGAGACGGTAAGAGGTTGATAGGAGAGCACTGAATATACAAGAAATAATGTCATAGCAAGAGAACACAGTTGTCAGCTTAGGAAGGAGTCTTTGGAAATAGAAAAAGTGAACACATTCTGCAAATAATTATGAATTAAAATCCACAAGGATTTAGAGACTGATTGAATGTAAGAGGCGGTAACATCTCTCCTGAGGATGAGAGAGGACAGAGAAAGCAAAGAGGAGGACCTATCAGTTTAGGGTGGTGAATGGTGAGTCTGATTTTGGCCGTGATGCACTGAAGCTCTCATGAGAGAGAGTGAGAACATCAAGCTTGAGTCTGGAGCTAAGAAGAAAATCTTGATGGAAATTCATGCTTGGGTTGTCGTCAGCATGTGGATGATACCTGGAGACACATGTGAGAGAGGGGCACAGAGTGAAGCAGCTCGGGACGAAACCCATAGGGACTCCAACAGTTAAGTGATTGGGAACAGGCAGAGAAGTGTCCAGGGAAAGAAGGAAAAACAGCGACGTGCACTGAAATAGAAGTCAAGAGAAGAGGGCATTATAGGGAAGGCAGAAGTCGGCTGGGTCAATGCCTCATAGGAGGCAGAGTGGGAGGAAAATGGGGAAGTAACATGAAGGAAGATGTGGGACCTTCCAAGGGCAGTTTCAGTAAAGCAGTGAGCGACTTGGGAAGCTCATCCAGGAGACTGAAAATAGCTGCAGTGGTGGTTACAGGGTCAAAGGAATGTTTTCTAAAGTGGGAGGTGCTGTGCTGTGGCATCTCTGGGAAGGGGAAATGGAGTGATAAATAAAAACTGAGTTCTAAGAGACAAGAGAGGTGAAGAGAGACTCTGGCTGGGTGGGAGAATGCGACCCAGACTGTTCTTTCAAAGGTGGAGGTTTGCTTCACCTGTCTGAAGAGGAGGAAACAGAGTAGACGGTGGGAAGTAAGGCATTCCTATGTGAGGGCTGCTGACTGTCATGTCTATTTAGAAATTCTTAGAGATTACACACTTATTAGAGGCAGAAGGCCAAAGGGTTCATACACAAAGCTCTATTCAGCTCGCAAGACAAAAATCATGTGTGGGGATGGGAATATGAAATTGGGAGCAGAGCGGGAAGACACAGGGGACCCTGGGCTGGGATACAGGAGGATAAATCACTGAGCAAACTGGAGAAATCCGTCAGGCTGCTGGGTTTGCAGCCAGGTAATCAACAATGACGCAGGTGAATCTGCTCATTAACCACTCAGCGCCCATTCTAGCCAGCGAGCTAGGGCACGAGGAGCATTCTTCAGTGTGAAGCCAGTTTTCTGGTAGCCAGGGACAGGCCTTCCTCAACTTCAGATGGGGTTACATTCTGAAAACCCAACATAAACTGAATATCATTTAAGTGAAAAATGAGTTTAATAATAACCTAACCTACCAAACATCAGAGCTCAGCGTAGCTGACTTTCTGAATGCTCAGAGCACCTATGTTAGTCTGCAGCTGGGCAAAGTCATCCAACACAAAGTCTCCTTCATAATGAAGCTTTGACTCTCTTCTGTGGTGTACTGAACACCGTCCTGAAAAAGAGAATTCATAATCTGAAGCACAGTCATGACTGAACGCATGCTGCTTTCACACACTTTGAATTCAGGGACAGTCTGCACATGGTTTTATCAGGTCAAAAGTAAAATGACTTCTCTCTGCTCTAACATCCAAGAAAATAAAGTGTCAAAATATTCCAAATAGCTCATTATTAAGCATTAAAAAAATAAGAGCCTCTCGAGAATCACTTTCAAGTACAATCACTCCTTTATACCACTGCTGGTGGCAGGGGAGAAAAAAATGGGATTGTCAGGTGTAGATTAATTTGCATCAACCTGCATAATGTTTTCATAGCAATAAATCTATATTTCATAGGTACAATATTTTTCATTTTCTAAGAAAACATGAAAAATCCAGAAGCCCAAACTCCAGGCTATTATTAAATACATTTTTGACTTACGTTACTTTCAATTTATGTTGGGGTTTCAGGATGCAACCCCATCTGAAGTTAAGGAAGGTCAGCACCTTTCAGAGTTAGAAGCTAGCATAGCAGTGTTCCTTAGCTAGAATACCAGCAGATATCCAGGTTGCTAAAATGACCCTGTCTGCAAAAGTGTGGGCTGCAAGGAGTTAACTGTGTTCTGGAATAAAAGAAGATGGCTGACTTGTCTAAATGTGCAATTTGCATTTATGGGAAATGTGATTTCCAATTGTCATCTTTCTACCATGTGAATGCTTACTGTTGCAAGGAACCTGAGTCATTGTGATTTTTACAGCCAGATTCGTTCTTCCCTAGGCCTCTAAAAGGTATGCTATCCCTGCCTTTCTATGCCATCTTTGTTTTGGTTTTTTTTGAGCATAGATGCAATGAAAGACCTTTTCCAATATTCTAGAGGTCATCGTGAGAGCAGGGAGAAGCTTCACGCCTCTCAGAGCCATCACAGAGCAAATCCAATCCTTACCCGCTCGTTTTCCTAGCACCTCTATACGCAGAACTTCAGTAAACGTAAGATTCACCAATTGTTTGATAACAATTTTGCCACAATGCTGATATACGTAACATCAGAATATTTCAGAAACAAGTGGAGAATGAGGAGAAGTGAGCTCCGGCCTGAGCTCTCCCTGCCTGGCCTGCCACACCCTCAGTCTGCACTCCCTTTTCCCTGCAGGCCTGTCTTTCTAAATATCCTCAACCTCACAAGTCTAATAACTAATATCCGTCTGCATCCACAGAGTCCATTTATTTTCCTGAGAGTGATTTCTCCAAGTTTACAGAGTGAAAAGAAAGGCACACATGTAAGCAGTATTCCCTGTCTCCTAAGGCTCTGCCTTCTAGAGACAGTCCACCTCTTTCTTATTAGCCTCTGTATTTGAAGAATCTGAAAGACTAATAGAATATGAAATCAGAAGAGGAATTTCTCTTTTACCTTGAGAGACTCATGTGAATGAGTCAATCAACTGTTTGGCTTCAAGAAAAAAAAAATTAATATCAGGAGAGTGGAAAAGAATTAGCCAAAATTATTTCCTTATCTTATCCATTTCATTTCTACCCAGGAAAGCATGTTTGTAAAAGAGGGAATTAAAAAAAGAAAGAAACTGTGGGTTGGGAAGACTCTCTTTTTCCTCTCTCTAAATGCCTGAGTACAGGGGCTGGCTTTGGAGTGCTCTGAAAACACAGTAGTTAACATTACTTGTGGGGATGAAGGTAAAAAATAATAGGGACTCCAAAGGAAAAGACTGTCACCCATAGTTGTGATGATTTTGGACTCTAGCTACTGGGAAGCACACCCTTAAGAGAAATGACGCATGGCTGAAAGGGAGCTGCCTTCTACCTTTCAGAGAAACGATAGGTGTCTCACAAACCCCAGCTGTTGTACGCTGGCTTTCTGCATCTATGTGAGCCAGTACGTATGATAAGCCAATAGCTCAAAATCCAATTCTTCTTCATAAGCTGTCCATTTAGTTTTATAAGGCTTTCATCTAATAGAAAACTTCAAAATAACCTTTCGTTAAATTCACTATCAATTACACTTCCACACCGAGTTCAAGGTCCTATCTTTGGCTTGACTCTCCGACACCATCCTCCAGCACTGAAATCTTGGGATAACCCTCGAGCTGTGGGTAGGCTTATTTTTTTTAGTCTCCCTAGTCCTGTTTAGGAACGCCACAGTCAAGCTAGGATATTGTAAGGATCCTTCAACATATATTTTCTTTGTTAAATGACTGAAATTGACCCAAAACTAAAACCCTAGCAGGCAGAGACTTTGCCCATTTTAATCAAATCCCTATCAGTCTAGCATCACACTTCTCACAAGTGAGTGTCCAGAATGGTGGTGAAGCCCAAGATTGATATAATTTAAATTGCTCACAACAAAAGATAACACGCTCTGTTCTTTGTTTGCGTATTTTATAAGCACGTAGGGCATTAACAGTGTCATATCCTCGACCGGACTTCTTTCATAATGATGTGAGCTCCGGCTGCCGAAACGAAATAGCATGGGCTGGGTGCAGTGTCACAGCAGAGATTTATTTCTCACGATTCTGGAGACTGAGCTCAAATGACCAAGCAAGGTAGATCTCAGGCTGTTTACTTCTGCTGACCTGTAGGAAGCAGTCTTCTCTTCCTTCTTGTGTGTGGAGAGTGCAAGCTCTCTGGTGTCTCTTCTGATGACATCCTGCGACACCAAGGTTTCATTCTTATGACTTCGTTTAACCTTAATTGCTTCCTCAGAGGCCCCTTCTCCAAATATAGCCTCATGGTTGTTTTAAACATCAACAGAGGAAATTTGGGAGGGCACACTAAAAGAAGAGCTGAGTTATGAAATGCTACATTTTCTTTTCATAACTTTCAAGTATATTTGTGTAGTCAACTGTATATAATTTTATATACTGTCAGGTCAAAGGCTTTTTAGTATATTCGAGTTATCAAATGTATACAGTTGTCTGCTTCCATTTTTGTCAACTTCAGTCTTTTTTCCTATCTCATGCTCCTTTCTCTGAATCATAAAGATTCATTGCTGTTTTTTAACAATACAGCTATAGAAAAAAGAAAAAAAAGCATGACGCAGGTAAAATGTTTTAATTTAAAAATGAAAACTTTGCTCAATTAACTTTTACCTAAAATAAAAATAACAGACCCTGTTAAAAGAAGGACTTTTCATATTCTGGTTTTCTAGTACATGCTTGGTAATATTTGTCTTTGCTTAACAGAGTGCCGAAAACCTACTGAAACCCACTATGGATGACACAGATCAGAATATATTTTAGTCACAACTTTAATTGAATTAATTTGGGGGCAGAAAGACCCCCTTTTTCAGTCTGTTATTTTAGTGCCTTATTTGCACTGTTAGAAAAATCAGTGCTGAGGGTATAGTCCAAACTAAATTGGCTTCAGGCATGTGACCTGGTTGCTATTTCCCTGCCTTCCTGTCACAGTGCTTGGTGTACGTGATGGCTGGCAAAGTCATTACGGTGATAAGGCATCTAACATATGATGACAAGAATCGGTGTTGATTGTTTCTTATAATTGGAGAGATACTTTTGCAGAACTTTTGGCTTAACTCTCAGATTATGGATTTAGGCATATACATGATATCCTTCTGACTAAATACAGCTAAGTGAAAAAACAATTTTAAGTGGATGTAAAAAAATGCACAAGACCACATGGCTGGCTCAGAAGATACCTCGTTGTAGTTTACATTAATGCACTAAAAGGCAAGCGCGATAAAATTAGTGCTTTTCACTTGCTTCTAACGCACCCACAGCTCACAAAAGCTAAGGTCAGTTTAAACATCGTAGTCAATTTCTAAATAGCAAAGCAAATATTCCCAAGCGTTCTGTCAACCATATAAAGGCAAATCCAACTTGGGCTGACCCCAAGGGCTTCTAAATCCATAACTCACAGACACGAGCAAGATGATGGTTAAACCACAGTAGGCCGTGGGTCTATTTTAAATATCATCAGACAAAAATATCCCCCAAATCTCCTCTAAATATCTATTTTCTATTAAAAAACACCCTGAAAATATGTAAATGCTTCTTAGCCACTTGAATCCCTCAGGCCATAGTTCACTTTATTCTGAATGAAGGTGAGAAACATCTATCCTTCTCTGTGTTCGGTAGCAAAGCATCTTCTTCTCCATGACGGCTTGCCAAGAGTTGAGTTCCTTTTCACTTTTGTTCTCTCGGAGCTTCCTAAATTCTTGGTTTAGTTCCTTCGCATACTTCTTTTCCCTCTCGAATATCTCACATGACTGTCCCCATTAGACTAGAAGTTACTCAGGTACAGGGAGTAGCTGTCTTCTTCTTTTCTAATTCCTGGCCCTCAGCGCAGGTCCTAGTACACAGCAAACATTCAATACATATTTGGTAAAAGAACAAACAAAATACAAATGAAAGAAAGGAGTGAGACCAAAGCTACTTTCTCCTTCTTACTTTGCTAAAGAATAAGCTCTGTGAATTGCAGCTGTAGCTTTCAAGATGGCGTGACGATCATGTCGCCAAGTTGTGTCCAGCCTAGTCGTTGGACGTGCTGCTCTGGAGGATGCAAATGGACAGCTTTAATAGAAGCCAATAACACAACATTATTCGCTTCTTTGATATTATTTGGCTTCTGACATTGCAACTCGTCAGCTCACTGGTGTCTGCTTCTGATTCTAAACAGGACATCCCACAAATTTCAGGGAATTTATGATGTGTCCCAATTAGTAGAAGTCTCCCTTATGGAGATGCTACAGGACATGCAGTTCCATTTTCCTCTGCTCTTCAGTCATGAGTTTGCTTAACTGTGGTTATACTTTTTCAAATGTATTCAGCCGCAATGGATCTAGTAACAGAGTTTTCCAAAACACTCAGAGACCACGGTGATGGGCACTGAATACACGCCACAAAAATGGGGCGAGCAGGATCACCTAGGAAGCTGAATCTCTGCTGCTCTGCTTCTGGTGACCCTGGCAACTCAGCTCGTTTCTCTAGCCCTGGCCTTGGCTGATGGATAGGTAAGATCATTTCAAAGGTCTCTTTAAATTCTTACATGTTGTGATTCTGCTGATACAGTACGTGAAGTCAGAATTTTCAGGAAACAAGCTGATGTGTTCCTGCCACCTAGTGCTTGCCTGTTCCCTTGAAAGAGTCAAATCAAAACTGACATATGGCTCTGTGCACTTACTTTTGGGAGACACCAGAGCTGCACAACTGAAAGGGTTACAGAGGACAATGGGACTCATGCCCGTGATTAGAAAATCATGAAGCTTGGCAGCCAGTCCCTGGAACCTGCTTGTGGAGACCTATGGGACCCAGTCAGACAGCATGCAGGTGAAGGGGAGACAAAAGTCAAGAAGAATACTTTAAATCTACGTCTCTCTGTACCATCACAGCTCCAGTCCAAGCCATATTAGGACTGGAAGTAGGTGTGAACCCCTAGCCCTGGAACTCTCTTCCCCTACCCACTTCATCCAGAAGCCCGCAGATGCCAAAGACCCAACCTTCCTTTGTAAAAAGCATATAACTTAGTCACTACGTGGTGGGCAGAAGAGCTGTAGAGCATGAGCTCCCTTTCCTTCCTTGGGCCAAAGAATAAATCTATTTATGTGTGACCCATGATCTTTATGAGCTGGGTGGGAAAAAGAACTCAGACGACATTGGTTAAGATTCCCTGAGCCTGGAACCTCAGAGGAGCCCGCAAGTTCTGCCCCTCCACACAAGGGAAGATGTGTGGGACATGGGTCTAGAGTCTGAAGTCTCACCCTCTTGAAAAGCACATTCTGGGTACTGAATACTTTGGGGACTATTGAATTCCCCGCCCAGATGGCCAAGAGCTTCCAGAGACTGGCGTTTGACCTTATGTGCTGGTGAGATTCCACACCCATCCCCAGAGGCTCCCAGTGAGAGGCCCAGGGTGGGAAAAGAAGGGGTAAGGCAAAGGTCAAGGGGGCAGGGAACTGTTTGCTGTCTTGTCCAGACCCAACAAATGACCTAGAAGAGGTCACCTTATGATTGCACAGTGACAGAGATGGTGAAGAAATAAGAGGGGAAGCCCCAGCTTCCTACCCGCCTGTGGAAAATCTCAACTAAATCACTCTGGCTTTGTATATTCCACTTAAAAATATCACAGGCAACCTGTCTCTAGGAGACTCTCTGCTGGGCACAGCAGAGGCAAAGTTGAATGGGTGCTGACCCTGCTCTTGAGAGCACGAGGGAGTATTTTACTGTGCCCGGCACTGTAAGCCCGCTTCCTGCAGACAGACGGTCATTTCAGTGTTGAGGCTGATGTTAGAAGGGCTCTTTTCAGGATTGCAATGACATTCAAAAGGTTCAGAATCAAAGCTAGGGGGAAACACGTTATCTACAGAAAGTGAGGTCAAAGGAAGGGCCACGTGTACTGTGTTTAGAGACCTCTGGGCTGCAGAGAGTGTTTTTCAGATTCACAGCAGCAAACTTGCTCTCTGGGTGCTGGACAAAGTTCCTAAAACATGACAGCCAGTAAAGTTTGGGAATAAGGTTAAATGGATCAATACCTACAAACGGGGAGGATAGAAACACCTGGGGATGGGTATTTATGAAGCTGTCAGAAGGTAAAGGGAGAGCCCAGTTTCTCCTGCTATAAGAGCCATGTCCTTTAAGGATGCACTGGAGACTCAACAATGACGCCGACACCATCATTCTGAAGTTTTTTGTTTTGTTTTGGGATTTGGGGAGCTGTCAAAAAAAACTCTTTAAAATTGTGTTTTATTACTTTAGTTATCTATGAATTATATTAATTTTTAAAATACAAATTAGTCTTGTATTCAGCAATCTTACCAAGCTTCCCATATTAGTTCTAAGCTCTCTACAGCATCTCTTGTACTTTCCATGTAGAAATCATCAGAGCTCGTTTTCGGGACTGGACCTCTAGGCTAAGTGAAGTGGGGACCTCTTCTTATTCTTTGGTGAGAATGAATATGAATATTCCTCAGCCATCATCAGACAGAATGTTTCTACTATCTCATCATTCACCATGGAATTTTTTTAATCTAATATTTATTGGAGTAACTTTTACAAAATAATATAAACCATTATGTGCAGGTTCACCATCACCCAAATACATGACACTATACCCATCCTACCACCAAATCACCAAGAGTCCTTCATCACAGTCCACTGGACCTCACCACCACTTGCCCCCACTCCCTACTGCTTCCCGTTGGTAATCCCAGTTCTATTGTTGATGTCCTGGCACTGGTGTTATTTAATATGTTCCTTTGCTTTCTTTCTTTATATTCTACACATGAGTGAGATCATCTGGTATTTGTCTTTCTCCTTCTGATTTGTTTCACTTAGCATCATCCCCAAGAGTTTCCTCCTATGTTGTTGCAGATGACAGGATTTCATTCCTTCGGGGCAGTGCAATATTCCATTGTGTATGTGTGAGTGTGTGTGTGTATGTGTGTACATCTTTATCCACTGACAATGGGCACTTAGAGAGCTTCCAATTCTTGTCATTGTAATAATCATGCAATAAGCATGGGTGTGAGCACATCTCTGCAAATTAGTGTTTTTGTGTCTTGAATGATGGGATTGCATGCAACTTCCATTATCTCTCTTTTTTTGGAATCTCCATACTGATAGTATGTTTTCAGATACACTTTACTAGGTTAACGATGTCTGCTTTTAGTTGTAATTTGCTCATTTTATCATGAATGAATGCTAAATTTCGTTTAATACATTTTCTTCTTTTCAGGAAATTTATAGAATTTTCTTCTGAATATGGTCACGTGGCAAATTACATTAGCACATTTTCTCTGGTTAACCCAGGCTTAGGTGAACAAGCTCCACTTGGATATGGTTGCTCCCCAGTAGCCGGATTTAGTTTGATAATGTTGACTATGTTGGCAAGTAAAAGTGCTACCAAATTTCCTTTCTGATAATGACTTTTCAGAATTTTGTTTATACCTGACATAAGAGAGATTAACAGGAGAAAAATTTCCTGCCAATGGCAGTAAAGAGATAAAACCCTGACAGACAATTAAGGTTGGTTTTTTTTTTTTTTTTTTGCTATCTGAGCTAAGGAAACAGGGGCAGAGGCTGGGGACACAAAGGGGAGAAAGAAAATTCACAAGAAGATGAGAAGAGCAAATACTTGATCAACAAATGCTTGCTATTCCATGCAGATCAGTCTTTCTGAATAAAGTTATCTTTAGTATTAGCTCTCCTGTTACTGGTGCTCTATCAAAATTCTTTCAGGCAGTTAAGGGGAAGGTGAATAACTCTTGTTGAGTCTATTGATAGTCTTTAGCTCAAAATAATGCAAGTGCCAAAGTAACATTTTGGGGTGGAATATCTGCTACCCCTCAAGTGCAAAACATGAGCATTTCATTCCATTACTGATGGGAATGCAAAAAACGGTACAACCACTTTGGAAAACAATGTAGTTACTTCCTATAAAGTTAAACGTACTCTTACCAAAAGACTTAGCCCCCTCATTCCTAGTTTTTAATTCAGGTAAAATGAAAACATCCTGAAGTGCTCCAGTGGCTCAGGTGTCTAGCGGGTGCCTGGACAGAGGTCCACAGCCGTCCAAAGACCCAGGTTCCTAGGCCAGGACAAGGAGGAGCAATTTAAATAAACAACTAAATACAATGCTTCTTCTTCCTCTTCTCTCTTCTTGCCTGCCTCCTGCCTGCCTGTCTTCCTGACTGCCTGTCTTCCTGCCTGCCTCCTTTCCTCTTTAAAAAAGAGAAAGAAAACATGCCCACACATAATTGCTCCAAATTATAAACCACCTCCAAGGTCCTCAATTGATCCAAAGTATAAGGTATACCCATGCAATGGAATACTAATCACACAAAAAAGAGTGAATTACTGATCCACACAATGACATGGATGAATGGAAAATGCGTTCTCAAAATGCTGCTGATTATATGATTCAAATTAGGTAATTTTCTGGAAAAGACAAAACTGTAAGGTCAGAAAACAGGTGAACTATTAACAGGGTCTGGGATGGGAAAAGCGTTCTCCCTAAAAGGCCATGATCGAATGCTTTAGAGAATAAAACTGACTTATATTTTATCCCTGATAGAAGTTATATGCTACATATGTTTACCAAAACTCATAGAACTGTGCATTAAAGAGGGTAAATGCTACTGTATGTAAATTGTATCTCAACAGAAAAATTTAGAAAACCATGATTTTTTAAACTACTAATTTGGATTTTGGTTATAGTTTATTCAGATTTTGTATGTCCACTAGTGGCAGGCTTGACAATTTTCATTATTTTCTAAAAATTTATTCTTTAAACAGTTTTTTAATTGCAAAAAATTGTTCAGTTTTTCTCTTTTATTAAAACTTACACGGTATTTATAGCTATGTTCTTTTCACTTTTACTGTTTCTGTGTCTTATTTTTATATAATGACTTTTGCTAGATGTGTATTTATCTTAGAGGTCTTTTCAAATAACTGGCTATTAGATTTTAAGAATTCTATCTATAGTTTTGATGCGGGTGAGGGTGAGCGAGACACACTGAGGAGACTGGGTCGGTCCTGAAAGAATTCCTGGAGAGTGCCACGTGGTCAGGAGCACACGGCCAGCTTGACAAAAACAGAGACAGTGAATCTAAGCTCCCTGCGGGCTAAAGTTACTTCAAGGGGATGCACATGTGTGTACGACCTGCGCAGATGCCTCTCACTCAGGCCGGATGCATCCTTACATACATCTGAGGGGTGGGGGCTTCTTTCTTCGTGGGTGTGTCCAGGTTACCTGGGGGCAAAAACAGCGCTAATGTCTAGAGGTGTGTCCTAGACTCAAGTTGCAGAGGTGGGGTCCTGGCTCTTGGGGGTCCTTGCTGGTGGAAGTCCCGGGTTTGGCCAGTTAGTTTCCTACTCAGACATCTGCAAACTGCCCTCGAGATTCTGAGCTGTGTTGTCCCCACATCAGTTTCACTGTTTCTGATGAATTGACTTTGGTGCTTTTTAATCTTCTTTAAGTTATATGCATTTAAGGTTATACATTCTCTTCTACATACTGTATCTATCTTTCACATGTCTATGAAATGCAATATGCTTATTGTCAGTAAGTTCTATGTATTTAATATCAAACAGAGTCGATGATTTAATCCATGAACAATTTTGATGTTTGTGTCTAAACTTCCAAACTTTTGGTGGACTTTGGCTTTCCTGTGAACTGTTTCCTATACCTGACTGACAGGCAAGGCATAGTGAGCACGTTTTGGAAAGAGCCCCATCTGGGGACTTCATTGTGTAACATTTGAAGGGGATTCTCAGCAGGCCTTTGTCTCAGTCTTTCCTGATAATGCCTTTTGACCCCAGGCCCTTTTCTCAGGCTTTTTTTGATAACAACACTCATGTTCTTCTGACTAAAATCTTGTATTCACATTTTAATGGATTTCTTAACAGACTCTTGTCTCAATAGTCACAGACCACTTCTCAGGACTCCAAGTAAATTGCAGCCCCGCTGCCTGGACCCAGAAAGCCCACCCTAACTTCCACATTTCTTAAGACCTGCAGCCACCTCCACCTTCCTATAAAAATCACCAGTGGCCCCTTCCCCAGGGCTGCTGCATTTCTCTGGTGCATGAGACCACCCTGGGAGGCTCCCATAAACCCCTTTTGGATACTCAGAGCATTCCTGGGCCATTCATTCCATGGTTTCTGAACCTAGAAACCCCCAAACCTGCTGGGAAACCTAACACAAGCAATAAGGAGAAGCCCTCATTTGTGACTGGATTCATGAATTCCCTGCAAGGGGAGACCACCGTTAAAGGGACAACCACACTTCTCTGTAGTTTCTTATTCTAAACACTTTTCAATAACACCACATTTTCTTTTCAAGCAGTTGTAACCTTGTGAGTATTTGGTGAGCGGACGAAGCAGACAGGTATTTTCTAACAGAAGGGGTAAATATTGTGCCTATCATTTCTGATGTTACTATATTTGAGTGCAACTGAAAATTTGCTTAATATTTGCCATATTTTCCCTGTATATATAGATTGAAAAGCAAAGAAGTTTTTGACCTGCAGGGGCCTCAGAGACCATCTATTGTGAAAGCTTCCCTTTATGCATAAGAAATAGAGCCCTACAGGACTCAATCTAAGAGTGAAAGCAATTCCAGAAGGAAAACAGAGTCATGCTCAGGACTCCAAGACTGGCAGAGCTTCACTTACAATAACTATTGCTGCACGCCCCCTCCCCTTTTAGCTGTCAGCGATTTGAGGGTACATAAAAAGAGTGACACACTGGGTTTTTTTTAATCCATTGTTTCAGATATTGTACTCTGTACCCACTGCTTCTGAGAAATACTCAGTGGTGATTAACACATTCTGATTTAATGCTGATGTAACAAAACCTCTGGTTTTCTGTTAGTCACAGAAGCAAGCCATTAAAAGCTACTTTTCCTTTTGATAAAAAAGTGTAACCTAGGATAATATGAAATTTGGGTAGAGAAAGTTGCCACTGTACTATTTAATCCTTAACACTTCTTTTCCTTTCCACTAGAATTTCTTTTTATTTTTTTCCTTTTCCTTTCCTTTATTCCTTTTCCTTATTTTTTCCTTTTCCTTTTCCTTTCCTTTATTCCTTTTCCTTTTTATTTTTTTCCTTTTCCTTTCCTTTATTCCTTTTCCTTATTTTTTTCTTTCCTTTTTTCCTTTCCTTCCTTATTTCATTTTCACATTCCTGGCTCCTGATTGAAAGAGATCATTCCCAAGACCATCACTCGTAGACATCAGAGACAGCACATGGCGATGTAAACCAGCTTTCGGCCAATTTTGGTCGCTGAGTTATCGGTTCTTGGAAGAGTGCATGCAGACGATTACTTCATTTTAGAGGAATTTTCAGAAGGAGATTGCAGGTACCACTGCCTTAGTTTAGCATCCTGATAACCTTATTCATCTGACCCCTGTAGACACTGCAGTGCTAATTAAGTCATCTTAAGCAGAAATTCAGCAGGGTCTGTTCTGCCAGCTGAGCAAGTGAATGCTCACTGAGACTCCAGGCTCATTACAGGGGTCTCTGGCCCACCCTGGCCCGGTGGAATCCTACACTCCAGCACTTGCAATAACTTTTTAAAAGATCCGTAAGTAAATGTGCTCCATCTTCTAAATCAAGAGAGACACTGTGTGGAGCAGGTGGGAAGGAGAGCAATGAAGTTCGGGAGGAAACATCCAGTGTCAAGACAGACAACTGGCAACGTTGCTGATGGAACTGTAAGATTCCCTGTGGCATATTCATGTAAAGCCAGTGTAGGTGATTGCTTTAGCCTCCCTGTTCTTGGCTAGAGAGACAATGAGGGGCATTTATTGATGACTTTTCTGTATACTAGAGTAGAAGAATGTCCAAGGACTTTCAGAATGAGATGGTCCGATATAACGATCTCATATTTTCAAGATGAAAAGATAAGGGGCAGCGACATGAACCTGCTTGTCCGTGGTCATACAGCTGGCGACACCTAGGCGCGTCACGGGGACTGCCCCAGAACCGGCTCCCCGCAGGAAGCAATGCTCATGCTTATTCCAGAAACGGGGAGCTGAAAGGAGCCCATTTGAGCTGGTTTCTAGGGCGGGTGCAAACAGCAAGAACCTAGCCTACGGTGGGTGAGGGAGAGCTTCCTTACAAAACTGGCGACAATGCCCCTGCGTGGAGACGTCATAACGAGACACAGGGAGCATGTGGAAACATGGCGAGGACCTGCACGTGTGTGGAAGACACAGGAGCTCCCTCTGCCTAGTCGCCTTTTCCTGCCTCTGCAAGAATCTGCTCCCTTTACAAGAAGGCTGGGGAGAAGGTTGCTTTGGAACACCGGTTCCCCCTTCTTCCGTGCTTTATACAGCAGCAAAGAGCTAGCTCTCCTTTACCAGTGCTGGTCTGGGTCCCATTCTTGTGGTTTCAGTCACACGGCAATGCCATCTCTCCTAGGAAGGGGCTGGAAGTGGCTTGCTAGTATATCATCCGACTACTCTTAATTAACACACAATTGAAAAAGGAGCAAATAACTGCACAGCCTTCTATCGGGATGCATTGTAACTTGCTCTAATGGGAGGCTTGAAATTACAGTGCAAGCCTGCACTAGGGATTTCATGTGTCCAAACCCCTGGAGGTATGTGTCTGAAACCTCATGCTGGGCACGGCACTGACTGGCCCAGCAGTGTCTGGCCCGCAATTCCAGGCCTGTATATCTGTGAGTCTCCCGAAGGAGAGGAGTGAAAAATTAATGAGGAGCTCAGAAAAGCTCATTTTCAGGGCTACAGATTGCGAGGGCAATGAAAATTGGAAGTGAAGGGAAAGGTTTAAGCGATCAGCCTCAAGCTCTGGCAAATCATACAAATGGGGTGTAAATGTCAATATACTCACACAAAAATGGAAAGCCACCAAAGAGCTGTTTAGGGAAGGGCTGGATCTGAATGATAAAGACCCCAGGCAGAGTTCTTACTGACTCATCCATGGGTGCACATCCTTCTCAGGGTGGACCAGACCCACAGCATGTGATAGCAGCTTCCCAACCAGCTTCCCTGCAGCTGGCATTTCCTTTTTAGGAGGAGGGACCACATATCTTGATTCGAATGTGTTGTTCTCTGATCCTGCTTGAGTATAATAGCTGTTAGCACTATGAAGACAAAGGTGAATTAAAAATAGTTTGGAGGATTACTTTTTCTAGTCAATGAGGCAATGCATTTTATTTTTCCAGGGAGAACAAATTGAATTTGAGACCATAAACTATTTTGTTGATAAGGTGTGATGTCTAAAATAGAACAGAATAGGCAACAAATCACTTCCCGTGCAGGTCTGAAGACGGGACTCTGCACCTTGACATCTGGAACTCCCAGGTCAGGCTCTGGTCCGTGCTTTCCAGCAGCTGGTCCCTGAGTGAGAGCTCCCGGGTGCTCTGAGCACACGCTCCTGGCTATGGGACGACATCGTCTACAATGTGTTTAGAAGAAGTTTGATGATTGATCACACGTGCTCCGGAGCTGGGGCCCCAAGAAGATGCTGATCACAAACATAATGAAGATAGTGACATTCTTTGCTGATGGAAAATATTTGCAAGTTCTTAGTAAGGCTGGATTTTGTGGCTGTCACTCTTGGGCACCATGCATTTATTTTTTGAGTTATAGCATTCACATCGCAGCAAGAGCTAACAGACCTCAGCTGAGTGACCTGAGCATTGTAAAGCCGGCAATGGCTTACCCATGACCTCCAGCAGCTGCCTGGGCAGAACAGATGTGACCGGCATCTCATTCACTGGTGCCATGGGGTGAACTGTTTTCCCCTAAAGGCACATGCTGAAGTCCTAGTGCTTAGTCATAAAGAGTATAACCTTATTTAGACAGCGTCTCATCGAAGATGTCATCAGTGTAAAATGAATTCACACACAGCACAAAGGGTCTCCCATCCAATTTGACTGATGTCCTTACTGAAAAGGAGAACATGGACACAGATGTGCACACAGGTAGAACGCCACGGGAGATGAAGGCAGAGGCCAGGGCGACGTGGTCCTAAACCGGCCAAGGAGTGACAAAGGCGGTCATCAAACCACTGGACGCCAATAGGCAGGCGAGCATGGAGCGATCCTCTTTCAGTGCCCTCAGAGGAACCAACTCTGCTGATGCCTTGATCTCAGCCTCCAGAGCTGTGAGGCACCGCACACAGCTCTGCTGTTTCAGTCACTCGGCCTGTATCCCTGATGGCAGCCCTAGAAAATGAATACGACCGCCTCCTCACGGAGTTCAGGCCATGAACTTGCTTTCTGAGACGGAACAGACCCATCGTGGGTGCCTCGTGCTCCCAGGAGAGGTCTCTTCGTCACTCGACGATGGGGGCTTCGTGGGTCCTGCGTGGCCAGGAGAATCTCCCAAGTCAACGCTTTACCCATCCCTGCTGAGAAGCTCCACGAATCATCATCACCCAGGGTCTAGACCTAAGAACTATCTCCAACTTCTTCTTCGCTCCCACACCTCGTCTGCCTGCCCCGTGTCTCTCAAATCTCTCCTTCTCGCTCGGACGCCACCACTCCAGGCTCCCATTACCTCTTGCCCGACGGGTACACGGCCTTCTAACTGGCCCCCGCGCGGCTCTCTACTGTCCCAGTTGGCGGCTGTATCTCACCTGCCAGCGAGTCACCCAAGGGCCAGCTGTCATTACGTCACCTCCTTGCTCAACGCCCAACTCTGTGGCCCCATGGCTTTCTGTGATCTAATCCTCACATATCTCCCAGCACCTGATGATTAGGAACCCTTGCTAAAACCAAAGCCAAACTTCTGAAACACACGTCTGATTTTATGCCCCGTGCCTTTGTTGATCTCATCCTCTCTGCTGCGACTCTCCTCTGCCTGTCAAAGTTCCAGCCGTTGCTTCGGGACGGGCTGTGGTGTCGTCGCCAGTGAGCTTGGGGCTCCGGAGTGAAATGCACCAGATGGGTAACTGGGCAGCTGCTTCACTTCAGTTTCCACAAATGACGATGAGGATCACAGTGCCTGTGAGGTCAGGGTGACAGTTATGCAGGAACACGCATGCGGCGTGTTTAGGGAGTACCTGGCACGGTAAGCGTCCAGTGGCTTTCAGGTCCCTCAGACACACTGCTGCGGGGTGAGGAAGAGCTGCACCCCGACTCTGCAGAGCGGCCACCCTATCTGCTCTTCTGCTGTTTGCTTCTCTCTCCACTTCCCCTGGACCTGCCCCTCCTGAAACCTGCACCTCGGCAGCACCCCTTTCTGTAGCTGGAATGCCTCCTCGCCCCCACCTTTCACCCCAAGCTTGCTCAAAGCCCCGTCTTTGCTTCTCGGTGCTCTGAGGACACCTCCAGTCCCACACGACCTGGACCAAACTCAAGACTCCAGGAGGAATTGTATTTTTCCCATCTCTGCACCCAAGGGCCCAGCGCCGTGCTTAATATTTAGTGTGGACAGAACGAATGCTCACAGAAAGTAGAAGACCATTCACTGAGGCACCAGAAGTGTATGGACACCCAGGGGACAGCGATGGTCACACATGCTTGCTTTTCTAGGTGCGAGCTTGTCTCCCTGCACACAGAGATGAAGGGCAGAAGCAACCGGAGGACAGGCATTTCCCAGTGGAGACTTTCAGGCATTTCCCCTAATTTCAGTAACTCTCAATTGGGACTAAATGAAGACAGTGGAGGAATCACTTTGTGCTTCCAGAGCCCTTGTGTCCATTGCATTGCCACTAGCTTGCAGTCTTGTAATTATAGTTGCTAGTTTATTGCTAGTTCCATCTCTTCCATTAGCATGTACTAGTGTGGACAAACTGCTTCTTATTTAGCTTTCAGTTTTCTTTTTTTTATTTTTTAAAGGAAAGGTGCAGGCAGGAATGAAGGCAAACAGGCAGGCAGGCAGGAAGAGAGAGGAGGAAGAAGTGCTTTATTTTATTTGCATTTTGTTGTTCACACTGGTTATTTTCCCCCAACCCAGGACTCGAAACCAGGGGTATGCGGGCAGTATTCCTTTGGAGGTGATTAACCTAACCACTGCTCCACCAGGGCATGCCTTGTTCTCAATTTTCTGTGCCTGCCATTTAGGAGATCTTGGGTATTTGCTGAACAAAGGAATTTGCAGGAAAAAAACCTGACTAAAACAATACTCTGAGCATTAAGTAACTTCAGCCAGATATGTTAGATGTTCCCTTACATTATTTTCTCAGCTATTCCATTGCTGAGATCAAATGCTATTTTATTTCCAGGATATAATTCTGAAAAGAGTAAAAGTCTTAGCTGTGTTGAAATGATTACTGGCTTCAGATGTAGCTTGGCTTTTGTTTGCATTTTGTTTTCCAAGCTTGATGCTTGGAGCCAGAGAGCAGAAAGTGCCTTGGTGTTGACCTTGAGTTGCCCAGCACTCTGCCCAGGGGTCAGGCAGCCCAGGCTGGGAGCCTGCAGCTTCTGTTAGAGACAGATGTGAATGCAGCCTGGCCCAGGACTGTTGGTCTGGGGCCCGCAGCAGGCCTGCAAGGGTTAACTGCATTTTCCTTTCAGGAAGCAACACTTGGCTTAATGAAGAAGGAGGTGCCAGTTCCCTCTTTCATGTAAAGGTAAATTTGTGGGGATGTGGAGGCTGCATCTGCATCTGAAAAAGAGGCACCTGCTGGGGAAGAGGCCTCAGAGAACTCTGGTCTCCTAGGAAAATAACACTATTCAATGATAACTAAACAAAAGAACTTCAGTTCTGTATCAAGCAATGTGATATGGGTTATTACTAAGACCTTACTCCAGGAAACACTGTTTCAATTCTGGCAAATAAAAATCCTGCGGGAATTTGCAGTGGGTGTAGTTGCCAGGCCTCTAGAGTTCAAATCCTGGCTCTGCTCCTCAACAACTGTGTGACCCCGGACAGGTGGCTTGGCCTCCCTGTGCCTCCATCCCTCACCTGCAAAATGGGAAATACAAGTTGTTTGTGTCTTATTATGGACTTGCGGTGACTGATATGAGTTAATGCAGGTAAAAAGCTTGGAAGAGAGAATGGCACAGCAATAACATGTATGTTGATAAATAAGATTAAATTAGGAAAACATGACATGCTGCTAAATTTGGTGAGAATTTTCTTTTGTAATTATTTGGTGCAAACACTCACACTTAAGTCCATCATTCAAATGTAAAGACAAGACTAGGGCTAAATGCCAAATCCTCTTCCTTTGCTTAATATCAGAATCTAGTTGATTCCCCCAAACTGCTAGTCTTAAATAGTTCTTTCATATTTTTTGTTGAAAAAAATTTAATCAGGATCATTATGTATGGATGGATATGTATCCTTTATATGTGTAAGCTTTCCCTTAATCAATAACACTGTACTGAGTATTAGAAATTTGCTAAGACAATAGATTTCAGGTGTTCCCCTCATCCATGAGAACACGGTAACTCGAGGAGGTGAGATGTGAATTAACTTCCCTCTATTAACCATTTCACGACATGAATATCAAACCATCAGGTTGTCATTCCTTAAGTGCACACAATTTTTATTTGAAAAATAAAAAGATGGAATATAGAAGCCAAAAAAATGAAAACTGACGTGAGATCATGGTACATTCAACCCACTGTCATTCTGGTAGGTGACGTCCCTGGGAATCTACAACCCCTTTCGGCCGTGACCTCCCTAAAGTCTGCCATGTTGCAGCATTTTCTTTTCCCGTGTCTGGAAACTTCTTCCTTGCCTCCTCATTTGCTAGGTTGCTGATCTGCATGGTCCAGGGTAAGTGCATTTAAAATTTTGATTAGTCTTGCCAAATTGTCCTCGAAAATATCTGCACTGATTCGCCTGTCCCGACACTGCGAGACTGGCCGCTTCCCGTCTGACTCTGTGCTAGCTGGCACAAGGAGTCATGTTTTCTTTTTTTTCAAATCCTGACCAAAGTCATCAGTGAAAACTGGTCTCGCAAATTCCAGTTTGTTTTACTCTAAAGATGAGTACGGGTGAGGTCCTTTTCTACTCATGGGACATCTGTATTCTTCTTAAAAGGCTACTTCTGTCCTTTGCTCAATATGTTTTTGAACTGAAAATATTGTCTCTGTGACTTCCTTGCTTAAAAATCTTTACGGGACTCACTGTCTCTGGGAGAGAGTCTAGAATCCCTAGTAGGACGAAGCGGGCCTGTGACCTGGAGACTTCTGCACCTCCTGTCTCGTGTGGTGGCCAGTCTTGTTCAAAACAGATGGCCCGGGCGCTGGGTGTCCTGCCTTCCCCAGCAGAGTCATGAGGGCTGGGCCAAAGGAATTCCAGTTTCCACGCTGGTCTCTTCAATTAAAGCACTAGTACGAGACATTCAATTGTTTCCTTGAGCTTTTTTTCTCGTTAATCCTATTATTGTTAGGCTGGCTCAGAAAGACGGGACAGCGGGCAGGGACAGCAGTCATGCCCGGCGGGCATGCCCGTCGGCCTAGCCCGGGAAAAAGGTGGATGACGTCAGAATGAGGGATGCGACCCCCACACCTGGACTCACGGGGCCAATCCCCAATCGTGATATGGGAAGCCCGCGAAATTCCTCTGCTTAAAAGAGCCGGTACCCCTTTGTTCTGCGTGTGACTTCCCCAGGCCCGTTTTGCGGACTTGGGAGTTTCGCCCGGGAGCGCAAAGTCCAATAAAGCCCTGACTATTCTGCTTTCTGTCTGATTGAAATTTTCTCCTCGCGGAGCCCAGAAAAAACCTTACAATTATCAGATACCATTTTAAAATAATACGTATGGTTTCTGCTCATTTATACTGGGAATGATAGCTATGTAGGCATCTTCCAGTGGGGTCTTAGTAAAGCTCTCAGTCAAGTTCAACTATTCTGACAGGAAAAACATTAGACTGTAAGTGGATTACAACATTCACACCCAGAGTTTCAAATCAATTACAAAAGAAGAAATCAGTCCAAACAGAGGCCAAGGGTTACAGCGTCCCTGAGACCACTCCGGCCACACCATCCAACACTGGAATCCCCGGGGAAACAGGCTACTCCCCCTTCCTAGCTCTCACTGCAGGCCGCCACCCCTGCAGTCTCTGGCACAGTCCAGCCTGGGGAGCGAGAAGCCATTCTCTCCCCTTCACAACACAACCAAAGCATGTTTTCGGAAAGCCAAGGCCAAAAAAACATTCCCACCCACTGTGCCCTAGCCCCAGGTCTCTACCCTAAAGAGGAAAGTACAAAAGCAGAGATGTTTGCAGCAGAGGTTTATTTTTAACAGCACACACCCCAGGGGATGTTCTACCACCACAGGGAAGGTGACTCCGCCATGGGCTCCATGACAAAACACTGAGCAAGAAATAAAGTAGGAGAGCGAGATAAAATGGCATCTATTTTTATTTCAGCTACGAAATTATTATGAAAGGATGGAAGCAAATAGGTATAAATGATCATCATTTGTAAGCCTGTCAGAATAAGGGGAAAATTTCTATTTTTAAACTTAAATGGACTCTTAGGATTTTTAAAATGTCTCTCTAATTTTGTACTTTGAACGCAGATACAGAGTTATGAGAGTAATTAGTTTACATGGGGATGTAGTACGTGGTGAATGTGTCAGATGACTTGTTGAGAAGAACTGAGTTCTACACCTGCCATTAGAACTCGATGCGAGAAGGCCCAGCTGTCTTCGCAGAACCTGCAGAAACATGCCCGTGAGCGCCCAGAAGACACACTGTCAGCGGTGTCTCTGTCGACCTGACCCAGACCTCTCGGCGATGCTCCAGCCATTCACGGGGCCGATGAGAATTACCCTCGTCGTAATGGCAAATTTTCTGCTCGTGAATCTTCCAGCTGTCCATGCATGAAATAGAGTTCTGCGCTACAATGGATTGACCATACAGCGCTCTCTTTCTTTGACATAGGAATATATTATCACAGTTTGAAGCTGCTTCATCTCATCTGCACAGATGCAGCTGGGCCTCTAACTGGCACGATGCTCAGGCCAGTGCACGAAACAAGCCCCTCCTGTGTGCGGGGACGCGCTGACAGGCCCGGGCCTCCACGACTGTCGTGCAGGGGTGGCGAGCATGTCTGAGATTTCAGAGTGTCCTACTGCACCCCAGAATCAGGGAATGTCAGCGCCAGCGCAACAGAAGGGAAGAGCTTTTCAGGACACAAAGATGCTGCTGTGCTGCAGAAGAAACATTCCCTTCAGAGACTCACACTTGGTTAATTTAGGGACAAAAATAGACCAGATGTTACAAGAATCTTTTGTGGCAAAATCATATCTGCATCTGAACATCATTTACACTCCTCGCAGACTTCTGCTCCGCAGAGACCTGTCACAGCGTGGCCGCAGGATAACGCCTGGTGACCAGGCAGGAGCGGCCTCCGAGGCATCTGAGGTCATCACCCCTGTGCTCCTTCTGCAGGTCACACCGCCATGCAAGGCAGGTTCTTGGTGCACAGGACTTGCTTTCATGCACAGAATTGCATTCATATCTCACACATCTGTTCGCGCTCTGCCCCTCCCTTGAGCCAATGGAAAGAAAAAGGAAGACCTTCAAAACTGACCTGCAAGAACTATTTGCTGCATGTGTGGCTTCACGGTCTATTTCTCTCTCTACTGAGGTTACTGGATATTTTTTTTTTTAGTCAAACAAGCACTAAGTTGTAATGGATTCACTGTCTAATATTATTCTTTATCTCCTATAACTTAACAAAGCACCAAGAACAGAATAAATCAAACACCCAAACAGCCAATGAGAGAAGCCATTTCCTAAATAGACAAATATTCATCATACAGCCAACTTTCTCTGCCTCAGAAAAGCCAGTCACTGAAATCACCAAGTCCTATATCCAGTATTATTGTGTGTGTGTGTGTGTGTGTGTGTGTGTGTGTGTGTGTGTGTGTGTGTTTTAGTGAGATCAGCTTTCTGAGTTCAAGGGTGTTTACACCTGTCTCCCTGCACATCCACCATCTTGGCCTTTTCACTCTTGGAGCTTTAAGGCATGTGAACCAGTGACATTTCCAAGCAGCGCCTAGAAAACTTCAACGTGAGACAGGTTTAACATTCAGATTCTCTGGGGCTTTACCACTGACCAGATGAGTGATCCTGGACAACTGACTGACCGCTTCTCAGCCTTGTTCTCCTCATCTGTAAAACGAATATTAGGAGGAGCTGCCTCATGGGGCCAGGGAGGCTGCAGGAGCTCCATCACCTCACAGCTGGTCAGCAGCGGGCACCCAGCTCTCAGCTGCTGCCATTGTGATGTTATTGCTGTAGCATCATCAGTTCACAGGGAATAAAACTCAGAGAGAAGAGGCCAAAGGATTCTGAGGAAGGCCAGAACTCCTAGATCAGGCCTGTAGAATGTGACAGAGGAGGAAAGAGAGCACCTGTCGTGGCTATTTCGAAGGAGCAAGGAAACAAAATAGACTTGATGCCAACAAAGTTGTCCCCAAAGTGAGCAATGATGCTTTTCTTAGAGTCTGTGTGCTTTGGGAGGGGAGGCAGGTGGGGGCAGAAGTGGGGCACCTGTGACCCTCTCTGGGGTGCAGTGCCTAGTCCTGTGGGGGCTGACCCTGGACAAAGGTGGACCTGGCAACAGAAATCTCAGTCCGGTGCTTCACACAGGTGGAGACAGTCATTGTGGGAGAAGTGAAGGGGCTTAGGAGACGCCGTTTCTGGAAGGAGGGTGCCAAGAAGGCAAGGGGGCAAGTGTGAGGAGACAGGGTGGACAGGGGCATGTGCACACAGAGACATGCTCAGGGGTCCGCTGTGCCTGCCAGGCCTGGTGGGGGAGAGGCGCCCCTGGGGCATACATGACGGGAGCGGTGGAGACCTTAGGAGACAGGAGTGTGGAAGGAAGAGTGAACACAGCCCTGGTGGAAGAAGCTGGCGCTGCACAGAATTTCCAGTAAGGAACTCAGCAGAAGTTGCACAGGAAGAGGCAGAAACTGGGGGTCACAGACAGTTAATTCCGTAAAGATGCTAATGACTCAACTACCAACTGGATGAGATGACAGACAGCTGAGGGTCCCTCTTAGTTCCAAAGATCCCTCCTACTTTCTCTTGCAAGTTAACTGGCACTTGCTGTCTGCATCACAGATGTGCCTCAGAGCGTGCAGCTCCTGTCCGGGAGGACGCGGGCGGACTGGCCGTGCCGGTCAGCTTGTCGGGCACAGGCTATTCCATGCGTATTGCTTCGGCGGCAGTGGTGGCAGCCGTCTGCTCCAAAGATGTTCAGGCTCGCAAAACAAAGTACAGAAGCTCCCATGAATGTATCTGTTGCTGAGTATTTTGATGTGACACAGGGCTCTGGTTTCCAAAGGTGACTGTGTCCGTCATGGCTCCCCAGCGCCCCCTCTCCCCACAGGAACACCTCCTTCTATAACATGTATAGTTTTGTCTGTGATGAAACAAAGGAGAAACAGGATGAGATGCTTCCTCAGAGGCCACTGTGTTTGCAAACTCAGAGAGAGGAGGAAATGCTTCAGTGAACCGATTTGTACCTTGGAAAAGAAGGGCTACATTCCAACTTTGGGGAATTATGTGTGTCTGGAAGCAGGTTCCTACACTCAGCATTGAGCACACACTACCTAAATCGAAGAAAAGTTCATCAGAATTGTCATCACACACACTCTCTAAAGACTAAAACCATAGTGAAGTCTTTCTTCATTCTTGGATGCATGCTTCTTCTCTAATGCAATTCTAGAAAAAGTAATGCTAAGTAAAACTTACCAAAAACTCAAGATGCACAAGGTCCTATTCTAAAAGCTTTCCAGAATCAACTTCGTTCTGGACGAGGTTGCAGTTTTAGCCCATTTTAGATGAGGAAACCGAGCACAGAGAGTAGGCAGAGCTGGTCTGAGGGCAGCTTGGCAGTGGGAAAAAGGGTCAGTCCCTGTCACACCACCTCCCACATGGGCCTCCTGCTTATCTTCTTGGTGCTCCAGCACATGTCTGAGGATAAATGATGTCAGATCTATGTTCCTTCGCAGAATTAGTTTTATAAATACACAATCCAAACCGAGCCGTCGCTCCAGAGGCCTGTGGGATCACTGCTTACAAGATCTATGCATAATTTCTCCTAAACGTCTATAGCAGAAAGGGTTCTGCTCCCTTGAACACAGACATGCAATAATTTTTAATAGCACTTGTTTGGAGCCGGTATCAACTGATGCCCTCATGGACATTAAACAAATAGCACTTACTGTGTGTGTGGCATCACACTGGATATGATGAGATACAAACAAAAGTGAGTAAAATCACCGCCCTTCGGGACTTTTGACAAAGACACAAGTGCCCATGTCAGTGCTCACTGATGAGCTTCTCTTCCTTCAAATTTCAGCTTTATGTAGTCTTTGGAAAAGGAAAGCCTCTTTTAATATTGCTGCTAAGTGCAGACAAAGTCTATGTTCTAAAGCATCTGAATGCTGAGTTCCCATGCTCATGGGTATGATAAGACTATACAGCCCGAGTTCCAGCTCTGTCATTTCTAATTGGAAGCTATTTCACCTCTCTAAGCCTCAGCTTTTTCACCTGTCAAGTGGGGTTAATAATGCTACACAGGTCTATTGTGAGATTAAAGTCAATAGACCATGGAGAACATCATGTATATTTTCACACACAGAAAACTCAACAGATAATGGCCACTGTTATTATCACCCACGTCAAATCGCTGATGCACACTCTGCCTGGAACGAGGGGAACAAGTTACAACTGCAGCTCAGTTACAACTGGACCAAAGCGGTGACTGCCTTCCAAAGATGGCCCCTAATGGAGGAGGAATCAGAGAGACATTTTCCAAAGAGGTTATACAGATGGCCAACTGGCACATGAAAAGATGCTCCAACTCGCTGGCTATCAGGGAAAAGCAAATTACAACAATGAGATCTCACCTTATACCTGAGAGACCGGCTGTTATCCAAAAATCTGGAAAAAACAAATGCTGGCGAGGATGTGGAGAAAAGGGAACACTTCTGTACTGTGGGTGGGAGTGCAAATTGGTGTAACCGCTATGAAAAACAGTGTGGAGATCCCTCAAAAAGTTGAAGATGGAATCGCATATGATCCCACCATCCCACTTCTGGGTATTTACCCAAAAGATACAAAAACACTTGTTCATAGAAATCCATACACCCCCATTTTCACTGCAGCTGTATTGAGAATAGCTAAGAACTGGAAATTGTCTAAGTGCTCAGTATCAGATGAATGGATAAAGAGCATGCGGTACATATACACAAAGGAACACTACAAAGCCCTTAGAAGAGATGAAATCCTGTCGTTTGCATCAACACGGAGGCATCTAGAGAGGATGATGCTAAGTGAAGTAAGTCAAAAGAAGAAAGATAGAGACCAGATGACCTCACTCACAGGTGGAATTGAATAGACAAAACAAAAGAGCAGATAAAACCAAACCAAGCCTTGGACACTTGCAAGAGAACTGAGGTGACCGATAGGGATGGGACGGGAGGGAGGGGAGGCAGGGAAACATGGTGGTGGAGCCCACTGGACGATGGTGAAGAACACTTGGTGATGTGGTGGAGGGCAGAGTGTGTTGACATACATATGAGGAATGGGGAACCTCCACATGTGACTATTTTAATGTATGAACATAAAAGTAATTAAAAATAAAATAAAACAAAAAACAAAGACAACCCTGAATGAACCATGGGCCTGGTTCACATCCTTGCTTAGTCTACTTCATGAATAAATCTGGGCTAATAAATAAAAGAGCTTTACCCAATAAATACTATCAATATAATACTGAATCAGCTCTAGACCTGAATCTTAAAAAGGCTGACAGCTTTCATATTTGTGCTCTGTGGATTTGGAGCTGGAGAGATCATAGGAAGAGACCATATAGAAAAGCTCCAAAAATGCAGAGAAGGACAGGGTCCAGTTCTCCTTGTGACTGCTGGACCCCCGACGATGCAGTCGCAAGCGTCTGCAGCTGCCTGTGAGGTACCAAGACAGAGAGCAGTGCAGCCGAGCTGAGTCATCCTCTGCGCTGCTTTAACTCCCTGTGGGTTGGGGTGTTGGCTACACACAACAGATACTCCAACAGCTGTGCCGCCTAAATCCCCTGAGAGGCAACACGCCGGCCACGCAACCTGAGGGCGTACAGCCCTGGTAAAAGCTGAAAGTCGGTCATGAATGAGGGCACGTTTTTCAAAGGCTGGGACCTTATGCCTTGTTTCAACAACTGCTCTCTCCTCATGTGTCTCAGATCATTTCAGGAATCAAGGGAGAGAAAACACTGGCTGCACCCTACCCACCACTGGCTTTCAGCTCAGCACACGTCTGCTGGCACCCACTCTGTCAGGAGTGCTGTTTAATGCAGGGCGGTAATGAGGGAAGGACAGGGCCACTGCCATTAGGATTTGACAGTCCTGACATACACGCCAAGAGTGCTGGAGAGAGTTCGTTGAGAACAATTGCATCGCAGCTCTAGGAAAGGACTGGTACTATACATACATATTTTAAACACAGTCATTAAATCTACCTGGCTTTCTAGCCCATAAATGCTCCCTTTGTGGGTCACAATGGATAAGCAGGTAAGATTCCCCTGCCCCTATTTGACTTCTTTTTAAAAAACATGGAATGTTCCAGTTACTCAAAGAGAATGTATGATCCACTCAGATGCTGGAGGCTCTACAACTGGGCTTGATGATTTCTCATTAAAATCAGATGCTAAATAGCGCTGATTATTTGCATGTTTGTTTTTCCAGTCAAGAGAATTTTCATTACTGAAAAATGTGTGGAAATATATTTATTTGGCTTAACAGTCAACTCTGCTGATGTTTCTATTTTCCTTGGAATCCCAAAGCTTTATGAAGGCAAATTTTACAGCTTGACACAATCTGACCAATCTTAAACAACAAAAAAAACTTCCCTCAAGCTCACATGCACTTTTGGTGCCTATTTCCCCTTCTGCATCAACAGTCAAATTGTTGAAAGAAGTGTACTTCCTCACCCCTCATTTGCTCCTCAGCCCTCAGGCCCCTACTTCCCAGTCATACAGCTCCTTTCTCCTGAATCTTTTCTCCCCAAAGACATCAGTGAGAAGTTGTCCCTGAACCCACTGGACATGTCTCAGTCGGTATTCTCATCAGGACCTGTCAGAGTGAGTCCTCTTCTTTCTTGAAAACCTCCTGCTCTGGGTAGGTGATACCACCGACCTCTCCTGAGTTTCCTGTAATGGGCATTATCTGTCTTTTCTTGAAGCGCCAATGCTTCCCTCATATCTTAGGTTGGAAGTTCCCACTTCATATTCTCTCTTTGGACTTTCTATCCCATGACTCAGGGATCACCCAAGTGCTCATAACTTCCAGATCTGCATTTCCAGCCACATCTCTCCTCATTCCAGTTCTCTGTATCCAATAATCCTCCATTCTGGATGTCTTAGAAGCACACAAAAGCCAGCATGCCCCAAAGTAAATGATCACTTTTCCTCAGAAATCCACTCCTCTTCAGTGTCCTTGATGTAGTGGATGGAAGCTTCACCCATCTCACTGCTCAGTGAGAAATTGAAGTCTGGTTCTTTATTCTTCCCTCATCCTCCCCATCCAATCTGTAATCAAGTCTTGCTCATTCTGCCTCCTAAATATCTCTTGCAACTGTTCACCGTCTTCAGTTCCTGATGCTACTATTTTGGTCTAGGCTATCTTCATCATTCCTCAACATTATAATCAACCACCTGCTAACCAGTTTCCTTACTTCTAGAATCAATAAGTACACTTAATAGTCTATTCGATGGGACAGCCATGGGATGTCTTCTTAATTCTATCACAAGTAAATTTTATCATATTTCAGACACAGACATGAAGAAGTAGTTACATTAAAAACGTGAAAACAACATTTGATGTTACTCCACATTTGTCTTTTGTCTTCTTTTCTCCTTCAAGAGTATAAGCTTTGGGAGGTAGGAGCCATGTCTGTCCTCACAGTTGATCATAGAGACAAGAGCAGTGCCTAACACATAAATAAATGCAGTATGCTAAGCGAATACACTCTGAACTCCCAAGCTAGCCCCAAAGTAAGTAGATAACATTATTTTGTTAGCTTGGAAAAAGGAATATCCAGTGGTTCATTAAAGGTAGGGTACAGAAGACTAAACCAGCTCTCAAACACATGTATGCCTAATCTTGACCATCAAAGTCTTCAGCCTATCAGTTTCTTCTCTTTGCCTGAGTGGGGGAAATATAAACTTCCATTTCCAGAACTGTGCAAGCTATGGCCCATGGTGGGCCTTCATGGTGGACACAGCTGATCTTATGCTGGATACAGAGGCAAGGATTCCCTTTATTAAGAGTGATCATCAGTCCTATACTGCAAAATGATATCAGGATAAGCCTTGATGCAAACCTGAAGGTCTAGTTCTCTCCTCAAGAACTGCAAATCCCCCCGATCATAATCATTCAACACGCTAGGAATTCTTAGGGAGAGGAATTCACCATGTGGGACTAGCAAGAGAACCAACCACTCTGGATATCAGGGCCAGAATCTTCCCGAGGAACTTAACGGCCGGCCCATCACATTGGTCCAAAGGCAGAGTTCTATTTAGACTGTCTTCATTATCCAAGGAGTCTTATTTAAACAGGAAGCATGCTAGAGACAGGGCCTTCCCAAGAAGGGATTCCTGGAATATGATGGCTTCCAGAGTCAACTGCAACTCTGGGTGAAGCAATGGAATCAACGCAGGAAGCAGTCTGTCCCTGAGGGAAAGAGGCGCCGGCAAGGAGGAGAAGTGGTTAGCCATATGGCCGGGATTAGAGGTTGGCTCCTGTTCTTTTGGGAGTATTTGGGCGTATCCTACAACAAAAGGGCCATCGATCAGAGGGACTTGACTGGAGCTCCATGCTTACCTGAGCACCTAAGGATTGCTTGCCTACAGGTATAGTTACATCAGCATGTACAGAATATGCTGGGCAAAAGCAAGGAAACTATTTCAGGACACCATCATAAGTCCAAAGAGAGTCCCAGTGTATTAAAAGCTTGATCCTCAATTATTGCTGGAAGCTGGGTGGGGTGGGGCAACAAAGACTGAAGTCATGATTTACAGCTTCCCAGTCATATGGGAATAGGCAGTCCATTACTCCTATATGAAAGCTGATGCCTCATTATCACACTTTACCTACACGAGGTGGACTTGATAAGACCTAGTTTAATGTGCACAAATGACCTTTGGTGCACTCTTATGACTCAGGATGTGAGATGGCTGGGATGTGGGTCATGTAAAGATTTAGGACCTGGGTTTGAGACCTGGTGTGAGAGAGGAGACCAAAAATTAAACAAATACATAAAAATCCTTCTTCCTCTTCTTCATTTCTCCCTCTCTCCCATCCTGCCTTCCTTAAAAAAAAAGATAAAGCAAATTTTCATTTTCTATGAACCTATTAAGTGGCAGCAATTTACTACCCTAGAAGTTAAGACAGATAGAAGCATTTCAGTTTGTAAAGAGAAAACACAGGAGAGCTTTCCAAGAGAACATCAGTTCATTAAATCAGTTGAGCACTAATGCCAAAGAGAAAGGTTCCTTTTCTTTTTTGATTGAAAATGCTAAACTAAATCAGCACAAAATTTTGCACGTAAGCCACGTATGTGCTTGTCTATTAGAAGATGGGGTTGTTTCTACATTTTAAATGAGACAATTCTCATTTTCTAGGTTTAGTCCTTTACTTACCACTCCGTGGTTTTAGTCCACTTTGAAAATCATTAACGCAACAATGCAGCTCCTGCCCTTTCTGCTTACTTATGGCAACTTCTTCTATGAACTTTTAAAATTCCTTGACCTTGGGTGTGCCCTGGTGGCCTAGTGGTATAGCATACCTGGGAGCAGTGCCACATACATCCCGAGGCTCCAGGTTTGAGTCCTGGGTCCTGGGAGAACATCCAATGTGAACAACTAAATAAATAATAAAGTGCCTCCCCTTCTCTCTTCCTGCCTGCCTACTCTCTTTCATTGCTACCTGTCCTTTCCTAATAAAAAAATTTCCTTGACCTCTTTGGAAATTAAAATCTACTGATTTTTATAATTCCTCTCAACCTCCTGTACCTGTCCTTTCTTATTGAATTTAAATTTCCATACGCAGTGGGTTGAACTATGACCCCCTCCAGCCAAATGTCCAAGTCTGCCCACCAGTCTCTGTGATGCTCACCTTATTGAAAACCAAGTCTTTGCAGATATAACTATGGTAAGGACCTCTAAATGAGCTTTTCCTGGATAGGGTGGGACCCTAAATCCAAAGTCAGGATTATAAGAGGAAGAAGAGGGAATCTGAGACAAAGGGAGACGTAGTGGGAATGGCATGTGAAGACAGAGGCCGAGATCTGAATTATGCAGCCACAAGCCAGGGACCACTAAGGTGGCCCAGCAGCCGCCAGAAGGTGAGAGGGGCAGGGACAGAATCTCCTTCGTGGCTTCCTGGAGGAACTGACCTTGCCTACATCTCGATGGTGAACTTCTGGCTGCTAAACTGTAAGAGAATGAATTTCTGTTGTTCTAAGTTACTAAATGTGTGGTGCTTTCTTACAGCGGCCACGGGAACATGTACAAACCATTTCTTTTGCTCTTCATTCTTTTCTTTTTATCTGTCCTTCATAACTCTGGGTCTAGATGCATCTAACTGTCTGCTTTATCCACAGCAGAACTGGGGCAGCTAAAGCCACAGAATAAAAGTCACCAGTCCCATGCTGATCCATAGACAGGTGTTTGAAATTGGCTTAACTCTACAGGTTCCCCCTTAGGAGAAGACCCCACAATTACTTAGGAAAACTCCATCAGCAGACAAGGTTGTTCTCCACTTCCTACCTATTCACCCAGCAGCCAGCACACCTGCATCCCTGTTTCAGTGGAGAAGCTTTAACCTCTTCTGACACTGCCCTTCTATCTGTTCCTTATATCCCACCCTCTCCTACCTTACCCTTATCCTCCTTTTTTCGGGCTCATATATTTTCCAACTCTTCCTCTACTGGATCTTTCACTTTGGCTTTTCCTGCCAATGTCTCTTCTATCATGAAAGGTCAGAGGGTCAGAGGCACACACAACCATCTCCCACTCAACACAGGCACCCATGAGACCCATAGACACACATCCATTTCTCCATCGTCCATCCTTATCCCATCTCCTTTCCTCATGACTCAGCCACACACTTCTCAAAAACTTGTATCCATTTCCACCCTTCCCACTAATTTCTCACTTCATACTAATCTGACATCTACTCTCAAGGAAAACACCCAGCTGGCTCTCACTAACCATCAATGGCATCTAGTGGATCAGCATCAGTAAAGTTAGTGGGCTTTTGTCTGTGTTTCTTTCACTTGACTTCTACATGGCACTGCACACAGTTAATCAGATGAAACATTTCTGCTCCTAGTGCCTATTATACTGATTTTCCTCCTACCTTTCTAGACTTGATATCTCCTTTACAGGTGCATTCTCCTCTACCCAGTCACTGAGATGATATTCTTCCTTGATCTCTAAGACAGTTATTTTATTCTATTTTTTTTTTACATCCCTAGTCCCAGGTCTTGAACCCTGGGCTGTAGGCTTTACATGACCTGTACTTCAGCTGCCTTAGCTGCTTGAGCCACGAGGGTGCCCCTGAGAGCGTCTTCTTTAAAAAAGCTTACTAAAGGAGTATCACATGGTGACATTACTAGGTCTCACGTGTGCATCACCATGAATCAGCATCTACATATTATAAATTAAGTTCATTATCTACAGTCCAGCTCTGTCCTTGACCACATAATTGACTCCCTTTGCCTGAGATGCCCACCTCTCTCTCCCTTCCCTTCTGGTAATCAGCAACTTGATTCTTGAGACTAAACTCTATTTTTGTGTGAATTGTTTCATTTGTTTGTCTGTATATACTATAAACAAAATCCTATGATGTTTATCTTTCTCCTTCTGACTTATGTCTAAGCACAATTTTCTCTAGCTCCATTCACGCTGTTGCAAACAGTAGGATATCATCTTTTTCATAGCTGAGTAGTATTCCACTGTGCTTTTTAACCACACTTCCTTTACCCACTCATCTGTTGATGGGCTCTTGGTTATTGTAAATAATGCTGTAATGAACACAGGGGTGCATATATCTCTGAATTTTTTTTGTACTTATCCAAACTGGGTTAGCAGGATATATGGAAATTTCATTCTTAATTTTTTGAGGAATCTCCACACTGCTTTCCATGATAGCTGACCAATTTGTTCTTCCATCAACAGTGTACAAAGATTCCCTATAACAGTCTTTAGTAATCTCCTGTTTCCATTCTATTCTGGTTCCCTAGCCTATCTCGTACATGTTCATTACTCCATTAACTGTGTACACAGATGATCACAAATTCACACACCTCACCCACACCTCTCCTTTGCAGCTGCCAACTTTATGTATCACAAAGTCAACTCAAATACATTCTCTAGCACTGAAATCCTCTCTCCTCAGCCTGCGCTGCCCCTCTCTCCAAATCTGCCACTCTTGCAAAGTACTCACATCAGGTAAGGCCACCACCATATGTTCTAAACCAATTCAAACATGTCTAATTTACCACTTCTTCTACCCTCCTATATCCCAGGTGTCCTGTCACTTGTTCCTTATAACATTTCCCAAAGCCACCCATTTATACCACCAAATATTAGTTCAAACTACTATCAGCTGCACAATGGCTTCCGCACTGGTCTTTCTGCAGCTGCTCACACTCTTACCTAATTCGTCCTGGGATATAGGCCCAACCAGGCCCCAGTCTTTGGTCACCTCTCCAGCTTCAGATCATACCTCAGTCCCAGCTCTCTAGTCTTCATGTCTTTCTTGCTTTCCCAGAACACTCATCCTTGTTTCTTCCACCACAGGGCCTTTGCCTGTGCTCTTTCTGCTGCCTGGAGTCCTTGTTTCCTAAACTCCTATCCCTTCTTCAGATCCCAGTGCAAACTTCCCTTCCTTAGGAAAGTGTCTGAGTTCTCAGACTGAGTCAGGACCCTTAGCATTCTCTCAGCATCTTTCCTTCACTGGCCTTATCACAAGTTTGATCTCAGCTTTATTCTGTGGTTCCACAACTTGACCTCCCACTACACTGCACGCCACCACAAGATCACACACAGGGTCTGGTTTTGTTCACATTTGTATTCCCAGAGCCAGGCTCAGCACCCCACGTCCTGCTCCTGGCCCCAGGTAAGCAGGAATGTTTAAGATGCAAGGGGAATGGGATTTATTGGCACACTGTAGATTTCCAGGGTCAGCCCCTGCAGTTTAGGACTTTCTGCAAAGAGTAAATAAAAGCCTAACTTGGTAGCATCTTCACAGTTTATTCCTGCCAGCTCCAGTTTTTTATAAATACGGTCCTTGTTTTTAAGGGATTAGCAAAAATAAGGAATAATGTTTTGAATCTAGTAAAGAACAGAGGATATGATGGCATGAATCACTGACTTAAAAAAAAAAAAAACCAGAATAGCTGCTGGTATGACATGCGCCGCCCATGCATCCTGACATATTCTATCACACGTCCTCTACTGTCTCTAGTTCAGGAACTGAATGTCTATTTCAAAAAAAAAAAAAAAAAAAAAAACATCCCAGCTACACAGTTGTCTCATTCCTCTGCCCAATTAATCAGCATTGGCTGTGCTGATCAGAACAACATTTAACAATAGGCTGATTAAAGCTGCAACACTGCCTGTTGTTGCAAGTTTTCATTTTCTCCCCAAAGAGTTTCAAACAGTATTTTTTCAGATTTTTAATGATTCGTGAGTAATCTGATGCCACTGTACTTGCATCTCTCAGAGGACAAGTTTTCCACCTTCTTGAAGAAGCCAGCAGAACACCAAGTGCCTTGTGTAAGGAGCCTTCGGGGCCAAAGGAACTAGACAAAGGCCCTGATTTGCAGGAGGAAGAGCCCCTTTGAACCATCATTGGAGGATTTATGTTCATAAACGGTCACTATTTAATGTTGTATGGAAGCTTTGCTATTATTTTTTAAGGGCTACAGAATGCTCCCTTTTTCTTTCTTGTTCACCTTGCTCTCTAAGAAATATGTTTCATTGAGAATTCTCTTCTCTGAGGCCCTGATGTGAGTGCTCTTTTCTGGTTCGCTGCAAGGGGAATACAGAGGAGGCGTCCTTTTGGAATTTTGCTTGCATGTCAACCTCTCTCTAGTGTTTAGGAATGCATGACCGAATTGCATGTCTTATTGCACCTTAACAAGTCGTGCACTGACTGACACCACGTGGAACGCAGTCCGGGTGAAGGGATTCTGTCAGAGGAGCAGAACTTCAGAGACTCATGAAATTCAGAGGTCCTTTTTAATTTCAGGAATTAACAAATAATAGTCAGAGGGGCTTGAGTTTTCCTCTTTTGGGATGTCTACCAAGAGAACCACTGAAAAATTCTAGGAACTTTTGTAATTTTCCTGTTTGCTATTTTCTTTCAAAGAAATGAGCACTGAAATGATCAGATCTGTGTGCCTTCAGTTACAAGAAACATATCATCTTTCAGTTAGCCTGGGAGGGAAGGAAAAGGGTGGGGACCAAGAAACATAAGAGGTGTTGATTCTGAGGAGAGAGAGCAGGTTGGGATTTTGAGGATGCAGAGAAAAACGGAAATGATGGCCATGGGTAAAGACCAGGGCACAGGATTAGAAAATCAAAGCACAACAAACAAAAATAATCTATATATTTCTTCCATCATCTAATCTCAAACCCAACAGTGTACAATGCGTACTCCTGGCATTTCCCTCCTGGCACGTTTCCCTCTGGACATTCTTACCTATATAAAAAATACCTACACAGTGTACCACATAAATTGCACATTAATATTTACCACAGGGGCACTATTCTTACCCCAATGCGACAGATGAGGGAACTGAAGAATAGAGTCAAGTAACTCGTGCAATATCATGCAACTGCCACAAGTTGGGATTAGAACCCAGGGCCCAGGAACCTGACTCAAGCCTGTGCAATTGTTCCCTGGGCTATGCTGATGCTTCAAGCTCCTTCGCTGTCCACTAGGTCATACAGTTATCTCTGTCCTCGCAGTGGTGGTCCATTTTCATTCTCCTATATATTTCCTCTCATCCAAGAATCATTCCAAATTTTCCTTCCATGAAATACCCTATTATCTGCCCACAACCATACATAATTTATTTTCTGCTGTATGCTGAGGAATGAAAATAAGGATGCATAATAAGAAATGGAGTGTCAATGCTAGAATGAAAGCATTCAATTATAGAAAAGGAGGAGTCCTTCAGACCGATATTTACAGATCATTAAAAGTGGTAGTTCTTCAACTAAAAAATAAAAAACAAAAACCAAAACCAAGAGATAATGCATAGGATCTAAAAGTCATTCTCAGGCACACTGAATCATTATTAAACACAGGAGTCATTCTAAGGCTACAGCAACTGATTTCTACTAATTAACATAGGGTTGAAATCCATAACCACTCAACGAGAAAAGAAGGGAAAAGTCGTCTTACCTGCGGATGTGTGTTTGAACTTTTCACTTTTCTTCTTCCTCCACTTCCAAGGCTTGAAAATCCTTCCCAGGTTGGCAAACTTACTCCTCCTACGGATGGGCGGGGTGTGGGTGCCCGGGACGAGGGAGTCAGAGCGCATCGCTGCCAGTCTCTCCACTTCCTCAGCTTGTTGTTGGTTTTTTCCCCAAGAAAGAGATGGAAATGAAGAGATAGAAAGGGAAAAAAAAGTGTTAAAATGGTAGTTTCACAGATGGCCAACATTTGCTATGGTTACAGCTAACAGAAACCACATGACTAAAGTTCCTTTTCTCTTTTTGCCTCTTGGAATGGAAGTCGTACCAATGTGTTCTAGAGGCGGGCAAACCCTAGGGATTGAGAGCAGGAGGTTGAGATGGTGGAGGAGCACCTTAGACATTCCCCTGAGGCAGGGAAGGGACATCAGAGGAGTCAGAGACGGCAGTGGAACTACTGGTCCAGCAATTTCTCAACTAAGACTTGGCAGAGGCAATCACTCTAACACTGTCTGCTGAGCAAAGAGGAGGGAGAAAGCATTTATCAAATGTCTATTCCGATGCCAATGTCCCCACCACCCACAAGTCTCCTTAACCTACTACTCTGCTTTATTCAGACCCACAAAGGCACTAGAATCTGCTGAGTGTTTGGCTCCACACTGGGGTCACTGGCCGATTTTGGTATCTCTCACATGCCACTAGATTTATATACTCGCCTTCATTCCTCTAAGGTATTTTGTTCCTGGTATTTTGGTTTTATCATCACCATCGTCCTCATCGCCATCATCATAGATTCTCAGAAGTTTAGAGTTGAGACTGACTTTGGGGAGCATTGTGTCTAAACCCAAACACTACACTGAAGGACAGAGAAACTTTAAAACTTACCATGTTTGCGGACCTTCCCTTAACAACCACAGTGATCTGACCTCTTATCATTGGATAAAACAAATTCTTTTCCAACTTATATCAACACTTACATATCCAAGTGAGGCAAAAGCACCCTAACCTGAAATTGCTATTTTTTAAAGATTCTTTATGTATTGGAAGAAAGCTTCAGGAATGAAGACAAGTAGGCAGGCAGGCAGAGTAAATGCCTACCCATGTATTCAGTTCTGCATGTGGGTGGTTTCACCCTCCCCACAACCGCTACCCCTGCCTGCACCCTGCCTTTGGGTTTTTTCTTGGACTACACCATCCAGAGTTATAGACTCACCCACTGAGCCACCAGGGAGCAACAGTGACTTGAATTTTCAAGGCAGGAAATTATTGGGAAAATCAAGGGGTAGGGATAGAGAGTCACCTTTCCAGAAAGTCAGATGATGTCTACAGCTACAATTGATTCAAAATCAGCCTGTTGGGCCCCTAACATAGTCCTTCAGAAAAATCCCCTGGACTTTGGCAGCACAGCCTGTCCAGGAAAGCTCCACCTTGCAGGACAAGAGTCTGTCTACCACCATGCAAAATGGCTTAACTCAGGAGATTCAGCCATTCGGCAAATACAAATGGAAACAACCACATTCAGGCCATGTGCTGTTGGTAACAGATGATGACTTGGCTGAGGTATTTAGGAAAGAAAGCCAGTATGATTTATTGACTGACTGAAAGGCCTGAAGGAGAGAAGGCACATCATGCCCGATCCCACATTCACACCGGTGGAGTGGCACCCTTCACCAGTGGACCAGGGCACCCGGCGGGGAGAGGGAGGCACAGGTCGGTGGTGAAGGTGGTAATGATTCAGACACTCTGCAACACAGAGGCATGCACACCTCTGACTATGCAGTTTAAAGTGCAAGAAATCCACCTTTTTAATCAATGTGTTAAGTGACCACTTGATTCTGTGCCAGACACTGATGATTTCAGGGCAGGCACACAGAAGAATCAGACACGATGGAACAGTCTAGAGAGGGAAACACAGAGGCTGCAGTGAGAACTCTTCTATGAAAGGGGCAACTATGGAAAATTCAGCGGAAGCAGGCAGAACTCGTCCTGCTTCACAGTGTAGGTGAAGACCATGGGGCTGTAATTTCTGGTTAAGTTTTGGAAGAGGAGAAACTGTTCTCCTTAATTGGGGAAGAGGGACCCCCTAAGGAAAAGAAAGGGTGGGCTGAAAGAATATGGCATGTGTAGGATTACAGGAAATTCAGTGAACCATGAGCATCATTATGCTAGGTGAGCTGGAGAGCCAGTGGAAGAGAAGGTGGCTGGAGGAGGATGGAGCAATCTTTGAACGGTTTTGTTAGGCATTTGGATTTTTTCCTATAAACACAGGGAAAATGATGAGAATTTGAAAATAGAAATTGACATTATTACAGTCAGTAAATATGCATTTTGCATGCTCACTATGTACCAGATGCTTGGCTATGTCAGTAAGAAAACACAAAGATACCAGCTCATAGAGCTTACTTTGGGGAGCAGACAATGCCAAAGCGAATGATAGAGTCTGTTAGATGATAATGTTGAAGGGAAAAAAGAAAAGAAAAAAGTAGAAAGCAGTAAAGGAGATCAAAGGTGCCTAAGAAAACCACTCTAATAGTCCAGGTTTGGATTGTATTTCTTAAGCAATGGAGAACTATTGAAGGAAAATTTGCCAGGATGGTGACACGGAGACTTGAGCTGGTCAGCAGGCTGAACCACAAGTCAGTGGAGAGTGAGAAACTCGAGATCGAGGAAAGAGGTTGAGAACTTTACCAAAGAGGAACCTTAGGGAGGATGAGAGGAGGAGGGATCAAAGTACAAATATATGTATTGGGCATTGGAAGACTTTACTTGAATTTTGAAAGCTTGACCTGAGTTCTCTGATCACAAGTGGTCTCAGCCAGAGGTGGGTGTCAGGAGTTTGACCTAGCAGTAGAAGGTAAAGCGGACTACTGGAGGCTAAATGGCAGAAGGCAAACATTAAGTAGACTTCATGTATGTTTGGACTGCAGAGTGGCTGGAAAAAGAAACTAGCTACAAGAAAAAACTAGAAGGAAATCAAATGGAGGCATCAGATTGTCTCTGAAGGAACAACTGAATTTGGAAATAATTCTCTTTGATGGTTGAGTTGGTGCTTCTTCCTCAATGCTCAGTAGGTGGGTCCTTCAGGTGTCGAAAGCTGTGGATTCTTGTTCCAGAAAGGGTTTGAGTCCAACATGGAGGCCCATTCAAGACAGTCTGGTGACCCGATTCCTACTGGATCGCTCTCTCCTTTGTAATGTCCATCACCTGTTCCCCATTTCTTACTTCAGCTTATACTCTTGTTATATTCCAGGTATTGCTCATCTCCAAGCCTCTATTCCCTGCTCCAGTCTCCTGCCTGCAAATCTACGCTTTATAATGGTGCTAGATGACCTTCCAGAAGCTGCTTTTCTCTCAGCCTTTCAAGGGCTTCAATATTTGCAGAAGAAAGTTCTAATTTTCTGTTTTGATCTTCTGGAAAGTCTTCCTGGATGACGTGTCCAGAATGATGTCCTAGCACCTCTCTAAATGTGCACTATTCTCTGCAGCCACAGTTTTGTCCTAGGATCTCTGGGTCCCAATGGGTCCACTAAAACTATGTCCACGTTTTCATGTAGACCTGAATATCTGCATTTGACTCACAGAGTTTCCATCTTTGTTTTGATTCTTCAAATAATTGCAAGTACAAAAGGCAAACATTTTAAAGTATCCTCACTGAGGATTTTCTAAATTCAAACAACCTAGAAGAGCCTACTAAAGATTAAAGGGAGAGAGCATTTACTGAATCTTAAAAAAATAAAAAAAGGAAGATAGGAGTTACATAGGAGTGATTTCGGTATTAAGTGTGCTATTACAGTTTCATTCAAATAGTAATTTATTCAATGAGCAAATGAAGGAGGGCAAGTTATTTAGCTAATCCACATACAACTTGAGAGATTTGGAATCAGGATTATTATTTGTCCCAAGAAAAATGTACCATGAGGCCCCCAAATCTGTTTTATAATCACATCTTTAGGAAATGAATAAAGACTACTCTGAAATTATCACATTAAAATAATAAGAAATTAGGAGTGTCTTTAAAAACCTGGAGTGGCGAAGAGCTGACGAAGCATTTTAAAGACGTAACTATAGCTCCATAGTTAAACAAGTCCTTAGTCAGTATGGTATCAAACTCGAGATGTGTGGCCCTTTGGTACAGTAGATGATGAGGCTGCATTACTGTAGATGATTTAGAGCTCAGTCACCTACATTTCTTTCTTCCTCCGTTTGGTGGTTGGTGATAGCTTTCAACTTGCTGCTTTGTCAGCAGATAACTAAACTGGAAGACTTGCGCATGGGGAAGAAGGTCAATCTGTTTGAAGGGAAGCAACGCGAAAGAAAATAAAACTGCATTCAGGATAGAGGGATTTCTGGCTAACTGCAGGGACATGAAAGAGAACAGGATGGAGAACAGTGGAAAAGCAAGACAAGGCAGACAGAAACAGCCCTCTGGGGAGAGAGGTCATGAAAAAGACTTCTCTGCTCAGGTGCCTTGCTGGCCAAAGTGGCTTCCTCATGCTGCTGAGGGGACAGCGTCTGCAGAAAATGCTCCCTCGGACATAAATCAGCTCTCATGGGGACCTCTGGGACCAGGAATGCTGGCTCAGACACAGAGCGGGGCTCTGAGCTCGTTCCCAGAGCTGCGGGAGGGCGGGGGTGCTGGACCAGACAGCCTCCGGGGTCTTTCCAGTGTCACGACCCAGAAAACGCTCTTCTAGGAGACAGGGCAGCCTGAGCTCCCTTTCATGATATGACAGGATCTGCTTTACCTGTAGAGACAGACATGATGAAAGAGACGATCTTTTTTTCCCCCAAGAAAAGCCAGAAAAAAAACCCCTGATTTTGGCCTGACTTCACGTAGCAAGAAACCAGGTCCAGGGTTGCTCCTCTGGGTTCTCAGAGGACATGATGAGGGCTGGGGGACACAGGAACTTCCAGGGACACCATTCCCGTTCCACTTCACCGAAGGGCTTGGTGTTCAAAAGACTGACCCCCAAAAGAACCGACTTGGGGTCCAGCTGGCCTAGAAGGAGCTAGCTGTGTCATGTCCGCTTGAGAAGTGTGGGGAGAAGGAAGCCCCGGGGACAGCTGCCCGAGGCCTAGTCAACGGCAGAGGCGGGAGGCCCAGACGGGCGTTCTCATGTCCGGGGACCAGCGCCCCCGGGACTTTTGAGGGGTCTGGAGTGAATACTGCTTCTCGAAGTAAAGGGAATTCAACACCAGAACACTGATGTAGTGGGATCTGATCATATTCAGTTTCCCTTCCAATTTTGTTGGAAGGGATTTTTGCCATATTTCACCATGCTAGGAACGGGGGACAAAAAACAAAACACAGGGTGGAGATGAGTTTCACTGTAGTTCACCACCCGAGCTGCCGAGGGTCCAGACAGGCTGCCTTTTCTTACAGCTGCAAAATGATGCTACACAAATGCCCAGGCACTTAGAAAGTTCTAAAGAGCCGTGGCTTCTCCATTTTAACTATGCATTTTCAGTTTTACAGAATTGCCTTATTGCTGGGGAATGAAGGATTGATATGAATGATTAGGCATAAGAGGGCTGAGTTTTTCATTTGCCACTTCATTAGAAGTCTTATCAATCCAAGTCTTCATTAGACTTCATTAGACGTCTCTTATAGAGACCAGATCTCTTAAGCTTCTGCCCAGTCTGAGATTGATCTGTATTAAATGTGAGGTATGTTGATAAAACAAAATAAGGACTGATGTGTTTATTCCCACGAGTTGAGGAGTGGGAGGAAGTAGGAGATGAGGGGAGGCATCAGAAGAAGGTGGTCATGGGACAAGTGGATTCTCCTTTGCCCAGAGCGGCTCTCTGCTCTAACGAACACATTCCAGCCTGTAAGGAGCTGGGAGATAAATCGACATTGGTGTGTCCACAGAGAAATCCAAGGTCTTGGGGCAAATGCCTTCACCGCCACCCCCAATCCTCCGCTCTGTGCGCCACCCTCTTCTCCCTCATCCTTTGTCATCCAGCCAAAGGCAGATCCAATCTGTGTATGAAAAGTAAGGCATGAACACTGATACTGGCCTACATTGTGTTAATGAGAACACAACTACTGCTTTTAACACACATTCAACCATCTTAATGCAAAGGCTGGATAACTTGACTGCTGCAGGTCTCGGCGAGGGGGAGGTGGGAGCTCTGTGCTCCGGAGTCCCCTGGACACACACAGGTGGCTGTCCCCTCTCCCTGGGAACACCAGAGGGAGAACCCCTCATGTGACTCGGGTACAGTCAGCAGCAACGGTCCCTCAGCGTCCTGACCCAGGAGTCCTTCCCACTGTTCCTCTGTAGGAACAGGTGGTTACTTAGCTGAGAGAGCTGCGAATCAATCTTGCAGCGACCAGAAGGCCACTTATTCTTCATGGAGGGAGAACCAATAAGGAGCGTGCTGGTGAACGCTGTCCCCTGGGCTGGGAGGCAAGGGACACGAGAGCAAGGCTGCCTCCCCCTGGCCTCTATTCTCAGTCAATTTGCCAGGCAGTTGGCCAACTTCCTTCTCCTTCCTGCCTCCAGAGAGGCCTGCCTGGCAGAACTCAGTTCCACCGACTGTCAGGAGCAGGTCTCAAAGGATGCATCACAGACTCACCACTGTCTTCAGCCCTGTGAGACCTCCCTTCCCTGGCACCTTGGCAGAAAGACGCAAGTGCAAAGCCATGGTGGGGGAGGAAGGGGAATTCATGGAGCCCAAGTCATGTTTCTGCTAATCCATTCTTGCAGCAGTAATTGAAAGACAAGAGGACACCCTGATATACCATGCCCAAAAATGCACTGATTTTTAAAAATTTTATCCTTTATTATTATTGAAGAGATATTGCATTTTGACAATGACTTGTTTTGAGGTATACGCAGTATTTTTTACATTTGCAAACAGCACAGTAGATTTACTAATATCACCCCTTTTTTTCCTCCCTTTTTTTACAGTTAATTCCCTTCATGCCATTTCCCCCAGCCCTCCCCGTCACTTTGGTGTCCCCAATTTGCCTTTTTGTCTCTCATCTCTAAGAGTCCATAGTTGTTCTCCCTTTCTCTCTCTGTCTCTTTCTCTCCCCTCGCCCCATTTTTGGTGTTTAATTTATGACATTTGCTTATTTTCTCTTTTCCTGTCATATGAGTGCTATCATACGATGTCTGTCCTTCTCTTTCTGGTTTATCTTGCTAAGCATGAGTCCAAGTCATGGACTCTCCCCCTTTTTGATGGTTGCATCGTATTCCATGGTATATATGCACCACATCTTCTTTGCCCTCTGTTGATGGGCATTTAGGGGGTTTCCAGCTCTTAGCTATGGATGCACTGATTTTTAAACAGAACAAAGTGTGCCGCTATCTGAGGAAGCAGTTCTGGATTTGTAAGTCATTGCCTCAGAAAGAGGCTATATGACCAGGGTGGTCTTTAGAATTCTAGAAGCTGTGAACAGGATTTCCCATTCCCATATAACGGGGAGGGAGATTCTAAAGGGAACAGTGCTTCCTCATTGATGTTGGTGAAGAGGATGATAAAAGTGTTAATAACAGCTACCGGTGTTTAGTCATTGAGTGTGTCAGACACTAATGAAAAGACTTAAAATGTGTTACCTCATAAACTTTTCACACCAATCCTGCGAAGAAGTGTTATTATTGCCATTTTACATTTTGGGAAATTGAGGAGTAACTACTGACTAGGAAGAGGTGATTCTCAGAAGAATAGAAACACATCCTTTTAGTTAAGACACATCTGTTTTCAAGCTACTTTTCCACTCTAAGAAAAAACAGGCTTTCAAATCTCCATAATACTGTCTAAAGTAACGAGAGGTCTTCAGGGGTGAGGGAAGAAATGAGCTTCTTTTTGAAAAGGCTGCAAAACAGATGCCAATGTAACTGATCCTTCTCTGGCAAGAGAGAGTGGTGTTCTCTACCTTACCCGAAGATGTCATAAAAGACACGCATTCAGCATGCAAGGGACCGCAGGCTACCCAGCAGGGGTCCCGGGACATGTGTCTCATCTATCCCCTCAGCCACAAGCTGCCATCAGAAACACAGCAGGAGCTGGTTTGACCTGGAAGAGGGTCACATCTGCCTCACTTAGAAAATGCTACATATTGTGGATAGGGGGAAGAATGTTTCTTTTGAAACCAGAATAATGTGGGTGCTGATGCAGAATCTACTCCCTATTATTAGTGTTGCTCAATATGAGCTCCTCTTTGACCCCCTAGTAGGTGGTAGAGACTCCCCAAATTTCCTCTGGAGACTCTATCTCCTCCACTTCCAGTCCACGAAGTTTGGGGACTAATGATCTCACTGCCGAGTCCAGCGAGCATGACCCAGAGCTCACCAATCAGAGCACGGTATTCCTCACCCTCAGACCCTACTAATTCATTTAGGAGAGCAATTGAGCTGAGCCAGGCAATGAGTCTCCATTCTGGACTTCAGAAGTCTATTGATGGACTTGCTCTTCCACTGGCTTCTATCTAAGCCTGGTCAAAGCAGGGGCCAGAAACTTAAAAGCCTCCACTCAGACTAGGTTAATATTAAACCAGTCTCTAGGATACAATGAAAATGTATGTTTTGAGGGTAAATAAGCCTATTATGTCAAACGCTTCATATTTTCTGAACACTGTACTGTGAGGATATCTAGGTATTACAACTGCAGGCTGTCAATGAACAAAGAGAGTTACTACTAATAGACCAGACAGGTATGGAAAAGGTCTTGTCTAAATTTAAATTTATACAAGTCTGTATTGCTATACTGATTGAGATTATAGATGTTATCAGCAAAGATCTTTTTACTGCATTCAATAAAAAGCTCCCATTTCATCTCCCAGGAATCTAACCTTCAACCATGAAAGCATGCAATGACTACAAAACATGATTGTTCACTTAATTCATAGATGACATCTGTGCAGGGACTGGAGCATCTTTATTTAAATTGTAAATGTACTCCCAAGTCTAATGTTAATCCAAAGCAACAGTCTTTAAATAATGTAGGTACTCCATTAAAGGGTCTTCAAAACCTCAGACCCTGGGGTCTGATATTCTTCTTGAGTGAATAAACAGTGCTTTTTGCAAATTCAAATGAAGCACCACAAAATCTGGTTTCTCCTGAAGGGGTCAGCAGACTCTAGGTTTCCTGGATGCTACGGCTCCATGCAGTCACTCAGGTCACCGGGGGCAGCGTGAAAGTGGCCGTAAACAGGTGGACACATGGCTGCTTGGAGCACATTTTGTTTACAAAAGCAGGCAGCCAGTCCTTGGTGCCATGGTTTGCCAGCCTTTGTCTCAGAGCGTGGAGTTGCTGGTCATTTTTCTGCCACTTGAGTGAAGGGAGCGCCTGTAGGAGAACTGAGCCAGCAGAGAAGGGAAAGGTATGTGCTGAAAGTATCTGTTGCGGTCACAGAGCGGGGTTTGAGAAAAGTTACCTACACATGAAAAGCCTCTGGTTCCAGGCGGACTGCCTGGCCAACAAGGGCTCCTCTAGGATGCCCCTGAAGACGTGACATGAATTTTAAAGTTCTGGAGGCTCTGAACCGTGCCGAGACCCTCTGATCAGGGAGCGCTTGAACTTTAGCATTCACTGTGAATCCGCTGAATGCCTTACGAAGAACTTTGATCCTCACTTTCCACCACAGAGCTGCTGAACCAGAATGCAAATGTGTACTCAACAGCCCGGATCATTTGAATGAGAGCGTTTTTTAGAATCATGCTTTGAGAAACACTATAGAAACCCAGAGTCCTGTTCCCTTCAGGGGACTAAGAAGAAGAGCACTAGAGTAGAAATCCTTCAAGTTTCAGGGACATCAGTCTCCCTCCAAATCCTCAAGTCACTGGGAATTTTCTTAAGGTAGAACTTTGCTCTTTCCAATTGCTTTTGCTAATAATATCTATGATCTCATCATATCTCAATGATATCCCATGATGCCTGCAGGGTCAAATTTTCCAAATTTGCTTCCCTATGACTATGATGAACATACCGTTTTCTCTTCTGGAAGAAATGCATCACAATTTAGCCTTTTGAAGCTCTGAATGTCTGCAATAAACCTTTTAGACTTTGTTAACCCTTTGCTTCCCAAACTCAACCTAATCACACTGGGACTGGTAGGTGTTTCTCAGAGGGACACCGCTGAGGTCTCACCACTGAGTGCTCCAGGAACAGTTTGTGAAATTCTAGGAAAATGAAGGGTTTGACCCCTTCTGTGGCTGCAGGAAATGAGACACAGAGTGGTCAAGAGACTTAACCCAGACTGCATACACTCACACAGGGAATTCACGGGCCCAGGGATCTTGGGACTAGAGATTGTCCATCCATCACACACCCTTCATGGAGATGGCTGAAGAATGCTCCAGACCTGGCAGTGCAGGCTATCTGATTCAATTCTTTCCTCCTTTAATACTGTCAAGGTTAATATTTTCTATGACGTTTCCTCCCTTGAGCTCATTCCAGGATCTCAAATAACAGCCACCCAATTACCTACTGAATGTAGGATAACAGAGAGTGGAATGGACCTCATGTTCCTCAGGGAAGAATCATTTCTTGCTTGAGTCTACTTTTAGCTCAGACATCTTGTTTTAAGCTCAGACATCTTGTCTTCTTTCTCTGACGACATTACAGTTACCTCATCTGCCTCCCATTAGTTCGCAGACCAGTTTACTCAGTACCATTCGTCATTTATGTAGTAACTGCATGAACTCTAAATAGCATTCCTAGAAAAAATAATTTAGGAGGAATGCTGGTCCTTACTAAAATATCCTTGTATTCCCTCCGTTTTGCATGTGTGTTTATAATTACCAATAGCTCTAATGGGGGCCTGTTTTAACTATTACTCAGAGAGTAAGGAATCTGCATAGGCATCTTTTGAGATTTTTCACAAGGAATTTTAAACTTTCCTTTTTTCAGAACATAGAACTTGAGTTACTTTGAGTCTTTTTTTATCAGAGGTCAATCCCCCTTTTTTTCTTTTGCTCTGTAAATAATGATTTTTGAAACCTCTTATTTTTCTTCTTCATGAAAGATGCTCATTTATGAGAACTTTGCAGAAAAAGTCGTTGGTTAATTCTTCCCCGGAAGAAATTCTGAATTTGCATTGAAATTCGAATTGTTATTTTTTTCTCTCATGACTGCACATATTGTCCAAGAGCCTAGAATTTGAACTCTAAACACCAGGGTTTAAGTGCACTGTGACTGAGACAGTGACCTGTCAGAGTGGCATTTCCTGACTGTGAAACTGTATCTCTCTCTACAATTGCTCTATTAGTGCATGAAAATCTTAGGCTAATAATTAACACGTAATGCATATTCATAAAGTATTTGACTCTAAGTCTAGGGTGTTGATAGCTTTTCTCGATTATTCTTTTAATTCAATTTTGGCTCCATGTGAATCTCATGTGAAGGTGTAGAAGAGAGGAAGGAGGCTGTATCTTAGCTTCAGGGAATCAGAAAGGGCAGGTAAGGTCTATCCCATGGGACTCTTATTTCAGAGCATCAGTAAAATTAACCAAAGGGTAACTTACGAAATCTTCCCAAGTTGCTGAAGTTGAACAGTTGTTTAGGATTTTAGCTATGCTAGCCATTCCCCGACTCTACTTCAATATGGTATTTTCATCTATAAAGCATCTTTTTAGTTTTTCTTTGAGATATATAATAAAACTTGCCATAAACTAGCTCTAATTGTGCAAGTTTCTTTCCCTTTCAATGTGTCCAGGCTTTGGATAATAAGGCATGGAGACAAGGAAAGGGAAAATGGGATGTCACCAAGGAATAAGGTGATTTCAGGCCTCTGTCCTCCTATCTGCTCCTGTTGGGTAAAGAACACCAGGGCTGGTGAACCCAGGTGCTGTGATGCATGACCTCAGCAGTTTTACCCCTTCCTCGTACAACTCAAGTTGCAAAATGAAGCATTTGAAGAAATAAAAGGTGGCATTCCTACTTTTTAAAACCCTAAAATGAAAAGTACCACACCAAAAATACTATCTCAGAAATTCTTTGCTTTATGTGATAGAATAATTTTAAAGGTCATGATTCAATACCAAAGTACCACTTGCTCCTGGAGTCCAACTCAAATTTTAAAAAGAGCATCAATACTCACAGATAATTTCTGACTAACCTAGACTTATTTTAATAGGGAAAAATACTTCATCTGCTCATTATCCATACCTCTTGCCATAGTAATAAGCAGGTACAGTATCTAAAATGCCCTCCTATCTTTGCATCCGATTTCTTAATGATCATGGCAACTAGTTTTTAAAAGAGAACCATTCTCTCAAATGTGGTCACCACTCAGGGTCTTGGTCTAGAATCTGGGTGATGTTACAAGCAAGTCAGAATGGTGACCTAAGCCAGGCTCCCCCCAGATCATTATCCCCATCATCCAGCATTCCATGGACCCCACCTGGGTTCAGCAGACACTGGACAATATTGATGGGATGTTTTACTGGAGAGTCAACCAAGTATCAATCTTGGTTATTCTGAAAGCAAAAGAAGGTTTTACCATAGAAGTTTAAACTCTGGAGGAAACACTCCGTCTCCCCAACTCAAATTCACGGTTTTGAACCTACAAATTAGTGAAAAGTTTAACCTTTTCAAGATTTTCAAAACATTAAAAGCCTACTCTGTACAAGAGGAATTAATGGTCATTCTCAAAGTGACTGTCTGAATGGTGTTTTATCATTTGCCAAGTAGTTGCCTAAGTTACTGCATCATTTTATCCCTAAAACAAATAGCAAGAGAGGCAAAGCAACTATTTCATGCCCTACATTGGCAGAGAAGGCTGTTTGTCCACTATTATTCATTCCTTTTTTTCTTTTTCTTTTTTTTTCAGTGAGAGCATCCTGATTTTATGCACCATTAAAAGACTAGCACCTCTGAAGGCAGATGTGGCTATGATTTTAAGATCTGAACCAAGTTTTGGCTGTAAGCTGAATTTTTGTGAGTGACTTCTGGCAAGTCTGTTTAAAGGGAAGACAAGTACCATGTCTTTGGTCCATTTCCCACTTCATCCAGTTTTCTAAAGCAGAGATGTGACAGCCGGAACCTGGCAGCCATTATGTAGACAAAGACCACATCGTGATAATGAAGGAGCAGCAAACTGGGTGCGCCCTGGTCCTGAGAACTTTCTGTGGCATCATACATCACAGTGGCATCATACATCACAGCTTTGAACTGGCTGCCTCGGCACTTTTCTGTGAAGGAGAGAGAAAACCCTACCTTGCTAAATTATTACTATTTTGAGTTTGTTTCATGCAGCTGAACCTACTCCTGAAGAGAAGAAATCAACGGTCTAAGTTTATACAACTACATGTCCGTATTCCACGCTCTCTCCGGCGGAACTTCAGGACCTTTTACAATTGCTTTTACAGCTTGTTTCGATAACCTATTTCTTAGTTTGCAAAGGAAGCAGATGCTTTTGGGTTTTACTTTAGCATTTAAACATTTATTTTTTAAAAACTAACCTATACGAAGACTTTCTTCCTCCAGGCCCCTCTCCTCCTCTCTCCTCTACAGTATTTTTGTGTCTCTCAGACTTTGTTTTAAATCATGGAATTTCTTAGGTGTCAGTAATGCCTAGATAATTTCATGTAATTCCATAGCTTTAATTAGCATCGATAAAGTCATGCTTCCAGACTAGAAGGCTCTTCTAACTGATATAAATGTGCTAGCTGTGTGGCTCTGGCTTAGCTACCTAACTTCTCTGAGTCTCAGTTACCACATCTGTAAACTGGGGATAATTATGGCTTCTATCTCATTGGGTTATAGTGAAAATTCAATTATTTTTTATAAAAGATTCTTGGATAGTGTCTGACCCACTATGACTGATATCACTACTCTTCTTCTCAAATAATATTTCATAGGAACATTAAATTCACTTTATTTCAAGTGAATTATTTTACCCCTAATTTGATCAATCTTTCATAATGGATATGCCACTTATCTGTTCAGAGACAAGTCCATGAGTCACCCTTGGTCACTTTGCCCCTCACCTCTCACAGTTTCAATTCATCTCCAAGACTGGTCAAAACAAACTTAAAAAAATTGTTTTTCAGTTGCACCCTTGTGGCTTGGATGACTGAGGGGGCTAAGGCACAGACCATGTGAATGAATGCTGTGTCCCAGAGACCCACGATCGAAACCAGGGCAGGGGTATCAAAATGAATGAATTAACTTTTATTGAAGGAACAGTGCATCCGAACATTACATAGGTTTAAGGTATGCATAATTGCAAAGCCACACCTGTAAATATAAGACATGAAGTTCTTCACCAACAGTGCAACTTACTCTGCCCCACCTCCCAGCTCCCACATTGCCAGTTTCTGTGCTCTTACTCTTGTTATTCACCCCAGGCCCCCCGAGTCTTTCATGCAGCAACCTGGGGGCTCTCTCACACCCATGAATTAAGGCAAGTGTCTGCTCTGCTCTAAACCCCATGACAGTCACCATGTGCTTAGGATAAGGTCTCAAGCGTCTTAAATCAACTGAGAGGGATGTGCCCCACTCCCTGGCTCCAACCTGCTCCTCATTACTGTCTTCAAACACAAGGAATGTATCCTGTTTGTCTCAAGGTCTTTACACCTGCCATTTCCCCATCTAGCTGACTGTGTGTGTCACTGACGAATGCCAGTTTCTTCTACAATAGTGAATGCTGTGTCCTCTGCTGCCATCTTCCTCGTTGCAAGAACCCAGGCCGTGTTCAGTTATCTAACCCTTCTCCTGGAGGCTGGCCTCACCCCTCTCTCTACTGGGTGGATGTGTGGTTGGTGCCTGATTGAAGGTGGGTCACCTTGACCAGTAAGAAGTACCTCTAGGCAGCAGGGCCTCCGAGACCACTTCCCTGCCCTTAGCGACACCGAGACAGTTCCATTTCTACCTCTGGTCACAGCCGTGCCAGGACATGAGGCCTAAACTGTGGCAGCTACCTTGCAATCAACCTGAGGATCAAAGTAAAGGAGGGAAGAACAGAAACTCAGGGTGATGGAACTGGGCCTGGAGCTATTCCACTTACAAAGTGATTACATTCAATAATAAATTACCGTATCATTTAAGGCCAACATACATGAGCTCTTCTCTCACCGAGGCCCAAATCATCCTAATTGAATGGCCCTACCTGATTGGTTTTTCCGGAGGAAAAGATCAAGGATGAAACACAGACAGTGGCCAGTGAATATTTATCAGTGAATAAATGAATGATGCTTCTTAGAAAAAAGACAGAATAGACTCTGGTTTAGGTATACCTATTTCCCCTCCCGAAATGTTTGTGGCTGAGGCAAACAACTACAGCTATTCAGCCTTCATTTACTTCTAGGCAGAGCAGGGCTGGGGAAGGAGCTGTGTCTGACTAAACAGTGCCTGCCTCCAAGTCACAGGTAAGAAATGACACCAAATTTCCTTACACGCAAGGGAGTGGTGAGAGGCTGCCATGTCTCTTGAAAGAGTTGTTACCCCATCTCGGACTGAACTGAGACTTTTGCTTCAACTCGATCACTGGCTTTTCACAGACACTGTCCCTTAATTACAAGACATTTGCAGAGTTGCACTGAGTTTGAGATATTGCTGAAGGTAAAATTACAAACAAAACTCCATTTGTATTTAATAACAAAAAAGACAATAACCCAGATGTTCAACCATGAAGGGCTGAATAAATTAAGGGATAACCACCGAATGCGTGACTATGAGGCCATTGAAAATCATGACGGACATCTCTGATTAGACACAGGAAACTTGTCTAGTGAAAAAATGGTTGTCATATATTATGTAGAGTGTATTTGACTTTTCTAAAAGAGATTATTTACCTATTTATAGATCTACCTAAACGTAGGCATCAGATCTAAAAGAAGAAAATAGTGGTTTTTTTCCTACCTAGAAGAAGCTAAATAGGGGTTCTGTTTGGGTTATAAAGCCAGATATGATCCTAAATTGCTCTATATTTTCTGATGAACAAGGGGTGGATGGGATTTTTAATCCCATCTCTGCCATCTACAAGCCATGTGCCAAGCCTTAGAATCTAGCTTCGTACATAGAGGAAATGAAAGGACCTATCTCTTAAAGGTTGTTACTGTAAAAATATGTAAAGTGTTCAGTACAGCATCTAGCATATTTGCTATGAAAGCTCTATTTTGCCATTAGTGTAATGTGGATATTGCATCTGTATTTAAGTCTAGCAGAAATCCACGATACATAGTTGAGCTGTGTTTGGGTGTACAGGGCATAAAGGAATGCCTGTAACTTTCCCACCTCTCCTACCACCAGAGGCTCTCACTAGGGCGTAGGTGACATGGTATTCAAAAGCATGGCTTTGGATGTGAGCCTGTAACTAAAGCTTCTCACCTTAAAATGGGAAAGTATCTTCTTTATAAGGATGTTACATTACATAAGATAATGAACTGAAATGCTTAATATCATTCTTAGCCATCATTAAGACCTCCTGAAATTATCTGCTATAATATTATCTTGATATTCTACTGGTTATAATTTTTAACTAACAAAATTCTTGCATTTTAAAATGGGTTTGTAGGAAATTAAACAGAAACTAGAACAGTACACTAAATTGCTCTGCTAGGTTAAAAGAAAAGCATATACAACTTTTCTGGAATATCTGTATTTTGATAAGAGATAAACTCCTGACTAAAAGTGGAGGGAAAAGATGAGAAAGATTTTTAAAAGAAGTTCAAATTTTGTTAGATGGCAAATTCAACTTTGTATTTTAGGATTTAATTTTTACATGAAAATGGCATTTTAGTGAAATATGCAAGTACAGTATTTACAGACTAAAAAAACCCCAAAAAAACCCCAAAACCAAAAAACCCATTAGCTGGTCTAAGAAGACATAGCTACAATTTTTGTCTTGGGAAAAATAAAATAATTTGGATTTTAATCTGATGACTAAATTGTCTAGACAAGCAAAGAGTAATTCAAGTATATTCACAATGTTACCACACAATGCACAAAGCAGGCTCTCTGTGAACACTCTGAAGGCTATAGGGACATGTATTTAATGGAAATTGCCTGAGATCCAGTGTAGATCCACTAGGCAGAAAGAAATTAAACACTACCAAGTCAGTATTTTCATAGGTTTTTTTCTAAGAGCATTTAATATTTGTTGAACTATCCTTTGAGAAACACAAAGTAATTTGATCCATTTCTTGGCTTTTTACTACCCAGAAAAGTAACATTTTGCGACTCACAGTGGCTCAAGTACAAATATAACTGTTCCCTGTGACACCCGGTTCCAGAACTGAATGGATTCAAGAAAGACTCCAGTTCAGAGGACGAGCCAGGTTAAGGGAATCCTTATTTGCAAATGGGAAAGACAGGGTCAGAACATTTAAGTCTGAGACATAAGTCCTCTTTGTAACACTCTAATACTCACAACCAGAACCTCAAAGTCAATAGCAGGATTAAAAAAAGTTTATCTGGAGAACTTAACCACATAGGAAAAGAAAGTAACTGTTCATTTTGAGCTTTCTCAGCTCACCAAGAGAGCAATGACTGAGCTTCTAAGAATATGAGCAGAAGTGGTTTGGAGGGGAAAAAAAATCGGTATTAAGTACTGTCACCGAAAGTTTATTCCCCAACAGAAAACACCTTTATGAATTCACTTCAACAAACGTTTGTTGAGGATCTGCCCTGCGTGAACTGGACAAGGCTTCGAGTGGTTCTTGGAAAGCACTCACACTGCTGTGAGTTCATCCACACACATGGAATCCTCTCCTGGCTTAGATAAGAGAGAGAAAACACATTTTTCAGATTTTCTTGAAGAGAAGGCTGTGCAGAGACTTTAGCAGATATATTTCTTGGGACTGCTGGCTCCATTATATCCAGTACACAATAACAATAGTTTTATTAAAACCCATAAACTAGCATTTTTTTAGGGCACTTGGTGGGACAAGAAAAAAAATAACCTACAAAATCAGCTCTATCGCTATACTGACAAGGATGTCTTTTCTAGGGCAATTCATACTGTAAAAGTTAAAGCAACTTTTATGCCCATAGTCAAATTTCATGAATTAAACTTCAAAATTCCAACATCAGTACCAGATAGAGCATTTTTCTCCCTGGTTCTGAGCTTGACCAACTAGGATACACAGCTGGCAACAAAGAGCACGATGGTGGTCTAATTTTGTTTGTTTGAATGGTCTACTTGCCAATTACCGCTGCGTGTGGCTTCTGACAGAAAGAAGCAGTGATGTAATGGTCTGTTTTAACAGAAGGTGCCCACACAATGCAGCTTGTCATGAAACTAGCAATAAAACTCTGTGTCATACTATCATAATAAGAGTAGTCAGAATATGTCACTGCATGTAGTTAGCAGATGCCAGAGATGAAAAATAACCTCGTGCTCACATGCCTAATATTTAGTGAGCCTAGAGGGACTAAAGAACATTCTCTCTTCACTCTTGCCAATCAGTTCTCTGCCAAAAAGGTAAGATAAAGATTTTGCTGACATCGAAAATCTAATGTTTAAAGAGTTTGGAGAGGATTTTGCTATTCCGAATTTGAGGTACCTGGCTGGTGGTGAGGTCCTTTCTGTGATAATGTGCATGCTATTGTGCAGACACTTGGGTGAATTTGGTTGTTAATCAGTTGCTGTTTCCCATGGATTTTTCTCCTTAGCACACTAAAGAAAAATGAAAGTAAAGGAAAAGAGGAAAAGGGGAGAAATTCGTTCCATGTTCATGGCATTAAAAAAGGGCACGTTTCACAAAACTGAAGCTTTCTCTTGCTGGAAATTTTGACTATAACTCCAACCGAAATAAGAACATAAAACAATTACAACAAAAATTCTATCTCATATCTTCCATATTCTCAAACTGTATAATAATTTATGACAGTAAATATCATATAAATATGAAGGCACAAAGGATATCCTTTGCACACTAAAAAGAAGAATCTAGAAAATACTGTTGTAAAGGCAATAGAATTCATTCTACTACATAATCATGAGTTCATAAGGACTGAGAACTCAAAGATAATAGACATACTTTATCATTCATTTATAATTTATCTTCGCTAGTCAAATGGTATAAAATGGGGTAAAATAAAAACAAATTACTACCTATGTACAGACATAAAACAGATTATACTTGAAATACTTATGTTTGAGGATAAACGACACTGAAAAAATATATACAATGGGTCGCAATTAGCTTCTGAAGTTCAGTGTAAAATGTAACTCTTTAATAAATGGCAAATACAGAACAGCCTAGGAATAATTTAGTGAAATTATTCTCAGGCTTTATAATATTTATCAAATAAATATCTCCACAGGGAATTAGTGTACAGATTTAGTTAAATAATCATGTTCCTGAATTTCTCTACCCGATTCTAAAAATTTGATAGACTAGTAAATACCATAAGTCTCAGAGTAATGATGTGGAAAATTATACACATTATGTTAAAAATATTATCATATTATCATATTATCAAAATATATAATGAAATTTAAACACTGACACCTTTGTCAATATCCCCTATAATTTATTATTTTATTACAGGTTGAACAGCCTCATATCCATGTAGTAATTGATATAAGAGCTACTAAGTACAAATTTTGGTTTCATTTTTCTTTCTACCATTGTATTTCTTGGGCAAAGATTGGTATAAAATAACTGGTAACTTTTAATACTTGTTTTTAATTTTTGATACCTGAGTAGTATCAACACTATTTTTCAAATAAGATATAAAGATAAATGAATCTGCTTCAAGTAATATAGCCAGTGTTCTAGAATTACTTACAAAAGTAGAATAATACTCTGCTTATGAGCCAAGAGCCATCCCTTCCCAGCCACAAACAATGTGACATATTGCTTAACCAAAGTGGTCATTCCCCCTGTGAAAGTCACCAAAAGGCTTTACCTTACCACCAACATGGTGGACTTACATCATTCTTAGGATATGATGCCATTTAATGCTGTAACCTGCATGAAGTGCATCAGCTATTTGTGTAAGCCAAATCCATGTGGACTAGAAATAAGCAGTGGAACAAAAAATGTATTCTCACTATATTCTCAAATTTAAGAAAAACAGCTTGTTGGATTTCCAAGTCTAGGCACACCTACTGGGCCCATGGAGCAGAGTATCTGAATTAAGACCATCTTCAGAAGACTGTCATGCATGCGTCCGTGGGAATAAGTTACGATTGCTTGGCTATGTTGGAACATGATGTTGCTAGACTGTTTAGTCATCAATCTATCCCAGTGGTTCTCAGCTCAGGGGAGTCAGTTGGCACACATGAAAATATTTTCAGTTGTCACAGTTGGGGCGGACTGGGCCTTTGTTACTGGCATCTAGTAGGCAGAGGTCACGATGTCATGAAATATCCTACACTGCACAGAACCACTGTCCATAGTGCAAATGCATCTGTCTCCAAATGTCAACAGTGCTAAGGCTGAGAAACCTTGTCCTCTAAACCTTAAAATGCATGTGCTGGAGAAGCCAGGCCTTCTTGGACAAGTCCTGCTTTCACCTCCTGACTATATTCCTGAACTATCATTGGCTCAGAACATCCAAGAGTCTTCATTATGAGCGTTCCCATCACGTAGAACACATTTCCCCTCACGAAAGACAGACAGCTGTATTGCATGTGTGGTTAGTCATGTTTAGGCTATAATATAAGCAGATCATTCTGAAAAGCAAATGCTTTGACTGGTTTTAAAGTTCATAGTTTATAAGCAATGGATTCCACTTCAGGAAATCATTTTTTCAACAGAGCCAAGCAATTAAATTGATTCCAAATGTAAAAAATGAAGCCATCTGTGTACACTGAATGCCGAAGTCTCCCCATCAGAATTCTTCTTGAATCGAAAATGCACAAAATGTGTAGGTAATTGGTTAATTTCTTTACATTCCTTATTTTAAAATTTAAACTTTTCCATTTTTCCCCTTCTCCTCCTCCTCCTATGGGCTACCAACATGCTGAATGCTATGTTTCAGGCACTGTATGAATTACTTCACATGAACTTTATACTTAAAACAACCCTAGTTGGTAGAAACTACAGCTATTTTCCTCATTCTTCAAACTCAAGAAGTCTGGAGATAGAAAAAGAGAGCTACAAATAAAACATTTGACCTTAGCACTTACAAACATGAAGTCAACATGAATCCATTTACACAAGGGAAAAACGAAAGGGGAAATCAGGAGATAAACACAGTTCCTGTACATCTGAGATCTCTGTCTTGTTCTGTAACATGCGAGAGTGTCCCACAGGGATTGACACACTCTGAGCCCAGGTTCAAACCCAGCTTGCTGCCTTGGTACATAAAACTTCATTGGAATAAAGCCATGCGTTTTGTTTCAGTATTGCCTGTGGTGACTTTTGTGCAAGAGCAGCAGAACGGAGTAGTTGGTTGCTACAGAGACCAGATGGTGAAAGGTTGAAGTGTGCACTAATTGACCTTTTGATAAAAAAAGGAGTTTGCTGACACCTGTCTACTCCTCGGTAGCTAGCAATGCTGACTCACCTTCACTCAAGCTTGTGCTCCACAGAGTGAGGAGCCTAAGTCCTTCGCCCTTGCACTTCCTCCCTAGGTGGCGTCACTTCCTGTCACTGGGAGCCCTGCTTCCACGCTCAGAGCATCCTGAGGCTCTCCATTTCTTTAGGAAAGAGTTTACCTGAATGATAGTAATATTGTACCAGTGAAATTTAATAACTCTGGTTTCCTCACAGTCTGAAATCACTAAGAAGAAAGAAAGGAACGTCAAAGCAATTGCTGACCTTCTGCTAGGAACAACTTATCTGCCAGGAATTCAAAAACAAACCAAACACACTCCTGCCCTCAAACTCACCAGTGAGGAGGGCAGCAGAGGTCCACACGGCAGGACAGCTTCCCGTGAACTGGGCTCGGGGCCCAGGGCCTCGCGTTCCAGCCAAGGGGTGTCTCTTCTCCAGCCAAGTAAGACTGGGCAAAGAAGACAGTTAAAAACGCATTTCTCTTTTTAGGAAAAAAGGTCTTTATTGTATTGCATTGATAACCAAAGTATGTTTCGATACACAATGATTACTACTATTATTCACAGACATAGAACAGTAGATTTGCAAGCTCAGCTCCTTCACTGTGTAGATGGCAAAACCAAAGAGCGCACCGGCCTGCCCAGGGATGGTGGGGCGAGAACTGTCCACAGCACCCAGCAGCTAGGCATCCGTAACGTGATCCAGGGGCTGTAGTGTGGGCACCTGGGGGCGTGATTCTGGAGCCAGACTTGGGGCATCTCACTGAACTTCTCGGAGCCTGAACTTCTCACTTGCAAACCAGAGGGTATTTCCAGAGATTATTGCGAGAAACAGGTTCTAGTTCATAGATGCAAACGCAAAGCACTGTGCCTAAATCAGAGTATGTGTGATGAGCGTGTGCTATTCTGAAAATTAAAGAAGAGGCATAGAAATGAATACAAAGTCAGACCTGAAAATGAGCCCAGGCTCCACAACACTCCCAGGCCCACAAGTGCAGGTCTCTGTTACCCGTCTGCCCTGTCCTTTGGGAGACAGCAGGGAGAAAGGGGTTCCCATTTTTCTAAGTTTTTTTCTTCGATGCGATGGAGTTGCCTTTCATTACTCATCCTTTCTCTCATGATCTCCGGAACCATCTCTCCAGTGCCACTTTCTTCTCCGAGCTGCTGAGAGATGGGGAAGTCACCATGTCTTTTATGTTTTCTCTCTTCTACCATGTTCTGCTATCCTTGAGCCTACTGCCTTCCTAGGGATAGATAATCCCTGGAGACAGCAAACAAGTTGCCTCCTCTCACTCCCGCCATACGCAAACCAACCAAAACACACTCCCTACCCCTATCCAAGGACAGTCCTTTTCTAACTGCACTTTCCCCAGTCCTAATGCACCACAGGGCCAGGCACTGCCTTCATAGCCCTAAACCAGGGCAGATGCTTCAAACTATTCAATCCTAACTCTGCCCAAACTTAGCTCCCCAAGTCAAGCATTCCTTCCCTCTAAAGACAACAGAAGACCTGGGCCACCCTCCCCTATCCAGCCCTGACCAACACCAGCCCTTCCCCTTGAGGCTCTGCCTAGCAGGGATGCCTCCTCCTCTTGCAAACTGCAAGTGATAAACTCTTTCAAAAGCAGTTCCTCCCATGTCCGTCCTCTGAGCATAGTTGATGAGAACAAACAGCAAATAAACAAATACAGGTACATTTCAAGACAGCTGGTGCTTAATGGCATGAATTGGTAGCGGCCAAGTATGTTATTAAATATCTTACAGTGCACACGATGCTCTCCCCAACAAAGAATTACCCGGTCCAGAATGTCAGGGGTCCTCAAGTCGAGAAACACTAACCCCCAATGCTCTACACGTGAGCTCAAGGTTCTGCTGCACAGCCTGACCAGGGACACCGAGGGAGCACCTGATTCCTGGAAGGGCTTCGCATTTTCGTTTGCGTTCATAGATACTGACGCACAAAATCACAGGGAGAATGTTCAGAAAAAAATGTTTCTTCACAGGTACGACATAAATTTTCATGCTAATAGTTTCTGGTCAGAAAGAGAAATTCCTGAAGGGACAACACGGCTCTGTGTGATTCAGTCAACATGGTATTTCTGATGGGAGATTATGGAGCAGCACACAGATTTTCCACTTGGGTATCTGCGATGCTCTGTCCCCCAAACCTCCTTGCATGTGATCAGACCAGGTGGGCACAGAAGTATTTTGCCCTTAGAGATGCCCAGGGCCTGGGGCATCCTGAGGCCTTGGAAATTACAACCAGAATCTACTTGACTGTGTTAAGCAATGTTTTCCAAAATGTCTTGATCTTGAAAAAATTCACATTACCATCTTTTCCCATCCTATGGAACAAGTCTTATGGGGAATACATTTTGGAAAACATCTCATTAGAGTTGACAAAAATCTCAACACAAAACTTTAGAACTTGAATTTAAAAGTTTCTCACACTATAATCAGAGCTGCTTTGGGACGCTAAAGAGCAGACAAGCCTGACACAGCTTCCTTTATGCCCAGAAGCCTTCGGCAGGAAGAACAGAGCTACTGCTGATCTCTGCTGGGAGAGCGCAGAACCTCGAGAAGGGGCAGGCGGCGTCTCCAGGGCTGGGCCCCCTGCCTTTCCCCTCTCTCGCGACTAGACCACTACTGCAACGTGGACTGATTAGAGCAGTGCAGACCTCAAAATATTTTAGACATTAGGCAGAAGATGATTTTCCCGTAAGCACTGAGAACATTTCGATTTTGGTGTGTCAGAGGGAACGTCAAAAATGATGACTCTGATTATCCATAAGGAAGCAAAGTAAGAGAGCAAATTAGGGCCTAAAGCAACACAGCGAAGGACAGTAGTCTTTCCACGCACCCGCTGCTCACTTCCTAAACCACTCTGACATCAACCCCCTTAAACCCTAGCCGTACTTGCTCATTTAAAGACTTCTGCTCTCATCACAAGGGAAAACAAATTTGCAACCACGTATGGAGAGGAATGTTGCCTAGACTAGTTGGGGTGATCATTTTGCAGTCTACACAAATATCAAGTCATTACATGGTACCTCTGAAACTAACAGTTTGTAAGTCAAGTATACTTCAGTGCAAACAAATGTTGTGATAACTGTGAAGCTAGCAGACAGCAAAGGACTGCAAATTCTGAGGCGGACCTGGGCATCCTAAAGGACCTCAGCCCCCATCCTTCTCTAAGAGGACACAACCCTGCATCTTCAGGGCAGGAGGACGACTGTCAGGAAGATACTTCGCTTGCTAGAATGGCCTTGAGGGGTTACTCTTTAGCGTCTGCCTCTGTGATTTGCACCATCTGAAAGGGCTGGCTGAGCTGAGTGGAAATGCGAGGGCGCCAGGGGCAGTGACATGGGGGTGAGGAAGTGCGGGGTGAGGGCACGCAGGGGGTGAGGGACTTGGGGAGGGGTGAGGGCAGAGAAGTGTGGCAGCAACGACTGCCATCTGTTCCCTTGGCTCAGTGGACCCCTCTCTTCTCTCACACTGACTCGGAATGATTGTCATTTCTCCGTCCTTCAATTCATACATCCTGTTCACTCCTCCTTTCTCACCTTGACCATGAACGGAGAGCAGAGGAGAAAAGAGAAGCCCATTTCCCGCCTCCTTTGGGATGGACAGATCAGTACCGCGGACAGAAAAGCACACTGTCTCAACCCGGCCACCCGCCTGGGCTTCTTACTTTTGAAAATGTTCCAGATGCCTCCTGAATATTCTCAAGACCTTCTGGAAAAACAGGCACCTTCCTCTGATCCTTCATTCCCTTTGGCAAAGAAGAAACAGAGTAGAGACTGGACTGTTGTCCAAGGCCAGGGCATGAGGTTAGTGGAGCTGAAGCTGGAGAGCTGTCTCCCCCAGGTGCCTGCTTTCCCAGCCTCCCGAGGCTGCTGATTCCCTCTCTGGTAAACACAGCCAGGAATTACGCTCTCAGGATTCTGCAATAAAAATAAATTGTGTTTGCATTCTCAACTCCTGGTGGGAATCCTCCCAGTCAAGTCTTACTGTGATGTAGGCTCTGATATTTTCAAAGCAAATGTGTGCCATTTCATTCATGGTGAATTTGTGTGTTTTGAGCTGAAACACACAGACCCATCTGTCGTGCTGTGATTTCAGTGCTAAATGCCATTCCTTGTGGTCTTCAACCCTTGCTTATAAACCTAGTGGTCAATTTCAGAGTCATCAAAAATGGTAAGAAGAGAGCAAAAGGGACTCTGCACCTGTCCCAATTTCATTTTAAGCAGTTGCTTTTATTAAAGCTTATTATTAATGTTGGCATAAGATTAAACATTACTCTTGAAATCATTTGAATCTAAAAATGTTACCCATTTATATATGATGGCATTGAACTCTCCAGTCAATATACACATTTCCCTGAAACTGAATCTCCCTTACGTCTAACACAGACACACACACGCAAAACTTATTTGATATTATTTTGTTTTTAATACAGGCCGCTCTGTTAGATGTTTGATTGCCACAGAGTCAAAATCACAAATTGATGTTCTAATCCCAGTGACTACTGCCCTCACCAGGTATTCCGTCTCTGTTGTCTTACCAGGAGACATGTGAGTTTATGCTCACGATCCACCTCAGAGCTGAAGGCAGGGACGGGAGGGCCTGTCAGCCGCGGATGCTAAATCTCCCGTGTGCGGCGTGACTTTGGGCAGCCGTGATCTGACCACAGTCTGCTTCACAGGCCATGAATAATTCATGTCATGACTAGCAGGAAAGAAAGTGCCGCAAACCATCCATTCTGGACGTGAAAACAGGGCTTTGCGCGGGCTCGAAGGCTCGCTGTGTGTTCATCTGGGGGCTGATGAGCTCCCGTCGGTGGCCCGTTTGACTCTTTTCAGTGGGCTGGAGAAGAGACTCATCCATCTGCAAGTGACTAAAATGTGGAGATGGCGACTCTAGAGTGTGGAGCAGACCCAAGTGGGCCCCCACCATCCACCTGCTTCTCCACACAGCCTCCCTCGCACGGGGTGGCCGGCTTGCCCGATGAGTGACAGTTTCCACAGACACAAGCAAGAGCTGTCTACCACGTCCGCTGCACCTGTCAAGCCCACACTGGCCCACAAACAGACTTGAAGTCTCTCAAGAACAACCTGGTTCTGGCACGTGGCCAGCCTGTCAGGGACGGAGGTGGCTCACTGTGCAGCAGATTTCACTCCTCGCTCTGTGCCAGGAGGAGCTGGTGCCAGCGCCCACCGACGGCACCTTCCAATCCGGGGGCCTCCCCACCCTGCCTCCCTGACAGTCCGGGCCGGCCCGCAACGCTGTCTGGGAGGCGGCTCTGCCCTTTTCACATTTTATTCCCTGTACCAGAAGCATTAAGCCAGGCTCCTCTGTCTTGCTGGCTCCTCCTTCTGCTCAGACACTTGGAACTGCGCTAGGGTTTTGAGGAGGCTGCAGCCCAAGACGCTGGCATCTCACTGGAAACTGGTGAAAAGGGCACAAGAACTGAGGTGCCGTGGGCTGTACCCCTAAAAATGAAAATGAAAGAACAAGAACACCCTCCGCTCCCAAGAGCCACTGCTGGGGTTACAGCTGGTTTAGAAGATAATCATTTGATTTTATAATTGCTTTTGTGGGTTGCAAAATAATTACTGAGCAGGCAATTCTGCATGTGCCAAAATAGCAGAGGCGATTGTTCTAAAGTTCATGTCGAAACAATAACAGAGTCAGGATGGTTAGCTCTTAGGTGGGGAGAGAAATCCATCCCTTCTGTCACAGGTGACAGCCTGAAGCCCAAACAAAGGTCAGCAAGGGGCTGGAGAAAACAGAGATGCCCCAGAGGTCTGATGAGGAGGCGTTGTTTCTTTGTGGCCTGATTTTCACTTAAAATCTGTTTCTGTATGCACATTAGGGCCTCAAGTCGCCTTTTATAAAGACCCCATGTGCAGCTCAGAGGGATGACACAGACCTGTGATCGGTCCTGAGCAATTCTAAGGTCATTCTGCACTATTCTGAGGTGGGGTTAGGATGCTCAGGAATGATACCTTCTCATCACAGGGGCTCTAATGTAGGAGGGGCCAGCAGACTCTTTGGAAAGGGCCAGAGGACACATTGTGCTCGCCTTTGCGGGTCTTCCTTTTAACGACTCCCTTCTGCAGGTGGAACACTAAAGCTACCAGCATCTGCACGAAGCCTTTTCCAAAAAAGCCTTAGTTATGGACACTGACAATGGGATTTCAGGAAGTATCTGATGTCCTGAAAGAGCATTTGTCTTCTGATTTTGGTCAACCATTGAAAATTGTAAAAAAGATTCTCAGCAAAAACAAGTGGAGAGCTCATGGCTCAGAGCTGATCAGCCACTGATCTCTGTGGGCTCCAGGCGCTCAGCAACATGTTCAGGGAAGAAAAGCAAATTCATTCTACAGGAGGAAGGCACCCAGGACAGAGGTGATCAGAGCAAGCAGAGGGCATCTGTGGTTCCCAAGGCTTTTTAATTCCAACCAAACATACTTCCACCAGGTAATCTCCTCCTTCATTTTTTAAAACGAATTAATAAACTGCTTTGGGTGTTCGCTGTTGCCCACATTTTCCTGAAAAAATCATTTTCACATCTAGTGAATCACTTTAAGAAGCTAAATTTCATTGGCCAAGATATCGAGTCTCATTGGCCAAGATAGCAGCTCCTGTCTGAGTGGCTGCAGAGGGGAAGGTGGACAGGGGGTCAGTCTGGGGACAGTGGCAGGAAACAGACGGAAGCTTTGACCTTTTCTCTAAGTGGTCATTCCAACCTTAAAAGGCTGTCTGATGGTTAGAAGGGAATAACATGTCAATTATAAGTGCATGTAAGTACAGTTAAGGCTTCTAAATATATTGGCTTTCTTAAATGGACTGAAATAGTTTCCTTCTTGACCACTATCTCTGAACCTTTTCTCTTTTTATCTTACAAATTCTCAAAGGTGGTTAAAGTCCCCAACACAGATAATAACAAGTGTTGGAAAGGAAGTGAGGGAATGGCACTTTCAGATATTCATGGCCACATACACACATTGTACGGCGGTGCAGTCCCTGTGGAAAATGGTCTGGCAGCTCCTCAAATGGCTGAATATATAATTAAGATATGATTCAGCAATTCTGCTCCTTGTTAGATACCTGGGAGAAATACAACTATATGCCCTCACTAAAACCAGTACATGAATTTCACAGCAACATTATTCATAAAAGCCAAAAAGTGGAAGTTAGCTAATTAACAGATAAGCAAAACATGTCATATTCATGCAGTGACTTCGCAATAACAAGAATGAGCTGCAGCAGGGATACAAGCTTGAAAACATGCCACAGGAAAGAAGACAGGCACAGAACCATCGATTGCATCACTCCATTTATATGAACTACACTGAATAGGAAAGTCTATAGAAACACAAGGATATTAGTGGTTGCTTAGGACTAGAGGAATAAGAGTTTTGGAGATACAGGTGAAAGGGAGAGGAGTTTCCTTTAGGGGTAGAAAAATGCTTTAATATTGATTGTGGCAATAGATATACAACTCTGTGAATACATCAAAAGCCAAAGAATTATACACTCTCAGTGGGTCATTTGTATAAATTATATTTCAATACGGCTGCTAAAACTCTAATGGTATTTTTCACAAAAATAGAGAAAGCAATCTTATAATTTACATGGAACAACCAAATACCTGAGATAGTCAAAGCAATTTGAAAAAAAAAAAAAAAAAAAGAACTAGTTGGAGGCAGCATACTTCCTGATTTCAAACTATATTATGGAACTATAGTAATCAAAACTGTATAGTGCTGGAATAAAAGACACACAGACCAATGGAACAGAATACAGAGCTCAGAAATAAACCTATATATGTATGATCAATGAAGTTACAACAAAAGAGATAACAATATAAAGTGGGACAAGGACAATGTCTCCAATAAATGGTGTTGAGAAAACTGGACACCCACATGAAAAAGAATGAAACTGGGTCATCATCTTACAGCATATGTAAAAATCAACAAAAAGGATTAAAGGCTGGAATGCAAAACGTAAGACCATAAAACTCCTAGCAGAAAATTTAAGGGGTAAGCTCACTGACATCAATACATCAATCTTATCAACAATTGTTTGGATCTGAAGCCAAAAACAATGACAACAAAAAAAATAAAAATAAATGAGTAGGACCACATCAAACTAAAAAGCTCTGTAAAAGCAAAGGAACTCATGAAGAAAGTGAAAAGGTAAGCTACTGAATGGGAGACAATATTTTAGAATCACATATCTGATAAGTTTATATATATATATATATATAGAGAGAGAGAGAGAGAGAGAGAGAGAGAGAGAGAGAGCGAGCGTACTCATGCAACTCAATAGCAAAAATAAATCCAATTAAAAATGTGCAGAGTGATTGAATAAACATTTCTCCAAAGAATACATACAAATGATCAACAGGTACATGATAAAGAGGTCAATATCACTAATCGACAGGGAAATGCAAATCAAAACCACAGTGAGACACCACCTCATGGCTCCAGAGTAGTTAATTAACCAAAAAGAAAAGATAAAATGTCTTGGAATATATGTAAAGCAAAGGGAATCTTCGTGTACAATTGGTGGGAATTTATTGATGCGGACACTATAACAAATAGAAGGGAAGTTCCTCAAAAAAACACAAATGCGACTATCAAATGATCCACAAGTCCCACTGCTGGGTCTCGCTCTGATGAAAGTGAAACCAGTGTCTTACAGAGATGTTTTCACTCCCATGTTATTGCAGCATTATTCCTAAGAGTTCAGCTACAGAAACAACCTAAGTTTCCATCGATAGATGGATCTGAAAAATGTGATCAATATAAATAATGGAAAATTATTTAGCCACGACAAAGAAAATCCTGCCATTTGAAACAACATGGATGAACCTAGAGGAAATTATATTAAGTAAAACAAACCAGACAGAGAAAGATGAACACTGCGTGGCATCACTTACATATACTGTCTTACAGAAACAGAGCAGCAAAGTGGCTGCCAGTGAAATAGGGAGAGGCTGGTAAAAAGGAATTTTCGGTTATGAGATGAGTAAGATATGAGGAGCCAACAGAAACATCATTATTGTAGTTGGCAAGACTATATTATACAATCAAAATTTGCTAAGAGAATAAAACTGAACCGTTCTCACTAAAACAAAACAAAAATGTTATGGATAAATACGAGAGCGGTGGCATATGACCACACGAGCACTCTGAGAATCTGAGAACGCTGCCCATTATACCTCCATAGAACTAAATTAAAAAACAAACACAAAAAGTGAAATAGATGCTTTCAAAGCACCTTGAAGAAGATGCTCTCCCGGGTCTGCTGCATCCCACCCGGAGCAAGCCCCACTCCAGGGGGGGCCTGCCCCGCCCCTCACTCTCTCCAGGATCCTCTCTCCTCCCAGCTGACATGCCGGGAGTTATGTCAAACTACTACTGCATTCACTTGCATTCACTTTCATGAATGGACACGTAATTATTTAAAATACCAACAATAAGCTAGCGTGCACATTTATAACTGAACACATTTTAAGTATCCAGTGCCTGCATACTAGTCTATACATGGCCCTGGAAATATAGCAGGAAGAGGACAGACCCGTTTGTGGCTTTCAGATGTGATCCCCCCCTTGAGCCTCCTAACCTCTCCGTACGTGCTCCCCATTCTGTACCCTGTAACCCACCTAGGGGCATCTGAGCCAGCCCAGTCCTGTGAATCCACCACAATTTAGTTCAAGTGCCCTCTCCTTCACAAGACCTCACTGGCCTTCTTCCTCGAGGGAGAGGGAATGCTGATCTGCATGTCTGCAGCATTCTGAGCCATGCCCTCTGCAGCACCGTTCTCTCAAGGCTTCGTTTCCCCAAGGACAGAAGCTCATCCCTTTTCCTCTCCATGCACACCCCGAGTTTGCAGCAGGAGGCAATGATTGTTAGATGAATACATTTATTGCCTGATCATCCTTGTTCTGGCATTGGACATAGAAGCTGTATAACTTTGGCCTTTTTGTCTTTTTCTCCCTTATCAACCTTCGGGTTGAAGAGAAAACAATTCCTCCTCCTGCTCCTGGTTCTCTGGCTTCAGCAAGCTTCCCTTCATCTCACTGCTTTCATCACAGCTGTGTACTTGGCAATGACCTTGGCATCATAAAGGCGGCTGCTTTCCGCATGTCTTAAAACTGTAAACACCTACTCACATTCAAACAGGTCTTAATATTTGCATTCATGAGTAAACTACAGACATGAATGTTTTCCATCTTCCCCTCTCAATAAAGCTTTATGTATATACATTTAACTATCATATTTCAGTTTGATTTTTTTAAATCTTTCAGATGCATGAGTTTAAGCTATGCATTTCACAATTATTTTCAAGATTTCTTCTTTGGATCTATGTAAATAGCTACAGATGTTGTCTCTAAAGTGTCAGAAAGATATTAGAATGGAAAGGGAAATTATTAGCAAAATTACACGAGTTACAACTTTCGCCAAAAATAAAGTCCATTGACTTTGACCTGCTGGATCTTGAAAGTTTCACAGAGTTTTCCTATGAGTCTGTTGCACCTTGGTATTTTGCTATTTCTCTGCTCAAGGTTTTGGAAGGTCTCTTCCTGAGCTCTGAATGGCCAGGGGACCCGGGCTTTCCTCTTGTCTGACCCCTGCCCAGAAATGCCAGCAACATCATTACAACCACCTAAATGTGCTCCAGTGATCACGAGCAGGGGCACGCCAGTGAAGAGCCTACAGGGGTTCTTACCACGCTGACTACATTTGCGTGTGTGTACAATTTTCCATAATGGGAAATAAATAACTTGACCCTACTACCTCTGCTTAAAAACCATGATGCCCGCTCAGGTGCTCGGTGGGCGAAATCAGAACCCCTTCCTGAATCGGTCAGGCTTTTCCTGCCCTTCCTCTTGCCTCAGGCAGAGCCGAACACTATTTTCCTTCTTCCAGTGTTTACCTTTCTGCCTCAAATACTTTGAAAACTTGTGTGCACCCATTTGTCTGCCTGCCTCCCTGAACTACATTAGAAGGTCTGAGGGCAAAGATGATACTATCATACTGATTTTTACATTCCTAAGGCTTAATATGGCATAGGACAATCATCCACATTTCAGGCACTCTGCTTGCTGAATTTTCTCCTTTGACAAACAAACTGTGTTCCTTACAGTCTAATTACTTAAAAATTCTTTTTCTGCTCCAAAAGGCCCTTTCCTTTTTATCTGGAAAATTCCACCAATTGCTTTTACTGCCAATCGCACCTCCTCTGGGCAGCCCTCCTGCTTTATCTACATAATATACAGCTTCCTCTGGTCATTTACTGTTTACTCGCCTACTTCACTGTGAAAGTTCAGACCCTTCAAAAACATCATCAAGTCCGTGTCCCTGGGGGTGTCTCCCTAAGCTGAGGGGGCCCTGTACATGTAAGCTGCTAATTTTATAAACAAATATAAAAGAATGAATCAGCAACTCAGATGTTTGAGTATTCGACACTTTAATTAAGATTTCCGCCATCTGTGGAACCCTTCTTAACACCCTGCAAAGCCAAATTCATCTCCCCTCCCTACGGCCTGAGAAAGCACCCTTCTGCCCTGGTATCCACACAATCTTGACATCCCGCCTATGCCAGAGTCTTTCTTAGGCTCTTATGACATTCATGGAAGCCATTTCCAGTCTCCACCCCTTGCTTCAGGTCAAGTCCTTCCTAGGCATCCTTCTGACTCTGAGTATTCATCACTCACGTCAAGAAAATTCTCCATTAACTACTTCTTTCACCTTCTTCTTCCTCCCTGGAAGCAAATGAATCTATTTCCCTTGATTTTTGTTTTGCTTCTCAACTGAAAAAAATGCTTAGCCCAGTAAATAAATTTATTTATAAATCTATCAATCTCTGTCAATCTATCAATTTCTATCATCCTGTCACTATCAATCTATATCTAGCTATCTAGCTAGATACAGGATTGAATGAGATAACTGGTACAAAGCACTTAGCATGGTAAATAAAACCATATTACACTCTTGGCTTCCAATATGCTGTACACTTTACCTGGATTCTACTGGTCATGACTGTTAAAATGTAAAAAAAAAAAAAAAAAAAAAAAGCAATAGGGCAGGAAGAGAGGGATAGGAAACCATGGAGAGGAGATAAAAACCATGTGATGGTGGGGACAGTGTGATGGACACACGGGCAGAGGAATGAATCTATACTTCTGCAACTTACAAAGTATTGTAACAAAGGAAACATTCGTAAAAACTAAAAATGTATAAAAGATAATAAATAACAACAACAATCAAAATACATTTTAGAATCTGTGCAATGTTGCAGAACTGTTTTCCAGTCTCGCTTTTGTTTTACTGGCTCACTTTCATTTTTCTTTCTTTGCTTGGAAATGTATGCTTTAATTAGCAAATAGAGAACAGAATCAGGTGCTTTTGTCTGGATCTGAGCCACAGAAGTTTAATTACAGAAGAGGCCATGAGCACACTGCAGCAGGAGGAAAACCCAAGACAAATTGGACTTGGCCCTAACAACGCAAATGATTGTAATCACAGCTGATATTTCTCAAGCACTTTCTCTTGCTGGGCACCATGCTAAGTGTTTTGTACCAATTATCTCATTTAATCCTCACAAGTCCATGCACTAAATGATATTTTGATGTCCTGGCGCCACCCAGCTAGCGAGAAAGCAAACTGTGGTGTCCAGAATCGAGCCCTGCACCACCGCTGAACACCGCTCCCTTTGAGGGCCAGCTTCTGGTAGCAGCCCTTGAACCGAATGGCGCTTGGACCTTGCGGGATTCCTTGCCTAATCTTTGCACACCTCAACTTTCCCACCTGCAAAATGAGGACTCTGACCCAAAGGAACTCCCAAGGCCTTCTCTCCTGCAAGGCTGTCTTGCTGAATGAAGCCTCTAATCAAAGTAATAGAGTAATACATTGTGGCAAATGCTTGTCACTCTAAATATTCATGTTTCAATCCACTAGAAAACATACTAAATTCTTCTAATCCTGAAGACAAAGTTTGGAAATATGAGCCAATGGGTCAGATGCTTGAAGAACAATCATATTTAGCAAAATGAAGACAACCCTGAAATATTGATTAATCACACATAAAAGGCACTAAGTGGCAACTACCATTAATATGCCTTGTTTCTAAATATATTTATCATTTGATTGCTTTTTTAATATGCCCCTCTAAAACTGCGTCTTCAAAATATTTCTTTAAAATGTGAAATTATTTCATTCCTATTCAAATTACCTGAAATTACCTTTTAATTCATAACTATTCATGATGTCATAATTCCTGTGCTACCTCACAATTAGTAGACTTAAAAGGAATTCAAATTAGAATAAAGACTATGCGTGAAACTATATACAGAATACTTCTGCTCTCTGGAATAGATTTCTCCCTAAAGTAGATTTTTTACTATTTGTAAATTAAACCATATTATACCATTAGCTTCCAATATAAATCCTTTGATGATTTAGCTGTGCTTCTTTTACAGTATGAGTAAGTTCTAGCCTACTTAGCTAAAAATTTCCCTTCCTCTTATTTCTACTAAAGCCAACCCAGCAAACAGTTCAATAATGGTGCAATTCCTTCTAATCCCACATCTTAATGCACGGCCCTGCTTTAGTCAGGCTGCAGACATATATAACACCACACACACACACACACACATATCACATCTGGAACCTAGTATTCTAATTCTGCATGCAGTGAGGGGACAGATAAAATGCCATTTAAAAAAATCAACTTGCTGATACAGTGATTTTAAAGACTAAAAGACAAGAGTTTCAATCTCAGCCCTCCCCTATGTGTGTGGTTTCAGTGTTGAAGCAAACAGGAGAGACAAAAGGAACACAAACTATTTCAGCTGTTAATGACTAACTGTATCCTATTGCTTTTTTAAAAAGTAGAAAAGTATTTAAAATACAGGCTGCAAACTATCTTTAATACCTGTGTGTGGAAACCAGGAATTTAGAAAAATACTCTTAAATAATATAGCAATTGCTAAAATGTAATTTTAGCTTTTCTATCTGCTCAACTAAACAGGAATAGTTTATCTTTTAAATTGTAGACTGTTAACAGTCAAATGTTTTTAGTTACATCTTTAAATGGAAATTATTTAGATATGCTTTAAAAAGATCTAAAATAACTGCCATTTCATATGTGAAGAATCAGGAATGAGAGAGACTCGGTGAGCAATACCTCTGGACATTATACCTGAGTGAAATTGCAAGTGAGGGCTTTACCACTGGACCAGATTTCTCCTTGGCTGCTGCTAACTGGTCCCCTGGATGCTGCCTGAGGAATCCAGAACACATGAAGTTGGATATAACACAGGTATTCCCACCATAAGACACCTCCTCCTCTCCTGCTGAGGAACAAGTGTTTGCGTTACTATCATCTTTACTACACATTTCTTTTAAAATAGATGACTCTCCGGGAATACAGAAAGTGACTCAAGTTGAAACTGGCTTCTAATAGGACATCTGCTCATGACAAGCTGTCGTACAAGGTCAGTTCTTGCAAACAGTGAAAGCAAGGTGACCTTCTCTCTCCAGTGCGGAGTACAGCTGGGCTCTGGCAGTAATAGTGAAAGGGTTAAACACTTGGCCTCATTCCATTTCAGTGAGTAAAGGCGCCCACCACACAGGAAGAAGTCAGGATTCACGCGCAGAATGAGGCAAAAATTAGGCTCCTCCATCTGAGGTCAAGAATCCTTTGCAATGGAATATTTTGGTCACATCAGATGACATGTGAACATCCACAGGGGGCTCCTTCAGACATTCTCAAGAGCTCCAGTCTGTAGAAACGATGGACATCGCCGCAGAAATGTGTGCTGGGGGCTGAAATACATGCTGACAGTGTGTGTCGGTGAGCCGATGTTTCCCGGTGATTGTGTTCATAGTTAAATCCGCCAACAGCCACCCTTGAGTGTACACACTGACCCTTCCTTGCTGCAGCAGCATTCACAGAGCTTCACTCACACTCTCAAGGAGGCAGCTCTTTGGGGAAGTCATTCAGTCAACAGTGATTCATTTAATAAAAATGCTAGTCTGCGTCTCACAATCTGTTACATTACACGGTCACACTAGGGCTTTGGCTCATTTCATTGATCCATTTGTAGACCCCAGGTGTCACGGGTTTATGCGTAACCATGAGAATCACACCCGTGGGCAAGCCAGTGCGCTCAGAATCCGGTTTCCCCTCCTAGAGCAGCACGCCTGTGTCTCTGCACCTGTCTTCCTCCAGCACAGCCCGCTTTCCTCTTGCTGCCTCCTGCTAGCCTGCTCGGCCTCACCTGCAGTCTAATCCATGAAAAATACAATTACGCTGGCAGGACTCTAATTCGGAAAAGACATTCGCCAAGGCCCAGTCACTCCATTGCCGGGCAATTCGGAGGCCCACACCGAACCCAGGCATCCTAAGTAGTCACTGTTCTTCCGAAGGGAAGACACCCACCTGGCTGATGGGAAAACCTGCCTGCCCCAGCAGGGGTCGGGGTCCCGCGAGGCCATGAGCTTAGGGGCTGGCCAGCAACGAATGCCGTCCCTGCAAAATCTGTGCCTAAAACTTCCCCACGATCTCCACGCGTCCCCAGAGTCTGCTCCGCGCTGCTGGAGCAGGCCGGCCTGCGCTTGGCCACACAGGCGCGGCCGCATCTGCAGAGGCTTCTGCCGGGCGCAGCGGAGCTGTCCGGCTCCGGCTCGTGGCTGCTCTGCTGGGACACCCGGGCGGCCGACACCCCTGACTGCGCCCCTGCAGATGGCTTGGCGGCGGCGTGGGGGCCTCCGGCTCGCACGCGCGCAGGTCAGCCGGAGAAGCCCCGCAGGCCCCATTGCCCACGCCCACGTGGGTCCCTGGGCAGCATCCCCAGGGGCCGCCGCTGCCTGCAAGCAGACAGCATATACCCCAGGTGCACGCGTCGCCGGGGCACCTGTGCAGACGCCCCGCGCAGGGGCGCAGGCCCGCTCCGCCTGCCGCATCGGGCCCGATGGGGCCGCCCGGACGGGCCGGGACAGCGGGGTCCCCGTCGCTGTAAGGCTAGCATGGCGCGCCCGCCCCGAGGAGCCCCGAGGGTCCCCCTCGACGCCCGCACGCCCGGGGCCCGACGCCCGACTCACCGTCCCGGGCGCCCTGCGCGCGACGGCAGGTGCCGCCGCAGATGCGCTCGAGCTCCTGGCCCAGCGGGCAGCTGCTGCAAGGGCCTCATCCCGGGCACCTGGGTCCCGCCTCCGGCCCCGTCCGGAAACCGGCCCCGCACTTCCAGGGCCCCGGCCACCGCGTCCGTGACGTGTGCACCCCCCAGAGACTGTCCCGGCTGCAGGGAAACCTGACTCCGGTGGCAGGAAACCCGAGAGAGAACAGAAAGGTTGCTCTCTTCCGCGCCCAGAGAACAGCTTGCAACTTTGCCATCGCAGCTCGTTGGGCTGACGAGTCTCCAGCGGAGGTGAAGGCTGAGCAGTGCAAGTGACACCCATGAGCTCTCCAGCCCGCAGCGTCTGCTGGCACCTTCGTGGCTGCATCAGCGTAACAGCCACACGTCGCCGAACCTTTCCTGGCTCTGGTAGGTGTGCGCCACACTATGTCTTTATAATAATCCCGCTCAGGCGTCACTTCTGCATCACGGTTCAGGCACCTGAGGCTCAGAAGGGCCTAGACCACAGTTTCCTCGTCTGCTTATTTAGAAAAGAGACTGTGTGGCCCCAAGCCCTGAGATTTTGCTTTACCTGCGGGAGAGCAGGACCCAGGACTCTGGAGCTTCCACCAGCTCCGGAGGTGATACTGATGCAAAGCGTAAGGGAGGAACAGGTGTTCACAGCCAGGTGCGTCTGCCTCCGGCTTGGGTGTCCTTACCACACCCACTCCCTGTGAGTAAAGCGCTCCCCCTCCTCTCCGGCCCTCTGGAATAGTCGCTTAAAGGATACACCACCACTACCGGTGTTTCCAGAAACTTCCTCAGAGTTTATCTCAGATTACCCTTCACCGGCACTTGCACAAAAACCCGGTGATCACCTGCTTGTGTCTCCTCCAACTGGGCACTTTCTGTGTCTCTGTATCTCACCTCATGGGTGAAAGTGCCCACATCCGCTGGGGCTGTTAAATTATTGTGTGCTGATCCATCTCTGACCCTACCATTCTGCCGTTTATACTCCTTATCTGCAAAATGTTCTGCTGAAATCAGCACATGAAATGTTTCATTGGCTTCCCCGGTTAGCAAGTCAAGTGTCCAGTGGCCGCAGTCTGTTCCAGAAGGCAGGGACTGAAGATCTGGAGTCCTGAAGCTCTGTTCTCTTTCATGAGAACAGGACCGAATCTCCTGGCGCCCACTGGGAACTTCAAGCTCCCTCCCTCCCTCCCCAGCTGGATAACCCTTCAAACCAATCACAGTAACTCTCACTGTATCTGCTCCTGTCAGATTCATGTCACTCCTGGCTAATCACAACCCTCACAGATGGCAAAGGACCCATTCCTAACACTGGTCGAATACATCAGGGAATTCATTGCCTTGTTTGATGGGCACACATTTGTTATTCTCCTTTTGTAACCCTCAGGTCCCTCACCCAAATGGTATCACCTCTTAATGTCCTTCAAAAAAGGAAAAATTAGATCTTTTCTTGAATGAATTTTTAAATTGCACACTTTCCCCAGCTCACTCTCTGCCCCACAGGTCAGAAGAGCAGACCCCCATAAACCTGCATGGTCTTATTAAAACAACCGAGGGCAATCCTCTTCACTCACCCAGGGCTAACCGGACTGAGAGCTCTGGGTCTCTCTGACTTGGCAAAGGGACAGGGCAGCACCAGCTGAGACTGCAGTTCTAAAGACAATGCCCCACAACTGGGGGCACTTTATTTAAGTGAAGTGTGTAAAAGGCCTGCGGTGCCCTTCGGTGAGCTAGTCCCTGGCTGGGTGGCTCATCTTCCTAAACAGTCCTCCAGAATTTGCAGTCTCAGCTGCCATCCCATGTGGTGTCCACCGATCACTTGTGGCCAGTCACACTTAAATCAGGTGGAATTTCAGTGCCGTAATGCAAGCACCCAGCATCACGTGCACCTAGTGGGCAGTGTGTTCTCCTGGGCAGATGGCAGAACGTTTGCATTATTGTCCTAAGTTCTGTTAGACATGCTACTCTCCGAAGAGGTATGCATTTCAGTGTCTTGTAACTAGGAGCTGAGACATGTTATCACCTATTGATACAACAGAATGGGGATGAGGGGAGTGGACGAGGATGTGTGTATGTGTGTATGTGTGTGTGTACACACACATGAATGACAGAAGACACCAGCTGAAAATATCTGTGTGCAAATTTATAACTAGAAGCAGCCATGGAGAACTCTACATTTAATATCTGAGCAGGTGCCATGGGTAAAGGGAATTCTACAGCGATTAATATGGAAGAGATGTTGCTGATGAAGGTGGCCTCTGGGGAAGCTGATACGAAACACTCGGGGGCAGAGGGATGGTGGCAGTGATGGGGGTGAAGATCAACAGCGATCAGGCTTGAAGGAAGTAAAAATCTAAGTTAAGATTAGAAATTTGGAAATGCCTATGTAGTGCTTTACTTTTTTCAGGTGATAAATACTAAAGATCAATGACAAAGTGTCGAAGAGATGAATGTTCATAAATATCACTACACATAGGTGAAGTAAGAAATGAATTTAAAAAATCTTTTTTCCTTCCTCCAGATTAAAAACAATTTAAGCTCAAACTGCCCTTCTGCATCTCTCTGTCCCCTTGTTCCTGGCCTCCCAGCGGTGATCCTCGGGGTGGCCCTTCAAACGACATGCTCACATCGAATCTGTAGACGAGGAGGAAAGTTTCTCTGCAAGGGTGATTACGTGACGGGTCTTGTGATGAGGAGAACTGTGTAGGGTGTAATTTCAATGACTAGTGTCCTCATAAAACACATGCAGAAGAGTTGCGTGTAGACAGAAAGGAGAAGACACAGACAAGAGAGGAAGGCCTTGGGAAATGGAGGCAGAGGTGGGAGTCACACGGTCTCAGGGAGTGCCAGCAGTTACCAGAAGTTGGAAGAAGGCAAGGAATGGAAACTCCCCAAGCGCTGCTGCAGAGATCGCAGCCCTGCTGAATCTGAAATTCAGACTGCAGGTCTCCAGAACTGCAAGAGGACGCATGTCTGTGCTTTTAAGGACTTAGTGGTAATGTATTTTATCAGCCCAAGAAAACAAATCTACTCCCCAGATATTAACAGAATATTACATTTCTAATGTAAAAACAGTCTTTTTTTTCTAAATTTGAGCTAAATTATATGTTAAAGCCAGCACTCTATCTAAAAAAGTATAAATTGAAGAATTGGGTTAAAAATGACTTCCAAGTGATTTCCACATATTTGTGCCACACTATGTGTGTGTGTGTCTGTGCTTTTTCTGTCTGTGTTTTTACAGATGCTGGAATAGATTTATGCGATGGTTGCTGGAGGCAGACTCATTAAGAGGGACATACAGGTTTTTACTTTATGTTTAGTATAATGTATTTGTGTTCTGAGTAAAGAGACATGATCAGAACTTGCTGTGGGAGGTCAGGGACAATTTCGGGCAATTCAGTGATGTGTTTGTTGTAGGCTCACATACAGTTCTTCTGCACTGGTGCAGGTGCATGGATTGCCTTTCTGGCTGGCTTCTGCTTTAGCAGGCTGAGTATCTTTACTGACCCCTGCAAGCCTAGTTATCAAGTATTTTGACTGTCACTCCTGCAGATAAAGATTAGAAAGCAGCCGAATAATTGACAAGCTTTTCTTCTCCGACAAGAAGGGTTTTCTACCATAGGGTTTTTCTTTAAAGTGTGTTTTGGAACCTATGCAACTTTACCTTTTTCCTTGTTACTTCCTCACCCAATGTGGCAGGTTTTAGGTATAAGAGCCAGGAGAGATTAATGAAGAGTAGGTTTGAAGAAACAGTCTCAGATCTTTGCCTTTAGAACTTGAAGTGAGACACCTAAATGATATGAACAGTTCTTCTTTATGCTTCTGTGAATTTTGTTTTGTATTTTGGGGGTTTATTTTGGTGAAGGGTTTGCTTTTTTCCCTAAAACTTTGAATAGAAGGCAATTTTAATTCTATGTTTGTGATAATCATGCTTACTACAGGTGTGTTCTGTGAAAATTGTTCTGCAAACTCTTAGCAGATAATAACCTGAGGAGAAGTGAAGCTTGGAAGCATTTAGACAAAACAGGTGGAAGAGCTGATTGAGAGAAAAGTGTCAGGAGTTCTGTAGTTTCTTGATTGCCGTGTTATTTCTGAATGTTTCTTTCTCTTTCTGCATTGTCATAGGTGGAAGAGGCCTGGAGTTGCCTAGCTACTTAGTCAAAGTTACGGAAGCTTCTCCATAATGGGTCATTCTGTCAGAGTGAATACAATTTTGTGATTGTGATGAAAAACATCAGATCTGGTAGGAAAATTTCTGCAAGAATGTCAAGCATGTTTCAAGTTGATGTTGACAATATCTAAGCAAGGCTCCCAGTGTGAATTTCAAAGTTTAGCATCAAGGATTTGTGCTCATATCTGGGGAAAATTAGAGGCTAGATCAGGCAGTTTGAGAATTGTTACAAATTAGTAAGAAATCTTTTGTTTGGAAGTATCTAGTTTCTTTACATTTTGCTCCAAATCATAAATTCAGCTTTCAATGTGATTCATAGACGTATGTTTTCTTTTTTAAAACAGGCAAATGTTGGCATTTTTAGATATTGCTGATATTTATCTTCTAAAAAATAGGACATGAACATAAAGTTGTTATTAAATTTCTATTGCAATAAAATAAAGTCCATCAAGAAAGAAATGACTGCATAAATTATGGTATTTTTATAGCATGATGCCATGAAAAATAATGAGTTAGAGCTAAACAAGTTGGTTTGGAAGGATTTCTATAATTCATTGTTAATGAAAAAGTTAACAGTCCGATAACTATGATATGATCTCTCTTTTTGTAAGACAGGTATTTAGGCATCGGCACATTCTCAGATGTGTGGTAGGAGTATGGTTTGTACGTCTGGATCTCCTTGAGGATGGTTGAAACCAGACGACCAGTGTAGACCCCAGAGGGACGAGGTCAGGTAGAGATCAAGACAGAGATTAAGGTTTTCTTTTGGTTTCTGGAGAGAAACAAACCTGCCCACTAGTCAGCAAGTTTCAGTGCATGAGAAATGTAGTGTGAGACACAACGTAGGCTGTTTTAAGCTATTGAGCTGTTTTGGGTTGTTTTTCTGAAGATTCTCTGTCTGTCAAGACTAACACAATGACAAATGTGTGTGTTGGGTATTTATGTCCACTTCTTTAGTCATCACATGAACATGGTAAGATGGAACTATTACTGCCGTTTTACACTTCAGGGAACAGAAGCTCAGTAAGATGAAATATATTTCCCAGGTTACAACATCAGCATTTTGCCAATTAGAAATCTGAGCCAAAATATGTTTAACAGCAAAACATACTTTCCCTTCCCCAAACTGCCACACAGAGAGCTGCTGGGAAGTTTTTCCTTAGGGAACTCTCGACACTATTTCAGAGTAGAAGCACATGGCTTCGTGAAATACAACCAAGAGAGGCCACCAGATGACAGGCACCGGACACAGAGAACTTGGCTGCCACGCAGAGAGCCTTGCTGCTGGTGGGGAAGAGAACAGGGATGCCAACAGGAAGCACAGGGTCTCATCTGTCATCTGTGTGGGCAGATTCCTGCCCTTCCTTCTTGAAAACCAACCACAACTGATGTTCACTGATGTTATCTTTTTACGGCTGAGTCTGTGAGCCCCTCAGGGCTGTGTAACAAAAGCCCATCAGCAGCTAAGGATAATTGGCCATTAGGACAGAATCACACTGGTGTTTGTTGAAAGTAGATATAGGATTAAGGTCATATAACATGGGCAGGAAATGCAGATAGGCTCTTCTTCCAAGTATGAGAGGTTTAGTTACACCTGAAACCTTACACCTGAAACCACTCTCCGTGGGGAGATGTGAGTAACAGCCATGAGGTGATTTTAAGTAGGCGTGTGCCCTGCAAATTATTTCTCCCATGGAAAATAAGATGGTCTAATTCACTGAGGAAAACATGGCAGCGTGATGTGATCTAGCGGTTCAGACACGAAGCTGGAGGCTAGGGCACAGGCCAAGGAAAGCCCGGTGACCCAGGTTTGTGGCCTGGGGTGGGAGCAGAGCGGGAATAATCAGACTGAACAGATGCATGCATGCATACCCACATACGTACACACATGCCTTCCCGCCTGCCTGCCTGCCTTTTAGAAACAAAACAAGACAAAAATTATTGCAATGTGCTCTAAGACTTGCAAACTGAATGACCAAAGGACTGTCTCTGCTTTATATTAAGCCATGTTGTTCTCCCAACACACATCCTGTGAGCTGCTGAGCTCCCCAAACAGGCCCTCACAGTGCAGACCTGGCGCTGAAGGGGAATTAGAGTCATCTCAATAAACACATTATATACCAGAGAGATTTTCCTCTGGGACACATCTTACATCCACATAAATTATTGTAACCATAGACCGTAGTCATCTTTTGTGTAGAAAGAACGTTCTTTTCAGAAATGGAAGGGTAAATTCAAAAGCTGAGAGGGAGCATGTGAAAATGTGTTGTTGGAATTTAAGAGAAATGCATATATGTGTGCATCTGCATCAGCTCCATATCTCTACGCATATCTCTGTACAGATATGATCAGCATATTCTGTAAAATCCACTCGGGCTGACAATAATAAGCGTACACACAGAGACCCTTCTGTTGCAGGGAAGACGCAGGGAAGGACATTGCTCTTGGCAAGCTGACAGCCTGTTTGAGAAAATGCTTTCATTTTCACTCATGAACGCATTAAACACTTTCATTTACATACATTTATTTATAAAATATTTTTACCCTGCAGCAAATATGTGAAATGCGAATACTTAAGAAGTTAGATCATCTTGTAAATTTGAATCTAGTTTAGATTTTGATTTAAAAGCTGTCTTTTAACCCTCACAATACCTCCACATGGAAGGTGTTTTGAGGTGGAAGAAGCCAGAGAGATGCATCACTGTACAAAGCTGAATGGTGCAGACAAAGCGGAGCCCAGATCTCAGACTTCACCTGGTTTCTCCTCAGTCTCTCCAGCTGCTATTCAGAGGTTTCCACATAGGAAAAAGTTTCCGGTAGGGGCACAGTATCTTTCCAAACCAATAGAGGAAGAAATGACCAAGGACTCCCTAACGCTGGAAGAGCGGGCCTGTTATATTTGTTAGGATTCACCCACGTACTTACACTGGAAGTAAATTGCCCTTGGCTTTTTATGAATTATTTTAAAGTGCTGAAGTAAATGTTCTTTCATTCCTAAATTTTATAAATGATTTATTAAAAAAATTAAACATGGCTTATTTTTTCTTGAAACATATCAGGTAGAAAAGAAAAATAAACCTTTGTTAAAATGATCAATTCTTAGAAAAAGTGTTTTTTGGAAAAAATTGAATGAAACATTAGACTCTATGGACAGTAAATCAACATATCTTTCTTTGTACTTTTTCAAATCCGGTGAAAAGAAACTATTGAAAGGAAATTTGTCCAAATGCCCCCTTTTTCTAGTCTCCCTTTTCCAAAGTTGGCAAAACGTCAGGGGAGGCCTGGGGCCCCCATGTTGAGATACACTGATTTCAAGACAGCAATTAGTCCTCTCCAAGCTCCTGCCTCTTAAATCTGTCAATTCCAACTCCAAAGAAAACTTTTACTCTTCTAAATCCTACCCTCAACTTTACCTTAAAAAGAAACACCTCTGTTTGGCTTACAAGGAAGATAGAGACTGCTCAGTGGCTTGAACCTGATGTTCAAGTTAAGATTTCTCAGATGTGCTCCAATGCATCAGTGTGTAAAAATGAGGAGCATCACTCATGAAGCTTTCCTGCTAATTTGCTCAGGAGCTCATACAGGGCATATTATTAGCATGTTTGACTTTTTGTAAGCAGATGTTATAATCGTGTTCTGCTTCTTTAGAGATTTCAGCTTTCTTTTCTTAAACCAATATTGGCAACTTACAGGTTTTCTAGAAAATTTCCCATATTTTCAAATTTACCTGCATATAGTTGATCATAATATTTCCTTAAGATGCTTTAAAATTATCTGTAAACTATTCCCCTCTAATACTCTTTATTTGTACCTTCTCTGGTTTTGTCCTTGATGAATCTTGTCAAAGATTTGCCTATTTTATCAATATTGTCAAAACACTAGCTTGTTTTTGTTTTTGTTTTTGAGTCTTCTGTTACCTTGGTTTTCCTTTCTGTTGAGTTCATCTCTTCTTCTGTATTTCATGACTTCATTCTCTGGGTTAGCTCTATTGAGTTTGTTGCTCATTAACTTTAAATAATAGAGGTTTCCTAATACACGCATTTAAGGTTACAAGTTACCCTCTAAACGCTATTTGAAAATTCCATTTTTTGTTTTTAATTATTGATATTAATCTCTTTTGTTCACAGTGCTGCATTCATTTTTGAATATTGACATTACATCTCATTCTATATTTCACACCACACCCTCCACCAGAGCTGAGTCCCCTTTACTGCCACCTTTTCCTCTTTCCTTCCCTTCCTGCTGACCCCCCCAGCAGTCATCCTCTTAGGTCCTAAGAGCTTTTGCTGGGATTTATCTGTTTATTTCTTTTTTTTTTTTTTTTTTCAATATATTCTACATATAAGTGAAACCAACGCATACTTCTCTTTTTCTTTCTGACTTATTTCTTGTAACGGGATCCCTTTTAATTCCATTCAGATAGTTGCAAAGGGCATGATTTCACTTAATTTTTAGTAACTGCCTGCAATTCCATTGAGTATAAATACCACAGCTTCTTTGTTCAGTATCTGTTGTTTGGCATTTAAGTTATTTCCATGTCTTGGCTGTTGTCAGTTGTGCTGCTATGAACCTAAGGTGCAGATGTTTCTTTCTGATGAGAGATTTTCGTATCCTGTGGCTATATGCCCTCAAGGAGCAGGATTGCTGAGTCAAACGGTCCATCCATGTTTACTTGAGGATTCTCCACATTGTTTTCCAAAGAAGTTGTACCAAGTTATATTCCCACCAACAGTGTCAGAGGGCTCCTTTCCCTCCACCCCACAACACCTGCTATTTCCAGTCTTATTGACATAGGTCATTCCCACTGGTGTGAGGTGATATCTCATTGGAGCTTTAATTTGCATTTCTCTGATGATGAGTGATGTAGAACTCTATCAGGTGTCTGTAGGCATCTGTGTGTCTTCTTTAGACAGGTGTCTGTTCAGTTCTTTTGCCTGTTTTTTCAGTGGGTCATTTGCTTTTTTATTGTTGAGTCGTGTGAGCTCTTTACATATTTTGCAGATTAAGCTCTTCTCTGATCTGTATTATATGAATATCCTCTCCAGTTCCATGGGTTATCTTTTTGTTTTAGTTTAGGCTTCTTTTGTTGTGCAGTTTGATGTCATACCAATTGCTCAGCTTTAATATGGCCTCTTTTGCTATAGCTGTTCCATCCCCAAAGATCTCTTTGAGGTTGAGGTCATGGAGTGTTTTTCCCACATTGTCTTCTAAAAGTTTTATAGTTTTGGTTGTTATATCCAGGTATTTGATCCAACTTGAGTTAACTCAAGATGGATCAAATTTTATTTATTTTTAAGTAACTTTATGTAATATTATGATTTATAGGAATTTCTGAGCTATTCAATTCCAAGCATGTTTTGGGTAATATTTTAGTATTGACAAAGTTTAGTACATTTTTGAAAAAATGCTTTGTATGATATTAATAGTTTGAAATTATTGACTTTTTAATGTTCTAGTTTGTAACTAATTTTCAAATGGTCCAAACATTATTCAAAGAACAAGTATTCTCCAATTGTTAAATGAATCCACTAAATGATACATCTTACTTGATGCCCAAATCACCACTATATTTATTAAGCTGACTAGTCTATCACATACTGAGAAATATGTGCCTAAAAATCTCCATTTATGATTTTGGAATAGTTACTATTTCCTTATAGTTCTAATAATTTATATTTTTTTATACTTTAAGCTATTTAGATTTTTATGTCTTCTTATAAAATACTTCCTCAATTGATACGTTTTCCTTATCTTGAATAATATTGTTGACCTTAAAAACTCTTTTATTTGATAGTAATGTTAGTATTATAGTTTTCTTTTGGTTAATATTTGCCCATTGTGTAATGGTTTTATCACATTTTTCTCATTTTCAACAGAGGTTTAATCTGTTTTCAATTATTGTGACTCATTTGTATAATATTATTTTTGCTTTCTATTTGCTTTTGTTTCTCTTGGTTTCTGACTGATGGGGTTTTCTTTATGCTTTTTTCCTTTCCGCTGGTTTAGAAGTTGTATGCTTCATTTCTATTTTCTTTACAGTAAGCTTTAAAACTTTAACATATTTTGGCCTTATCTATCTGGTCAATAACTCCTAAACAACCCTAATTCCCGTCACACCTGTCCATCTTTTACTTTATTGCAGCCTTGATTTTACTTCTACCTTGTCTGTGACCCACCCCCGCCCCTCCCTTTTTGAAACACATACCATCATATTTGTTTTTGGTTTACTTTCATTAATGTTTATCAACTTCACATCTGTTTCTTGAATCCTATGATTTCTTAGTTTAATTCCTTTCCTTCTGAATAGTTTGTGATTAGTTCAGTGAAGATCTATGCATTCTAAACTCATGATCTATCAGAAACATCATTAGTTGAGAATCAATCTTACATGTCTTAGTTGGAATCATCCAAGAAATACATAAAAACTTAAAAATTTTAAAGAATACTTAAAGCAATAATCTCAATTTTCTACTGATAACAGTTTTTTCAGCCATGGAGGAAACTATTTCATGCAATGGTTACTTCCATGTTTTTAAGTCGTATACTTAAATGTGTTGGTTCATGAATTTATACAGTCTATTATGGTAGTTAAAGACTGAGTTCTCTTGTACTTCCCACCCTAATTTCCTTCCTGTGTTTTAATATATTTTTGCTAAATATTCCAATTTCACACTTTTTGATTGGCTACAATGGGTAACTGGAATTGTATGACTACATTTCCTATTTTAACAAACTTTCATTCCTTTAGGACTTAATAATGGCTTAAAAAAATTTTTTCTGAAGACATTACTGAATGGGAGAAGATATTTACACATCATACACATGACAAGTTCTTAATGTTCAAAATATATAAAGAAATCACAAAATTAACAACAGAAAAACAATCTAATCAAAAAATTGGCAGAAGATCTGAATAGATATTTCTCCAAAGAAGGCAATTAGGTATCCAATGAGCTAGTGAAAAGAGGTTCTTCAGCTCTTGTTATTAGGGAAATGTAAATCAAAACAAAAACAAGACCTCATCTTACACCTGTGAAAACGGCTATTATCCAGAAGTCTGGAAACAAGCGTCCCAGGAAGAGGAAACCCTTTTACATAGTTTCTGAGATGATACTGATGCAGCCTTATGTAAAGCAGCATGGAGATGCCTCAAAAAACTGAGACTGAAAGCTCCACATGATGCTGTTATCCCACTTCTGAGTATGTATTCCACTCTCACAAAAACACTCATTTGAAGGGACATATGTACTCTCATGTTTATTGCATTACTTACAAAAGTCTAGACAGGGTAAGAACTCAAGTGCCCATCATTGGATGAATGGATAAAGATGAAATACTATGATGAAATACTACACATCCCTAAGAATTAATAAAATCTTGATATTTACAATAACATGGATGGAACTAGAGGGGATTATGCTAAATGAAATAAATTATAAGGAGAAAGACAAGTACCAGATGATATCACTCATGTGTAGAATATAAATTACAAAGCAAACAGACAAAATAAAAACTAACCCTTCTACTTTGACAGCAGAACTGATGTTGCCAGAAGGGAAAAGAGGTGAGAAAAAGTAATCGTTCAGTGGATCACGAGAGAAAAAAATTAGACATTTGCTGGTGGGTGTGGTCCATCATCACATAGTTGACAAAAAGTGAAACTGCACATCTAAACTTAAATTATTTTGTAAATCAAAACCATCTCAATAAGAAAAAGAAAAAAGTTTTTCTGAGTCTTGTACTTCTCTAATTCTTTTTACACCTTCTAACAGCCTCTCAATTCAATATCGCATATAGTCAATCTCCAGACAAGAAGATTCTTTCCTTGGCTGTGCTTGGTTTACGTAAATCCAGTGTGGGGTGGGGTTGAACTGAAATTTTCTGAGGAAAATACCTCCCATCTCCTGAGGGAGTGAAAAAGAAGTTGCTTATCCCCTACTTCCCTGGAAATTGAGATTGATCTATCAGTTAATGGCCAATGAGTTATTTCAAAGTGCAAAGCCAATGAGAGTGATAACAGGAGGAATAAGGCAAGAAAAGATGGGAAGCAATGCTAAAGAATTCATTACTGCACTAGCTACTGCTTTGCAATGAGCCACAAAGGTAATGCAGGTGGATCCCAAGTGAATAAAGCGAAATGGAGGTTGTAAATAGTTCATTGAGAAGATGTTCAGTTTCCTCCTTTCCCCTCACCTAGCCTCTCTATGCCTCTGCATTTTCCCATTGATGAAACTGGGATGAGTAATGGTACTTACCCCACAGGGTGCCTATGAAGCCTGAATGAATTCATATAAAGAAATAATATGAAACGAGCCTGGCACATAGTAATTATTTAATCCTGATACTTAGGTATCTTATTGCTACTATAATCTTCCAGGTCTCCTAATACATCAAATTTTTCATTTTATTTCTCTAAGCTTCTTTCTGAGCGATTTCCTTAGACCCCCAGTTTGCTTACATTTATTTCTTTATTATTATTTCACTTATTTACAGCACTATCTGATTTTCGGAAGAATAGGTTCACAACTCACTCACCGTGCACATCAGACAACCCCCCCACCAGAGTTCAGGTGCCCATCAACATTGTCGTTTCACTCTTTCAGGCCTAGGTCCCCTCTCCTCCACTCCCCTTCCTCTGGTAACAAGAGTCTTGCATCAGAGTTTCAAGCGTTTGTTGTGATTTGTCATTTCCTTTGTTGTTTCATTATATTCTAAATATGAGTGAAACCGCTAGGTATTTTTCTTTTTCTTTTGCTTAACATAATCATTTCAAGTTTCGTTCAGCTTGCCAAAAAAGGCATAATTTCTTCATTTTTAATGACTGGGTAGTAATTCATTGACTAAGTATCCCATCAAATTTAGCCTGTCACCTGTCAGTAGGCATTTAGGTATTTCTGTCTTGAGTATTGTGAATTGTGCTGCTCTGAGCATACGGGTACAAATATCTTTTCAGATTAATATCTTTCTATTCGTTGAAGTATACCTAAAGCAGGATTGCTGGAACAAACAGTAATTCCACTTTTATTTTCTTTCATTCCAATTTTATTTTCTATTTTTATTCCATACTGTGGAAACAGAACTTGCTCTAGTTTATATTTCCACTGTCAGTGCACAAGGGTTCTTTTTCTTAGCCACACCTTTACCCACACTTGTTGTTCCTACCCTTTCTGATACAGACCACTCTTACTAGTATGATGTGATATTTCACTGTGGTTTTTATTTGCATTTTCATGATGACAACTAATATAGAGCATTGTTTTATGTGCCTGTAGGTCATCTTCTCTGGGGAAGTGTCCCTTCAGATCTTCTGCCCATTTTCTGAGGGGGTCATTTGCTTTTTATTGTTGAAGCGTATGAGCTCTTTATATATTTTCTATATTAACCCCTGGCCAGATATATGATGTGTATATATCTTCTCTCAATCAGAAGGTTGTCTTTTGTCTTAGTGGTGGTTTCTTTCACTGTACAGAAGCTTTTAAGTCCCATTGTTTAATTGTGCTTTGGTTTCCTTTGCCTTGGAGTCAATTCTCCAAAGACATCTTTGAAGTTGATATGAAATGCATTGTCTATGTTTCTTCTATGTGTTTTATGGTTTCAGGTCTTATACTCCAGTGTTTAATCCATTATGAATTAACTTTTGTCTTTAGTTTAACAAGTTATCTAGCTTCTTTTTTTGCAGGTGTCTATCTAATTTTCCCGACACTTCGTCGAAGAGGCTTTCCTTCCTCCATTGTATGTCTGGGCTCCATTGTTCTAAAATAACTGTCCATAGATATGTGGATTTATTTCTCTGTTCTCAATTTTATTCCAATGGTCTGCGTATTTATTTTTATTCCAATCTCGTACTGCTTTGACGATAACCACTCTGTAGTTGAAACCAAGTATTATGGTTTCTACATTTTCAATCTTTTTTTCTAAAGGTTGCTTTGGGTATTCAAGGTCTTTTGCTCTTCCATGCACACTTTAATATTGTTTGTTCTATTTTTTTTAATGTCCTGGAATTTTGGTAGGTGTTGCTTTTCTTTGGGTAATATGACTATTTGACGGGCAGCTATTCCAATCCATGAGCATGAGATATAATTCCATCTCTTTGTATCCTCTTCTATTTATCTTAACTGTAATTTTTAAATTTTATCTTTGGTTATGTCCAACCTGATAGTAAATCCAAATACTTAGTGTTTGATTTCAAAGACTACATTTTTCATTTCTAGAGATGTATTTTTTGCTTCCCTAATTTGTTTTTTAACAGATTTGTTTAATTTGTTTGTTACCATAATGAGCTCTTTCACCATGGCTTCCATTTATTCTTTTTCTTACTTTAAGCATCTATATTTTACATAACCTTTTCCTTCTTTTTTGTTCTCGATTTGCTGCACCTGCTGACCACCCCTGACCCTTTCTACATTGATTTGGAATTTTTCATTGTGGTTTTAAGCTAACTAGGATGTTTTTTCAGTCCCTACAGAGTGATTTCTTTTTCATTTCCTGATAGTTGTCGGGGTGGGGGGGCGGGGAGGCTATGTTTATTCTAAGATCTGGGATTCCTGAGTGCTGTGAGAAATATCAATTTGAATTCTACATAAAGAGTGGCACGGACTTACAGTTTTAATTTCCCCCAGGGGCCTTCCTGTCTCTATCCCGATCTCTGCAGGCAGAGTTTTTCTTGACTTCATTTTTTAAAAATTTTATTATGTAAGGGAGACTTGAGAAGACTTCCCTTAAACAGTGTCTGAATTCATTGCCTTAAGCAAGACCAAGGCTTTACCTCCTCCCTGAACTAGGCTTTAAAACTCTAGCACTCAGTGTCTAGGGCTCACATCCAGGTCAGACACCCCTGCGGGACGTCCGTTCAGTGGCTAAGCTGTTGAAGGTTTTCCTAATCATGTTACAGGTTTGTCTCCATCACTGGTCAGGAAGCATCTCAGAGATAAGAACCACTAGCTTTTTCCCATCATTTTCTCTGCTCTCCCAGCTTTTCACATAGTAGTCCCTGACACATATTACATGGGAGCTCAGTAAACACTTAATAAAGGAATAAGTGGCTGTAATTTAGGTGAGTTCAAAAGCTATGAAAAACTCCCCACAACTTGTCACTTGCAGCATGATGCAAAATATTCACAAGATACAGTCAAGAGATGTGTTGGCAAGTGAGGAGGACCTGGTCGTCACCTAGTTTTCTTCCCCACTATTTGAAACATGGATTAAAATTAAATAATTAAAACTATATTAAGACTCAAGAATAGCACTCAGATGCTTTATATAGCTTTTGGCTACCTAGTTATGCAGTGCGCTGAAATGAGACAAAAAGCTTTTTGACCATTTAACATCTTTCTAGCCCTTCCATTTCTTAAAAATATGGGGGTGCTTTATTTTCAGTTTGTTTACAGTGCAAGAGGCAGGTGTTGTGAATGGCCTTTCAACATCCATCACTAGGGCTAGGAATCAGGGATTGGAGGTGGAAGAGAAAGGAAAGAAAATCATTATCTTTAAAAAAATTTAACCATACCATCATATAGGTTAAAGAGGTGCATTGCTATAAAACAACATCTACCTATAATACATTAAGTTTAGCACCAACCGTCTAATTCTTTCACCATATAATTGATCCCTTTTCCTTGATCTGCCAAGCCCTCTGCTCTCCCTCTATGGTAACCTGTAATTTTGTCTTTCAGACTAAAAGTCTATTTCTTTGATGTTGTTTATTTCCTTGCTTGGTTTCTCTATATACCATGTAAGAGCAACATCACACTATGTCTGCCTTTCTCCTTCTGGCTTATCCCACGAAGTGTATTTCATTCCCCTCTAGCTCTGTAAGTCTTGCTTTCACTCACACATCTTTTTCCTTCTTTGTTTATCTCGAGGGCCTGGGAAATTAAGACGCGTGTGTTATCAGTGGAATTTGGATGTAAAATAATAGTGGACACTAATTATGATGGAGAAATCTTTAATAAAGCACACACACACAGAGGATCAAATTTATGTCAGTGCCACAGTTGAATCAGGTCACATGTCCTGTGAAATCTGAAAGTTTTACCACACTGACTACTTGATATTTTCATTATCTGAGCGCCCGAGCAAGCTTTTAATGAAGTGTGTTTAGCAACTCTTGTTGTGTTGTGGGCCACCCCGCCAGCCCCAAGACAGTTTAATCTAATTAACTAGTCCATTTCCTTCTCGATGCTCACCAGTGTTCCAGCCTCTCAGTAACTGCCTCATCATCCAAGTCTCAGTGAATTCCTCTGAGACTAGCTGCCGCCCTACAGTAACAAAACGCTAAGGAGCTAGTTTGGGTTCTTCTGTTACAGTTCTGGTTCTTTCTGTGTCTTTTTTAGCAGCAGAAAAGGATGTAAGAACGGGACTTTGTCAGAACATAAACCAAAGAGCAGAAAGGAATCTTTTTAACGACATTGGGTTGATGGTGGAAGACTGCTTGTGTATTTTGCTGGCCTTGTCAGAAGGTGTTCTGTTAGGCACATATTTCTGTTGTGATGGAATGAACTGTTGTTTATACTAAGCACGGATTTATTGGTCTGTTCTGAAGTGGAAAGCGCTCCGGCATGGGTCAGTCCTGCGAAGACAACTGCTATTGATTCACAAACCGCAGCTGTCCCTCGAATGAGCAGGGCCCTTGTCTACAGCAAATATGTGACACAACCAAATGAGCACGTCAGGACCACTGTGACCTAGTTTGCACAGGAAACCGTGCGCCAGCCAGTGCGGACAATCAGCCAGCATGCATGCTCCTGAAACAAGGGGCAGATCACAGAGCCCACCCACATCCACCTACAGGCTGGGTGGACAGGATGGAGTTGGTTGGCTGGAGAATATCCAAAAATGGAGCAAACATGGATCCAATACCCACCAGGGTTTTGGTTTGGATCCAGGGAGCTCCACCCAGATACCGGTCACTCCTCTGTTCTGAGGCTCCTTAGAAAACCTCAAGGAAAATGCTCCGAAATGAGGGCGGTTAGGATGGATTTCCTAGTGGGAGCATCCTGAGGTGGAGGGCTCAAGTCATGACTGCTGCAAGCAGTCCGCAATCCCAATAGTCCATCTGTCCAGCCTGCCGGACAGCGTGTGACCACAGCTCAGAGCTCATCTCCCTGAGAAGGCTGTCTTGTCTGTGCATGACGCTCCCTGGCATTTCATCGTTCCTCAGCTCTCCTTGGGCTTTGTGGATCTGCGGCTGTCTCTCCCTGCTTCCGTAGGCTTTCAGACTCTGCGAGAGCAAACGTACCTTGTGTTTCTGTCTGCAGTGCCCAGACTCAGGGACTAGCAGTGATGTTCGCAGCACGAGTGACTGAATGGCTTGTCCACCTTGTGCCCTAACGGTGCACGTGCAGATTGCTAGTTGCCATGTGCATTAGACACAGGCACTGTGATATCAAGTTAAACTTTCATTCTTAGTGGTTAGAAAAGTGGCTTCATTTCTAAACCTTTGTTGCTGAGCAGGCTGAGCAGGAAGTGCATCGGTCTGGGGGACCGATATTATCCGTGGACCCCGCAAATTAAAAAAGGTATGTTCAAGTCACACTGGTGGCATCTTACGTTTGAATCCTGCTTTACATCCATGACTTCTTTGATTCTTTCAAAAACCCCGTGAGATGGGTAGGTTCTTAGTGCATCATCATTTTACGGATAAATAATGAAAGAAAGAAAGGAAGAAAAGAGGGAGGGAGGGAAGGAGGGAGAGACAGAGAGAGAGAGAGAGAGAGAGAGAGAGAGAGAGAGAGAGAGAGAGAGAGAGAGAGAGAGGAAGGAAACTCCTGCTCCCAGACTTCATTATGACTATTTCACATGGCATGCAGTTTTCACACCCTCTTCCTACCTTCCCATGGTACCTGTGACCTGTGTGCTGTGACTTTGTGGCACATAAAACTCTGAAGTGATTTCTAAGTCATCTACAGCAGTTGGTCCGAACAAAGACTATTTAATTTGTAATTACTTATGACACGTCGTCCCACTGTTAAGAAGCTCTGAAGAAAATGGTGCCTTTATTCTCTATGTCCTTTGCTCATCAATATGTGCTGCTACTAAAACCCAGACTATTTAATTACCAGTGTGAATTCACATGATCGTCTTCATTGCATGTTACATGGTAGGTATAAGATTAGCTTTGGAGGTTTGCGTCTGTTGTCAGCTAGGTTTGTTCTTTCTCAGGGTCACAAGCTCACCAGCTCTGTCTACTGAGGGGCCTCAGTGGTGGAGAATGAGTGCTTAAGGCAACTCAGTACTATTTTTGGAAAAGTTCCCAACAGTCCTGCCTTCATAGTTGGAACCAGTGCTGCCATTTTCATATGAATGGATTATATGACAACGTCTAGTTACTCTTCAGGACTTGACAATTCTGTTCTGCACTGGAAGCAATATCACCTCTTTCCTCTCACCCACTCTCAGATGGATCTTCACCCACGCGACTGAGTATTTCATTTTAAAATATGTTGCCTCTGCCACTGGTTCCTTCTGCTCCCACTGCCATCACCCCACATGGAGACCATTAGTGCTTCTCCTACCACATTTGCTGGAACACTGCTGCCGAATGAGCTTTATTTGCTCCAGAACTATTTTTATCCCATCATTCTCTTGCTTGAAAATCTCCCCTGACTTACACTGTCAAGTCCAAATCCTTCCTTCTGGGACTAGAAACTGTCTTAATCTGCCATGATTTATCTATCCATCCCCAGATCTCATTATTTTCAAACAGAAACATTTGTCCTCGTCATGTTGCTTTTGCTCACACTTTGCTTCAGACTAAAATGTTCTTCCTCTCCCCTCATTTTATCTTGATCTAAATATTACAAGTATTTCCAAGATGCACTTCGATGCTATGGTTTTCATAAATCTCTCATAAGCATTCTGATATTCAATGATCTTTTCTCCTTGGCCTATTGAATATATTGCTGTAACACATTTTTGAACTGAGAATTGTCATCCAGTTGTTTTGATGGATAATAGTACCCTTCTGTAAACATATCTTTCTTATTCGTGTGGAATAAAATCCATATTATGAGTTTCTGGATCCTTCTTAACCTAGTCACAATAGATTATTGGCCATGATCGTAATATTCCAAACCACATTCTTTTTAAAATTATATTCACATATATAATTATATATATCCAATTATATATGTGTGTACGTGTGTGCGTATATATATTTATATGCACACCTATATAATTTGTAGCACTTTATAAACTTCCAATGAAGCAGTATGTTCAAATAGGTAATTTAAGTACAAATGAACTTGGTTTTTTTTTGTTTTGTTTTTTTACTGGAATTAAAACTAAGGGAGCCGCTTACTAGAATACCACTGAATCTACTCTCAATCAATGTTAAATCTCAATCTGCTGCTCTAAGCCCATGAAAAATCATATATCTAATCTCTGCAGGTTAGTAACTCAGTTGGAGGCAAAACTTCAGGTTTAGATTTGTCCCTGCAGAGAAAATCTGAACCTTAAGAAAATTTGGATTTTTGAAACAATGTGATAGCCACAGGCATGAATTAGAGAAACTAAGCCTTATGTTCCATTAATGAAAATTCAATTTTAGGTGCTTCCAAGTAGAAAGAAATTTCAATTGTATGAACAAGTAGAATATTTTGGTTTATTTAACATCCATTCAAGGGCACTATGACTTTCGCCAAGTACAGAACTAGTTCTGGAACTTGTAAATTGGAGGTCTCTAGCCTAAAATAACTGTTTCAGTCATTTGTTCTTGGTCAGAGTCTGTTCTTACATTTCCATGAATGTGCTATGAAAATTCTCGTGAACTTCCTGTTCAGGAAGCACATATTCTGAAACTGTGATTGATGGATAACCCAACAGTATCAATCCCAAAGTGATGGGCTTGCTTCTCCTTTTGAAGCACGGTCTTAGTTTGGGCAGGTGTAGGCACCATGACTCCATTCTCTCTCCAGCTATAATACAAAAATATTTAGAAATTTGCTTTAACGAATATTCTACTAATGAAAGATGTAGCCTGGTTAGTGTCCATGGATGACAAGAGCAAAACTGATGATCATACTGAAAGTTATTATCTTTTGGAAACCAGAGGGGAGGGCTTAGAAGTGAGCAATGACACAAATTCCTAAGGCTAGAAATGCTTGATTGTGTTCAATCCTGACATGGCATGTGTCTAGAATTCGCCTTCTCTATTTCTGTGTCCATGCACTTCTGGCCTTCTGACCTAATCTAGACTTATTATTTAGTTTTTACTTTTTTTAAAATATTAAATCATCTCACCCTCTCCCGACTCCCCTACCCCATCTCAGATACTTGCAATGGCTATCCAAAAACCAAAATGGGCCCAAGCTCTTGACAATATGACCCCACATGATGTATGTTTTTAATCTGAATTCTGCATGCATCTTAGAGGTCCTGCACTTTTCTTACATAAATCTCTCCTACATTCGCTGTTCACACAGGCATTTGCAAGTTTCTTTCATGACCCTGGGATGCACTTCCTCACGCCACTTTTCCACCAGTCAAATTTCCCTGACCATCAAGGTTCAGCTGAAACACAATCTCCTCTTTGAATTAAAGAAATTACAAGATTCTGTCTTTTTTTTTAAAAAGTGTTTTATTTCATTCTACTTTGTTTTTGTTAGTTGGTGACCTGTTTCTTTGCTCTCCTTGTTCAGGATCTTCTTGAGAGCAGAAACTGGGCTTGTTTTCTGTCTCTTTGGTGCGTAACACAGTGCCTTGTAGCAAACATTAATTTGCACTTAGTCTGTAAACCCAGAATGTTATATCGGAAAAAATCCTGTGGAAGGGGAATCTCTGGGCATGGCTTTTATTCTAAGTTTTCTATTAACTATCTGGCTGTAGAATTTTGGGATACCACCTCCTGTACTTTTAAAATCAGTCTTCATATGTGCAGAGGTCTTAGCTTAAATCATTAAAAAAAAAACTCATAAGAAAATCCCAAACTTAAAAACCTTCTCATTTGTACTAAAGGTAGCACCTCTAATTACATAGTTATTGTGAATACATTAGGAAGGGAGACATTTTTGAGGATCAGAAACTGGTTTACTGGACAGATGAGAAAATAAGAGTCTGAAACAGTGCTAGGAACTGGAGTTTGGACCCAAGTTGTTGATTTTGAGGCTGTGTGTGTGTGTGTGTGTGTGTGTGTGTGTGTGTGTGTGTTTAATGCAGGTAAATTGTCTCTTGAGTGTCCACAAGAAAATGAGCTGCAGAAAGGTTAATCCTCATAATGAGTAAATACCCAACATGCAACAGAAAAGCTGCCATTCCCATCTCAGAAGACACTAACAATGGATTTCGCAGTGGCTCAAAAATGTTGCTTTGTGGATGGAGCTTGGACAGCTCCAGGAAGGAGCTGTGTGTGGTCATGCAGAAGCAATCAGGAGCAGTGAGGAGGAGCTGGTGTATTCTGTGAGTCACAGGCTGGTCAGACTGAGAGTAGGGATGCTGGGACCCGCCGCCTTAGTGAAATGTGACCGTCCGTCGGCCTGAGTCTCAGCTCGGGTATTTTAAGTCCATGTGCAAACATTTTCCTCTCCTTCCAAGACAATTAGGAAAAGAGCTTACTAGGATTTGGGAAGAAAGAAGAGAGACAGAATAGGTGCAAAGTGTCTAAGAGAAGATTGAACTTCTCCTTGATGGAAGCAAGCGCAGGCCTCAGAACAGCTCAGGTGAGTTCCAGGGACTCAAGTAATTTGATGGAACTCAAGCATTGCCAACTTGTCTTGACCTGAATGATGCCCTGGAATAGAAGATCAAGGATGATAAATATACCTAAAAATATGTGACAAGACAAACGGAGGCTGGTGATGAAGGAACCTTCTCAGCTGTCTAGCATATCTGCACCCTGAAGCTGCCTCCCCTGTGGGTCGCATCCTTCTGTCTCAGTCCGCTCACTGGTCCTGTGACCTCTGAGTGAACACCGAACAACGGGACGTGGGCATCACCGGTTAACTCAGGGTATGATTCTGAAATGGAAAAATGTTCAACTAAACTGCAGGTTTCTTGAAAGTAAATAATATGTAAACAAAACCCTCCACTTTGGGGGATGCTCTGTGGGATTTCATCTGCACACCAGACCAGAAATCATTCCACAGGAGTTTCCTCAGACTGCTCACATTCTAACCAGAGAAAGAGGAACGGCATATGTGCTGTCTTCTTTTATCTCTGCGTCTTCTTCCTACGTGTGCCAAAGCGTACAAAAATTCTGAGATGTTTATGTGAACAACTTGTATTTGTTTGCTTTGCAAGGAGGCAGACATGGAAAACTTTATTTTTTAAAGTGTTGAAAAACAACTTTTTATTGTACTGTACTGTATGGCAAGTTGGTTAAGAAATTAAAAGTACATGTAAATATATTCTTTTCCCTTTTCTTCAAGCGAAGTGACTTTTATGATGTAATATGTCAATAGATTAATATAATTGTTTTGTGACATTGCAAATTCAAAACATTAGATTTTGTCTCCTCTGCCTGTATATATCATTTGTTGGTTATTATCATCATGAAGAATTCCTGATTAGTTATATGTTGCCCACTTTTATTCATGTATTTATTTTTAGGCTTATCAATGTTTATTTTATTTTTAAAGTTTTATTGAAAGACTATTGCATCATGACATTATCGAGGTTTAAGGTCTACATCATTGTAAAGCAGGGCCCTATATAACACGTTAAATTTACCACCAAAAGTGCTGCTTTATCCTTCATGATATAATAAGAGTTTCTATGGAATTCTTTATCATCTTTTTTTCAGGTTATTCTTTATACTTTCTACTGTAATAGTCACAAAATCTTCTCTGAAAAGTCAAAAAGGTCAAGGAAATTCCAAAATTAATCATAGTCACTCATTGTAAAGGCCAGTCTTTGTACCATTTCCCAAAATGTAGCATTTGGGCAGAAAGAGAAATCAGAGGCAGAGTTGCCCAGACAAACTCACTACTTGGTGAAGGGCTTGTGTTTTGGAATCCTGTGTGAGGAACGTTCCTGCCAGAAAACGGGGGTGGGGCTGGGGGGAAAGCTGGCCAGCTTTCTGTGGAGCAGAATGGAAGCGCATCCCGACACCTGCCTAACCTGCGCGCAGCTCAGAACTGGGCGGAAGAGTAGGCGGAGCTATGTATAATGATGGCCAAGTTTAATTTTAAAGAAACTGTGTAGGTAGACTCACTCCTACGTGGGATTTCTGAAGAATGAGAAGGAGGCTAAGGAAAGAGTGTACAGAGGTATGGAAAGAAAGAGCAAGGCCAGCCCTCTCCTGTGGCTTTTTATCTTGTCTGCACCCGTGTCTCCATGTCTCTGGAAAACAGTGAGAATTTGTACCAGACCCAGAAGATGAGAAGCTCAGGTAGTTTTCCTACAAGAACAGTGGCATTTTTGAAAGACTCGCCCACTTCAGTCTATGCTCCTTGTCACATCACATACAGAAGTCATTCTGTTTGTGACTCAGAAATGGTGAACCCAAATGCACCACGATTTCCACCCCTCACCTCTCGTATACGCGCAATCCATGGTTTACTGGATGCCATACCCCTAGAGACCACACAGGGACATTCTGGTAGCAGAGACCCAGGAGAGCTCATTCTCTTGCAGAGTTCGCAGTATTAAAACAAGACAAATACCAGAATTACAGCAATGCAAAATATGACTATGATTAACATTCTAAGAAAGACTCCAACCTGTCCTGTGTGAATAGAGTAAAAAGCTTCCAGCTTAGAGGATCACCTTGACCTTCAAGAAGGTCACACCTGGACAGGCAGTGACAGGGAAGAGGGCAAAGGGGTGTTCGACGTAAAGAGCAAAATGTAGTAAGAGCAGTGAGGTCACCAGATGCAGGGCACATTCCTCTAGGGGAATGCAGGATGTCCCTTCTAGGCTTCCTGTCCACTGCTCCTGGTCCTGCTGCCCCCAGGTCTCAGGTCTGGGGCCGGGGAAAGAGTGACCTGTGAGAGGTGATGAATCCTCTCAGCCTGGTCACTTTGAGGTCACTATGTGAAGGGGATGGATGTGTAGGAGCAAAGAGAGTGAAAGAGACTAGATAATAAACCCTCTAGCAGGGGTCATCTGTCATAAACTCACAAATATATATATATATATATATATATATATATATATACAATTTATGTATGTTTTTCTATAAACTTTGAGTCACCAGTGTTCACACACTGTTATATAAGAGACTGGGGCTGATGAGGACTTGTCTCCTTGTCCCTTTGCTATGACACAAAACAGTTCTCCATCATTTGACCAGGGTATCATAATGGTGTTATCAGTTTTACCAGCAGCAGAATGAACACTTTTATACAATATATTGTAAAGAGAACTTTCTTTACATGTGGCAAAGAAATCATGCTAATGGTGAAAGTGATTTCAGTGCTGGGCAAACAAAAAGGAATGACTTGCATTAGCCTTTCCAGATGAGCTGTGCTACTCCAGTAAGTATTTCCCGACAAAAGGTCGAGGGACCCTTTCTCTGTGATTTTATTTTAGGAAGAATCGTAGCCTCTCACAGGATTCCCAGAAGACACTACACCATTTGTTTCATAGTCGGGTGGTGGGGGGGGGGGGGGCGGGTTAATTGAAAGGAAAGCTCACTGCATTGGATCCCTTCCATGCACACACATAGAAAGGGAATGTTTTTCCAAACAATAATGTCTGTGTGTGAAGCTCACAATGCCACCCAAGTTAGACCAGAACCAATGCATGCAAGGGTGTGAAAGCTGAATACACAGCCAGTCCCGGAGGCAGGGGGTTGGGGGCACAGGACTGACCAGTGGGGCTCAACACCAACTGCGAAGCAGAGTTTGGGAGAGCTTCTGGTCCTCAGCGCTTTGTCTCTCTCAGCTACATTTGCATTGCTGCCTCCCTAATGTCAGAGCTCCCACTGGCTCCTCTGTTTCAGTGCCTGGTGCAGCATATTCAGAGAAGCTATATTCAGAGAAGTGCTCAATAGTCAGCAACAAGTTTGATGATTATAATGATGCTTCAAAGAATCCATGAAAAGGGAGAAACTTGGGGCCAAGTGGAATTTTTCAAGGAACAAAAAAAAGCAGGACTCAACCCTCCTTCTTCCACCTGAAGGGAAAAGAAATGCAAGTCTCTGGCGCAGGCAGCCCCTCCCTCCCTGAGGACACTGTGCTCAGTGGGTGGTTGGAGGGAAGAGAGTCTCTGGGCTACTTTCTTCTTCAGCTTCTTGGGTGTGACATTGCCTTTGATTTCCCTTCTGCATGAATATGCTACACTTTGGATAAGTGTGTCAGTACTGGCCTTGTCAATGGGCTATTGTGATTATGGAATTACCAAGAACTTTGTGATTGAGAGCCAATAACCATTTTGAGCACACAAAGGGCAAAGCTAGGAGTACCCACCAGCTTTGTACCCATCCTTCTTTTCACAAATAAACCCAGGAATCCCTGCTGCAAAGATCCAACAAAGGTATAGGCCAGGTCTAATGATTCCCAGATATTCCAGTGGATATCTATGATGATGACCCTCATGTCAAAGTAACTTGAATGGCGGCATCCTGAGTTTCCTGTTATTAGTTCCTCTGTTCCTTCTGAAAAGTTTGTTAAACACCTATTTCCCCGACAGCTGGTTACAGATTTACTATGGATTGAACTTCATGCAACCAATGCTTATTCTGCAACATGTCTCAGCTCAGGGAGTACAAAGGTATGCAGACTGTTCTCAAGCTTTTGGGGAGACAAAGCAGCTCATCAGAGCGGTAAGGTATCCCAGAAATCACAGCACAGGTGTGGAGAGGTGAGCACAGTGAGGGAAGCTCTGACTCCGGAGAGCTTCACTACTGGATGATTTAGGAGCAGAGTCGAAAAGGGAGTATGCCCGGTAGACTGATGAAGAGGAGCAGAACACAGCGGGCATGCAGGCAGGAGCAGCGTGGGGTGTGGAGTGTGCGGCTGACCCTGAGGCCTAGCACAGGCTAAGGGCTAGCTCCTCCCAGAGGCCTGGGATGCCTTTCTAAGGAACTTGGGCTTATCCTTGAGATACTGAGGAATCATGGAGGACTTTGACAAGAAGACAGAGCGTAACCTAACTAGATTCAGATTTTGACCACTTACTTGGACCCATGGAATGAATGGCACTCAAGGCAGGCAGCGGACCAGCCAAGGGGCTGCAGAAATCCAGTCCAGCAGGACGAAAGCCAGACTTCAGGGAGTGGAAACACCACAGAGGACACTGGGACACACAGACAGATTTAGCATGAAAATAAGGATCCTTAAATTAGTGAAGAGCTAAAAAATAAATTCTAGCTAGTTCTGCTAGTTAGGTGCTTCATAGTT
>RJWH01002742.1:0-185624 GCA_004363575.1 Solenodon paradoxus
ATTGTCCTCAGAGTCTCTACTGCTAAACTCTGTCAGAGGAGGGAAGGATGATCACAGAGCCCACAAGATGACCCCTAACATCTCCATCACTCTTCTTTCCAACCATTTGCACTGTCTCAGAGAGCGAAAGATAGGAATAGAAATAAAAATAGAAAAAATTCTGACAGCTTCACCCTGTCACATTCTTAAAAGGTCAAGAGACAAGATTGTTTATATATATAACGTAATGTATCCTACATATAATTGCATATATTACACATAATAATGTATTACATAATAATAAAGGAGGATGGCTGGAGGAACTAATTCCTCCCTTCCCCAGCTCAAAGCAAGCATGTGTGCTTTCAGAGGATGCAGTAAATGTTTCTGGGGTCACTGGGTTTGTGAAGCAGGGCCCCATGTGAGAGGGGGAGACAGGCTGGTGCTGCATAACAGCGATGATCCGATTCCCACACTTGACATCAGGCACCTGTAAAAGCAGACAATCTGCAACTCCAGGATGAGGTAAAGCAAAACAAAGCACTTTTGATCGAGGTGATTTTATGTTAAAATGTTGGGCATCCACTTCCTTTCTCTTGACTACTGTCCTGCCAGCAAGATGGAAGAAATGGGATCTCATTCAGTCTCCCAGTTTTAAAGCCTCTAACCATTTCCCTTCACAGCATTTGGGGATGACCTCAAATCTCTCCACCGGCATGGCCATGCCTCCAGCCTTCTGCTGCTCAGGCATTCTGGTGTGTTCACGTGTGAGGGCTTTGCTGGGAACGCCCTTGTCCAGGGCGGCAGAGACTCCAGCTGGGTCAGTCCGCTCTGTGCACAGCGATAGTGCGGCGGCCGGCACGGTGCTGGACTACATTTCCCAGCCTCCCGTGCAACTGCGGGGGCCGGCACGGTGCTGGACTACATTTCCCAGCCTCCCGTGCAACAGGCGAGGCTGTGTTACCAGCCCAGGCTGGGCTTCGAGGAATCCTCCAGGCGGTTCTCCTTCCACTAAGTAGGATGAAACAAAGTTGCTGTCAGACTTGCAGAATGTGAGGAGACATTTTTATTCTAATAAACTATTGAAATTTGGGGGCTCAATGCCCCCTGGTGGTTTAGAGGTTGGATCTGCCACCTCTGCCTGAGTGCAATTCACGTACAAGGACCCAGGGTTGTGTATGGGAGCTTGGGAGGAACAACCTAGATGAGCCAGACATGCCCTGGTGGCCTAGCAGCTTAAATCAGACACAATCCACATACATCCCAAGGCCCCCAGTTCAAGACCCGGAACCAGAAACAGCCAATGATGAGCAACTGAATAAAATTATAAAGAGAGTGCCTCTTCCTCCTGTCTCTTCCTGCCTGCCAGTCTATACAACTGCATTCCTGCCTGCACCTTTCCTTAAAAACAGAAATCTGGGGACTCTTTGTTCCCTCAGCCTGGTCTAACCCAAAACATTTCATATTTTTACACGGAAAAGATATTCTTATCAGTCAGGTCTCGATGTAAATGTTCGCTGCTCAGAAGACCTCCCTTTTTGGTGACTCACATTGTCCTGTCTAAATGCCAGTCTGCTAAGTTTTCATGGGAGAGTGTCTTGCTACCTGTCATTTTCTTGTTTGCTGTCACTCTTCAGAGAGGCTGCTGCAATGAAGGTCCCAGGGGGATGCACCTTGGCTCAGTCCATTTGATGCTGCGTTCAGAGCACTAGTGCAGTGTCTGGCACCTGATCTTCAGTCTTTATTGAATATTTTTTATTAATTTTTTAAAGAGGAAGCCAGGCAGGCAGGTAGCAGGCAGGTAGGGAGAGGAGGAAGAAGCATTTTATTCACACTTATTTAGAGTGAGATGGGGACCCCCGAGGGCTGTGAAGGAGAGGTGGGACCTGGACGAATGGCATCATGTGGATGTTGTGTTAAGAACAGAACATGGGGAGACAAGGGTAGGACTGGGAGACCTATTGTGATCCTCCAGGTGAGAGGGCTGCAGAAATCATCAGATTTCGAATGCACTTCGAAGTGGAGCCAACAGGATTCCGGAAGGGCTGGACATAGGCATGAGGGCAGGGAGTCAATGTTCTGGAGAAACTGAAGGGTGTGGACTCCCAGGGGAAGACTGAGAGGAGCTGCTGGGGCTGGGGAAGCATTTTGAGCTCAGGGCACTTTTTCAGATATCTGGAGCAAACAGGGAAAACATTTGCTTTTAGTATTTCCCCAGGAGGAAAAGCCACACCTCACAGCTCACTCTAATGTGTATTTAGAACAAAATTCATAGCTAAGGATTTCGAGAGCAAGTCAGTCCCTTCAGTACCCTAATAGCTCTGAACAGACCAGCAGTATTGGGTATTTTTATTTATTTATTAATTTATTTATTATAATTTATTATATTTTATATACAATGGCAATATTCTCTCCTTACTACATATTTTGAGACTGAGAAGGAGGTCCTTCTTTAACTCTTTTTTCCTGCTGGATGGACCCCTTAAATCATTATATAGTATCCATCTCTGTCTTTTGTTATGCTTTTTAGTTGGAAGTTTACCTGATATAAGTATGGCTGTTCCTGGTTTTTTGCGGTTGTCATTTGACTGTGGAATTGTCTTCCAACCATTGACTTTGAATTTTTATTTATCTTTTGAAAGAAGGTGAGTTTCCTGAATGCAGCAGAAAGTTGGGTTATGCTTTTTAATCCTTTTGGGCCACTCTGCGTCATTTGGTGAGTCCAGTCCATCACCATTTAGGGTGATTATTGATATATAGCTACTTCTGTAATTTGTCTTCGGTGTGTTGTACCAGACGGTGTCTTCATTCTTTCTCTTCTTAGGTGGACTGGGTGGGGTTGTGCTTTGACTGGTCTCCCTTTTTGTTTTCTTCTTTGCTTTTTCTCTGGAAATGTGTCCTGAGTTACCCTGAGGTTAGCGTTAAGCATTCTATGCTTATTTTTAACTCTTAAAAAAGTCCTTGTATTTTTTTTCTTTTTTCTTTTTAAAGGAAAAGTGCAGGCAGGAATGAAGAAGGGTAGGCAAGCAGGCAGGAAGAGAGAGGAACAAGCACTATATTTTATTTTTATTGTACATCTTGGTTGTTGCCCGCAGCACCTGGATGTGAACTTGGGATGTATGTGGACTGCACTGGGTCAGAAGCAGTGTGGTAGAAGACCTTTTCCCTGACCCCAATGCAAAAGTTAGTCTGCCAGGAATTTTCCACGGTACCACAGAGACTGTAGCTATGTTCCGTTATCGTGACCAGGGACAAGCAAGCATCGCCTCCCTACTCTGCAGCTGTACATCACTGATGAGAGCTGCCAGGAGAAACCACACGCAGCCAGGAGGTGAATCTTTACCTCGGAGTATAAAGGAGCTCTCTTAGACCCATCATTGCTCAGCGTTGGTAACAATACCCCTGGGCCAGCACCGGTGCTTGCAATAAAGGGCCATTTTCTCTACCTTTGAGTGCCCGGCTGTCAGTCTTCTCGCCATCTGGAGGCTCTGTCGTAACAGAAGCAGACTCAACGGCTAGTCCAGCAGGGCACATTGTACGTTTAAACGTATATTCTACCCTTTTCTTATATTTTTTCCTCTAAGCTATATGTATATAGATTCCTGTCATAAACTCCTGAATTCATTTACTTTCCTGATATTTTCAGTCTTTTTTTTTTTTTTTTTAATAAAGATGCGGTGAATTCCTTTTTTCTTTGTGCCAAGGACCTATCATTCTTTCCACTTAATAATGAAGTAATGTCTTCCATAATAGTCGGAACTCTCTGGAGAACCAGAAATCTCATTTCAAATGAAATTGATCATCAGAAGATTGAGAAGCAAAAGCAGCCGTGTGCTTATTTCTTACCTCCACTAGGAGGAGCTTCTGCTTTCCTCATTCTTTTTAGAGGCAAGGAGGTTGACAAGTGAGGATATCTGTCACTCCCTGTGCAAGCCAGCTGGTCCGTGCACATTGAAATCCTTTCAGAGACAGGGCAGCACAAACGCATACACGGAGCACTGACTCCACAGTAGGTGGTACCCCAATGTGTTCCTAAGGTACTGGGGAGTTACTTTTAAGTCACTTTATTTTTTAAAGGGAAAGTGCAGGCAGGAGTGAAGGCAAGTAGGCAGGAGGAGGAGGAAGAAGCATTTTATTTATTTATTTTATTTAGCTGTTCATTTTGGTTGTTCCCCTGGATTCCAGGACACAAACCCGGGTCCTTGGGATGGACGTGGACTGTGCTGGCCAGAGGTGGCTGACCAAACCACTACTCTACTGGGGCATGACCACTTTAAGTCATTTTAAATTAAAATTTTTAAGAGGAAAGAAGTCAGGCAGGCAGGCAGGCAGCAGTCAGGAAGGGAAAGAAGGGAGGTATTTTATTTAGATCTTCGTTGTCGTTTCCCCTGACCTCTGGGCCCTGAACTCCTGAGGCTTTATGTGAACTGAGCCCCAGGACTGGGCTTAACACCTGAGCCACCAGGATGTGCCAATTTTAAAGAAAAAAATCAAACACAGATATACATCATTTAGAAGCTTTAGGGTGGGAAAGAGAGTCCTGAAACACTCAGCGATAAGAAACTAATGCTCAATAACTCAGAATGTGGGCTTCAAACTGTAAGCCTAGCCAGGAGTCAAGACAAGACTGCTCCTGATCGGACACTGGAGAACGGATGTTACTTTTCTCTGGGGCAGACATTGCATTAGCTGATCTTTTACTGGGTACAAAACTAGTCTACATTTCTCTGCTTCTTCAGCTCGTTGTGACCACATGGCTGTGCTTTTTATTTTGTGTGGGCAGTGCTATGTGCCATCTCCAGGTCTGGTCCATAAAAACCCCTCCAGCTCAATTCAGTCCTCTCTTCTATCATCCTCCAGCCAACCGACGGCTAGGGACAGAGTAGAAGCCAGGTGAAGATGGAAGACTTCTAGAATTCTGGCTCCTGAGTGATAGCATGAAGGGTCCTCCTAACCCACTGACTCAGACCCATGTTGAAATGTCAGTGAAGGCGAAATAAGGCTCTATTGTGTTAAGTGAGTGGAATTTGGGGTGCTACCTACCTTAATACAGAAATTGGTACTGAAACAATGCTTTTCACACACACACAAAGAAACTAGAGTAAGAGTCTTTTTTTCTTTAAAGGAAAGGTGCAAGCAGGAATGAAGGCAAGCAGGCAGGCAGGAAGAGAGAGGAGGAAGAAGCATATTTCTTTCTTTCTTTAGTTGTTCACACTGGTTGCTTCCCCCCGGGCCTGGGGCACGAACCCAGGACATGTGACTTGCTCCTTCAGAGGTGATTGACCAGCACTGCTCCACCAGGGTGTGCCTGAGGCACTGTCTTGATGGTTAAGGGGACTGACCTAGAGAGGCTGAAAAATGAAGATGCACGTTATTCATGGGGCAGAACGTGTGGTAAAACTGTCTCCTGTGGCAAATGTGGATGGTTGGCTACATTAGATGCATGACCATAAACTCTAGTCTAAGAGGAAGGGCTGGAAAGTTATGTTAGTGTGTTGAGTTTTTACCTTATGAAGATTATAAGCTTAGCAAGGGTTGGCTTCTGGTGAGTGGAAGTGAAAGGGAATAGAACCAAAAACTGGGGGACTTGAGGGGCTGTAAAAATTAATTTTCTTGTTCCAGACTTCAGATGAGAATCAAGTTTGAAATAGGCTTGGAACACCAAGGTCCAGTAAGACACAGCCCTGTAGCCACAACCATACGAAGGTTTTCCCATGGAAACCTACTTCCGATGAGCTGAAGAGAGATGCCAGAGCGAAGACCAGAGTGGGAAAGCAGTTAATCAGGCTTAAGGGCCATGCACGTGAAAGAACAGAGTGGTTGTGGGCATGCACGATTGATGGAGGCCTGGCCCGGTGGGCTGGGGGCAGCTGAGGGGGACCACCAAGATAGGCAGCCAAACAAAATGAAAAAATACTTCTTTCTCCTTTCTCTTCCTGCCTGCCTGCACCTTTCCTCAAAAATAAATAAATAAATAAATAAATATTGACCAGAGCAAATAGATCAGAGGCCTACTAAGCATTAATGGGGTAAACTGTTTTGCCAAAGAAACAAATCCAGGTTTCAAAGGCCATCATTTTTGCCCCCTAAGCCTCTTGACCGTCCTTAGCCTCCCACACTTGTACCAATAAGATAGGTGTCCATCTCCCCGGGAGGGCAGACTTAACACCTACTTCTGATGGGGCCACGGTCAGTGGAGAATGGCCTCATCTGAAGGACTCCTTCCCTCCAAAGATTCCCCACCTCTTCACATGCCTGCCAGCACACGTTTTGTTTTTCTTTTTAGAAGGAAGCAGTTTGTGTTTTTTTCCCAATGTGCCGACAGGAATTAAGGTGAATAGGCAGGCAGGTGGTGAGAGGAAGAATTTTAATAATTTAATTGTTCGCAATGGTTGCTTCCCACTGGACCCGGGGACTGGAACCCAGGGGTCTGGGGTCTGCAGCCTGCACTCCTTCGGAGGTGCCTGATCTAACCACTGCTCCACCAGGGCATGCCATCCAGCACACTTTGGGGGTGGGGTGGGGTGGGGGGAACATTTCCTTTGCTCTTGCAGTTACTCTGCTCCAGTTCCAACACTACACATGGGCAGGGACAGAAAACGTATGTGGAGTTAGTGTGCTGGGACACAAGCATCACTATCGAGCCTGGAAGGCAAGAAAAGGGCATCACCAGGGATTCTGGACTGAGGCAGCTGAGTGCCTGGGCGGGGAAGAGGATCATCTCTTGGGAGTGTGGCCTACAGTCGACCGCCACTCTCATCGCGGCCACACAGTGGACTTTTCCACAATCTCCCTCTCGGTTTCTCCGGCTGAGACCCTGCCAACCAAACGAGGGTAGAGTGACGGCCCCACTCCCACGCCGGACACAAAGACCCCTGTGAACTGCCTTCCTTCACTTCCTAACTTGTCAGCTGGGTGCTAATTCCAAAGTCATCTTGGAAGCTACACGTTAGGAGCCCTGCTAGCTTATGACCCTGACTGACGAACTTTGAGGAACAGAACATCTCCCAGCTAGAATTGCCCAACTTCTAGAAATTCCCCTTAGCACTTGCAGCTCCCTCGTGACACAAAGGACGCTACCACCGAACATGTAATGAACACTCGCTATGCCAGGTACTGTTCAGTGCTCTCCATGTATTTGTGTGTAATCCCCACCACCCTGATGGTCTCCAATGTACAGGCGAGGAAACCGAGGCAACCAAACTCACACAGCTTGAAAATGGCAAAGCTGGAGTCAAAAGCCCAGCAGCCCAGCTCCAGCTGAGTCCGAGTCTCAACACGCGGCCGTACTGCGGTTTCTGTTTCTCTGCACCAACCGTTCGCCAGCCATAGCGTCGTCTTTCACATGGACAGACAGCTGTCTTCCTGCGATGCTTATCTGGACATTACTTTAATGCCTGAGAGACGCCTGTATTTCCTCTGGGGTCCAGGCACATGGCTACAAGTCCCAGCTCTTGGAAGGTAAATTACTGAAAAGAAATTGATCAAACAAGTCTTAGGATAAAAACTTTATTGTCTTAAATATCAAATGTTTTACACATCACGTTTTCTTCAGAAAGTTCCTATTAAAAAAAGAAAATAAAGTGTTTTATTTAGCGCTGACTTACATTTCTGTACGTGACAAAAACTCAAACCAAAGATATCTAAGTCCACTCAGTGGCAGACCAGTCCAAAACCCAGCTCCTAGCCCAATGGCACAATGCAACCAACTTTGGATTCCTGAGTTTGGCTCCCGTAAGTTCTTGGGAGTTTCCCCAATGCCCCGGGGGCGTGACTGAGATTGGCAAATCTGTTGTGCCAGTCAGCGTCTTCTCCGTGGAAGATGCAGTCTCAAAGCTTGAAGAAGTCAGGACAGCAACGTACGAGTAACTGAAGAACAAATCAGGGGGAAAGAGGGATTTCTACTCACGAAGATTTGCAAAACATGGCTATAGAATTGGTAAACAAATCTTACTTGAGTGCAAAGGTCATGAGCCCAACTTGAGATTTATAATAAAAAGGAGCTAATCCATTTTCATCAGTGCATGGTACAAAAAACTCTTTAAAAAAAGCAAATGCAAGGAAGTATGCTGAATTGCTGAGTGCATCTCCACAGGATGATCAGCAAAACAGGAATATATTCAGAGGGAAAGTCTCAGACGGTGACCTAATCTCAGCAAGCTGCGGGGCCCTCAGAGGAAGAGAGGTCAGTCAGCAGCAGGTAAATGCATCGAGGGCACACGCTGCAGCGTGTGGAACAAACTGAGGGTATCCCTTTATGCCACAGGCGCATTCATTCCGGGTTGTGCGTGAAACAAACGCCTGGTAGAACCACCTCTCATCAGACATGCACTTTCCCAGGAAAAAAAAATACCCAATATGCCTCTCTCCCCACGTCAGTTAGAGAAGATCTCACGGTACGTAAGATCGTTAAGTTCTATAAAAAAGTTACTTCTAATTTTGCATTCCCCACTCCCAGGTCCTCTGCAAGTTTGCTGAACTTTTGTAGGTAAGAGGAATTCTCTAACCCTAAACCCTTGAACCATTTTCTCTGCAGACTTCATTCCTCAGGAGCGTGCCCTAAAACTCAGCTGTATCCTCACCTTTTACCGTCCCCCGAATCTGGATGACCAAGCACCACACGGAACAGATAAGCCTTGGATTTTCTAACTAAGCCTCGGAAGTCACTGACAGTTAAGGTCCAGAAGTTCTATTCCTGCCTGTCTCAGGACTGCGGCACACACCGATCCATTTTCAGTAACGGATCCAACGCTGTCCTTTCGGCCCATCTCTGGGGCTCAGCAGCGGCTAAGGTACAGGTCAGATGAAGCCCGAGGACCTGGGCTGGAGACCCAGGGCAGGGAAGGAAAAGCAACATGTCCTTTCGATGGTGTCCCATACTTAGAACTGCCCTGAATCCAGGTGTAAATAAATTCTGCTCACCATCCAGTCCTGGATCATTTCTTGCTACATTTTCTGCTTTAAATTGCCATTTCCACATCTTGTACTCAGCTGCTTTAAAATAGCAAATGCTGCAGAATCACTCGTCTGCTTAGTCCTGTCGACCCAGATGGCCACTGGGTTACAGCAACTGGGCTCAAAAGGAGGGTGGGGACACCCCAGCATATTTCCTCCCGCCCTGCTTGGAATGGAAAGAAAAGCTGACACGGGTGGGTATTGAGGACCTCCTTCCACTTACTGTGCTTCTCTGCTACCCACTCCCCCACCCCCAGGAACAGTGGGAACCATCTGGTATGTTCAAATATACCATCAAACATGGGAACACTGTTGATTTCTCTCACTTCATTTAAAAAAGTTTTGAGAGTAGTTTTAGGTTCAGACTCTAGTTCCTTCTTGAGCCCGATTTTGAAGCTAAATTATTCTGACATTTATAATAAGAGCAATGTTAATAGGCAATAACAGATCTTGCTCTTAAATTTTGTCTCATGCTTCTTGTTAGGATGCAGGCTTCTCATGTGCTTTGGCTGCCTGTGCGCTCCACGCCTGGCAGAGGCATTTTAAGTCTGATGAGTGAGTAACGAATCCCTGCTCATGACCACACTGCAGAGTACGTTTCCTGTTCAAGTATTTATGCTTCTCCTGAACTTCTCTGCTTAAATACAACACGATAAACATGTAAAAATCATCTTTTCCTTTTTTTTTTAGTATTCCCAATGCCAAAAGGAAAACAACCCAGCAAGAATTAGTCATATCCAGGAAAACTGATTTGGTGCAGGGCAGTTCTGCATCAGAGGGCCTTAGGACAAGTCCATGCAGTCTCCTCCCTGATACTTTTCTTCCTCATCCAAATCTGATGGCTCTGCAATTTGGAGAAACTAAGGCACAAAAGAAAATCAAGCACATCCAAGGTTCACCCCTAAATTCTTTAGTCAACAAACTAGTAACATCTACTGAATGACCACGAAGTGCAGAACTTGGGTCAGGATTTTATATTTCTAGATCTCAAGGACACACTTGGAATTGTCTGTTAAGAAAAATTGGTCTTTTTAATTCTTTTAGGCATCATGGAATTAACATAAAAGTTAACACTCATCTTCTAGGAAGGTAAATTCTTCAAAACTCTTTATGTCTAATTCCAAGACTAAGTCACCAAATTCACAGGAGAAATGTGGCTTTTGGTGTTTGTGCTAGAGAATGGTGGAGCACATAAGCTCTTAGGATGGAACTGGTGACAAGCCTGAAAGATGCAGCAGTTCACTGACCCTGCTCACCTTCTTCTCAGGGGCCAGATGACAACAGAACGGGTCGCAGCTCTCCTGTCCAGTTATCTACAGGGCCGTTTTTACATGCATGGTGGGATAAGTCACAGCAATGAGTATGTCTGGCAGAAATAAGAAAGTTTGCTTTCTCATGTACATAAAATTAACAAGATATTTGTCAGTCACACATACACGAGCAGAAAAGTAAAAACCAACTACGTTTTTATGTATGGCTTTTACTAGAAAGTTGTGGTAAGGAAAGAACAGGCAGATTCCACTGTAACTGGTCATCAAAAAATCAATGACACATAGTCTCATACGTCTGTTTCTACATGATGTGACAAAACACGAGGTGTAAGGAGCTCTAGGAAGTTTTATCAGTTGCCGGCAGAATAGTTTTCACACACATATACCCTCTATCTGGTTCCCTCTGCCAAGCAGCTGGTAATCTTTACATGTTAATACAATGGCGAAAGCCCAAACTGAGAGGAAGCCGCTGGCTGGTGTCTGGAGGCCTACACAGCTCAAGTGGAAATAATTACTTGCTTAATGGGCAGAATCTACAGCCTCGGTCTAGCTGTCTGGTACCAACCATATTCTTGCTCCCCCACAGAAACTGACTTAAGGAAACTGTAGAAGTTATACAGAAAATCCTTCTTTGATGACTAAACAGAGACCACCAAGAGAGACTGCTGACCACGGAAATGTCCACCTGTTCTGGCTGGCCATTATCAGCTCTGCTGGCTACTGGAAGCAAAATGCTTTGACGTATTCCTGGAGAAGGTGATCACACATTTCTGCACTTTGAATAAAAACTGACAATAAGACTCACTACTGTCATGTTCTTTAACACATTTTGAATTCGAGAACTGCTGAATTCTAAAATGCCTCAAAGTCCTCACAATGTCAACAACTTTAATACAAATACAAGTGATGGACAGGAAATAAGATTTAGAACTCAAAAGCAATTATACATTGAAAAATAAATGATGAAAAACAAGGATATTTGGCAAGTGGGTTAAGTTCATTCAATGTATCCCTAACATGTACAACTATAGGCCTATTCAGTTTACTCCTAAAAATAAATACACACACACACACGCACGCACACGCACGCACAAGCACGCACGCTGTAATGAAGTCTTTTCCAGGCTGATATTGTCTATATTCCTCCTGGGGCGCTTCCCAAACCTCCACAGTGAACATGGTGAGGATTCAGTGGCAGATCCGAGCAGAGCCACACTGCCACACGGAAACCCCGAGGCCATCTCAACACAGGAGGCCTTTCTGGAGGAGTCGATCGTCACTGCTAAGTCTGTGCCCCGTCACCCCCACCGGCCCCTATGGCCCTAACAATGTATAAACTTAGAATAAATTTCCAACCACCAACCACAAAGCAAACAGGCCCACCGCACTGTCAGTCAACTTTGCTCAATCACAGCACCAACGACTGAATTACAATCCCAGCTCAGAGTTGGCTGACAGAAACCCTAGCAATGCAGTTTCCTAGTGCATCTTATTACATCTTTGGTGTAGGGCAGGCAAGAGTCTGCAGCATGTGACTGTCTAAAAGAACACGAAGACAATCTGGATGAATGGTTTTGAGTGCCCCCTTGAAAACAGTAAACTACGACTCCTGCCGTCAACTGTTTCTGAGCTTTCGAGGGTCATGATGAATCTGTGTGACTTTCCAGCACATCACTAAAGTCTCATCACACACAAACATTGGAGCAAAAAGAAAGAAGCTGGAAGAGGGCAGAAGACAAATGTCCCTAATTACCCCCAAATTAAAATTTCAAAAACTCCTGAGACCCCAGCCTCCATTTTGATTGTGTTCAATGATTTGCATTTTGATGAAAAAAAGCTTTCAGAGTCAGATTTTAGGCAAAATCATTTTAACATGAAGTTTACAAGCCACCCTTTCAAAGCTTCTGCTTCAAATACAATCTATGAACCTGCAACCAGGAATTATTTATTACTCTGAAAACGCTTTTCAATAAAATCAAGATCTCAGATTCCCACTAGGCATGTAAGATCAGTTTATTTTCCAGGACAAAATGATTCTAAAATCAACCCAGTATCATTATTGCACAGTGGGGCCCAGGACAATGACTTCCGAAGGCCAGTCCTCACATGAAAAAAGGCCACAATAACTACCTCTACATACAATGCCCCTCTTAACTTGATATGGTAAACAAATGACATTAATCTTGCTTAAAAAAGAAACTCCTGAGGAATGGGAAGAGATGGAAAACTATCAAGGCTACTTGAGTCAGAAAACGCAGTCACTACTTCCATTGCCACGAAGGACACTCACCCCAGGTCTGACCACTCCAAGAACCAGGATGGATTAATGACAAGATTACTTCACTATTTCACAAAGGTTACAGCTCAGACTGAGCTTCAGGACTTCCCAGTAAAAGATGAGTTTAGAGAGGAAATAAACTGCCGGCAATCAGCCCATCAGCTGAACTTAAGCTTGTCATTAGTTATTAAGAGTTGAGGCGTCTTCAGTGAGATGCTGGCAAACCTAATTTCCAGTAAATTCCAGTGTTTCAGCCGTGATTTTTCACTCACTACTTTTGAGACATTGCCAAGACATCTGCTAATGCATTACGGGGTGGGGTGTCTGTGTGCCTCCCTTTCATCTGGTAGCACCATGTCTCAGTCTGACGTTAATGCTCCCGACGTTAAGCACGCCACCCAAAGTACCTGGCAATCCACACAGCAGCCTGTAATGTACAAAGTAACCCCAAGTTTGAAACCCTCCCACTCACCCCATTAAAATGTCAAACCCCAACCACGAGAATAAAAACATATCACTCTAGGAGATATTAAATCATTCTTCAGTTTCCTATTACAATTGATGAATCATAACACAGGGCACTGGGTGTGATTCCAACACCAAACTCGGGGTGAAAGGTTTGTCCAACGACAGCCGAGTCAATCAGACCTTGTCCACAGCATGGACAGAGTCAGCGGTGAAACTGTCTGCTTTTAGCTGCATGGGTGCTGGGATCTCTCACGGCTTCTGCTCTTCAAAGCATTCGCTCTCATTCTAATGTGGTGTGGTATGCTATACACAAAACCATTGCTTTCATTCCAGAATACATCATCTTAATGAGAATAAAAAGCTTTTGTATGCACCGACTGCCAATACATTTAAAAAGGCCCAAATTTTAACAAATAGATAAATTCATCAGACAAGAGATCATAAATTACTTTGGCCGAAAAAAATCTTTAAAAAAAATCTGGCTCAACATTCTGCTCGCAGGTTTCTCTACCTACTGTACATGTGGCGAGTGTGCGCGTCTTCTGTCTTCTCTGGCGGGACTGGAGTGCAGTTCAGCCCGCTCTGCACGGTCACGTCGGAACGACTATGTTCTTTGCTAGCAACACAAGGAGTGCGAGATCAGCATTCCCGCCAACTCGATGCAAAGCCCCCAGAGCGTCCTGCCGAGTGAAGCCGGCCCGCAGGAGCCGGTCGATGTCGGCAGCAGGGAAAGTAAACGGGGCAGGGGGCAAGGGGCTTGACAACAGAAGGCCGGCAGATGGTTCCAATTCGAGAAGCGGCCCTGCAGCTTCAGGACGGATGCCTTCTCTGGTCTCAGGCCCTGTCGCTGGACTCTGTGTGCCCTGACCCAACTCTTCAACCAGTATGAAAGTGGATGACAAGGATTTCGTGTGCTCACAAGTCTGACCGAGCGTTTCCGTCTCACCTGCTAGAAGTTCGGCTGGAATTTCTACACCTGAGGTGCAGTTCAGTTGATTAGACATTTCAGCTGAGGCGACAGTGACAGAACTGCTCTCCTCCACTGAGTCCCTAAACTCGGGGACACCTTCCTTATCGGTGAACAGGTCAACAGCACCTGCACCCCTGACATTAATAATGTCTACATCTTCAATTCCAGGGTCCGTTGAAGTGTCTGGCAACTGTCCTGTCTTCACTGAGAGAGAGGCTGCCTGGCGAAAGGAGACCTGCAAACACTGCTCATGCTGGGCAGCTGGAGGACACTCCTTTGAGGCCCGTCTTTCTGAAAGGTCTTTTATACCGGTTTGGCCCTCAGCTACTGCTTCTGATGGACAGGTAACTTCTTCAGATGTATTCTCTGAAGCGGCTTTACTACTAATGACCAAAAGTTCATGAAGCTCCTTCAAGGCTGCTGTTATAGATGAACAAGATTCCTCTTTCGACTCCACAGAAGGCTGACAATTGCTACAGAGACTTAAAGAAGGGGAGCAATTCCCATATTCTTTATTTATTCCAGACATTGCAACATTACTTTCTGCGATCTGTAAATCCTGGGTGGAAAAGGAATTACTTAAAATTTCAGATGATGGGCTACATTTTGATATTTCTACTTCCATCAAGGGATTCTCTAAGGTGAGATCAGATGCACCAGTGTTCTTAACACTGGCATTCTGACTGCCTGTTGAGCTAAGTACAGCAACTAGGGACTGTTCGACCACATCTACTTCCATAAGCGTTTCTAAATTTGAGCAGCCGAAGCATCCTGAACATAGAATATTTCCCTCTGTATCTGGAAGGTCCACATTCTGCCTGTCTCCTTTCACTGTAGCTTTCAAATCAACACCCTTCTGTTGATTCTGCTGCCTTCCTCCAGGAAGGGCAAGGTCCCCTGTGTTACCAGAATATTCGCAGTCATGTAGCTCACTCTGCTGTAGACCCTCCTGCTGTTCGTCCCCGAGCTCTTCATGCTGCTGAAGGCCACTCACTTGACTTGGGCTCTGACATTCTGGATGCCAACCCTTTTCAGCACTTACACACTGCTGTGGTTCTTGCATCCTGGTCACTGTGACAGAGACACTCGCTTCCTGTCCCCCGTGGAGAGGAGATTTGAGGCCCTGGGTGCTTCTTCCAGCAGGAGACGTCTCCAGATTATCTGCAGCAAGGGCTTCTTCGGATGAATTCTGCAAAGGCACAGCTGGACTCTGGCCTGCTGAGGAAGCATGCTCAACAAGATCCTGCGGAGGAAGATTTTCTTTCTTTTTAGAGGTTATCTGGAATTCAGCTGAAGCCTTCAGAGCCTGCAGAGCTTTCGATTTGATGCTGTCTGGGTCACTGGGCTTGAGAGGGCAGACTGAAGCAGAGGCAGACTGAGCAGCACTCAGAGGATTACCGATCTCAGGACTCTGTCGGGAAGGATGAGCTGGATGCTTTAATCCATCTGAAGTTGGTAATGATGACATTCCCAGTGAGGTAGTTTCTTTACCGCTTTTCTCTATACGCAACAAAAGGGAAAGGAGGAAAGATGAATTGGTACATTACAAAGGCCACCAAGTGAGCAGAGGACACAAATCTAAACGGGAAAGAACAAAATCAGGTACTTAAAGTCAGATTTATCTCATATTCATTAACTTGTACAAGGAGTATTTAACATCATGACATCAGAATAAAAGGTAGGCATATTCTTAGTAAAATATATATAGTAATAATTTGATAGTTTTACTTAACAATAATTAGCATCCACATACTGGCTAATAAGTGCTCAAGACTGGAGGACATTTATGTATCTTTATTCTCAATGAGTCCACAACTCTAGACTTATTTCTCAAAGTTTCTGCACCAACATTTTCTCCACCACTCACTCTAAAATCACCTGAGACATCTGTGACTAAGCATGAAGATTCTGGGGCAGTGACCTGGAGTGTCAATCCAGGGGATCTACCCACTCCAGAAACTCCTCGGGGGACCGGCCACTGCATGTTAGTGTTTCAAATGGGAACACTGAGGTTATAAACGAGAAGTCTAAAAATCACGCATATCTGGGACAGAGTGGGAATTATAAAGAGAAATAAGAATGTAAGCTCTGGCGCACCCCATGCCTCACGTGGCTAAGACGCAGGCCATGGGACAGCCTACAGTCTCAGGCTCGTGACTCGGGGCCAGCAGCAAAAAGATAAAATAAAATAATGTAATTCTTGGGAACCTCCAGAAGACAGAGGCAAGCCTTCTGCTTAACTTATTTCTGTCCAAACAGTATGAAAGACTGTAGGCACCGAGTTAAAGAGCAACAATAAAGCTAAAGCGTATACAGATTAAATCGCAGTCATTATGGCACCAAATAACGCAAATTTTAAAACGATTATCAGTCACTGCACCACATGAACAGAGTGTAACTAGTAAGAACATTAAAGTACTTTAAGGGCAGGGGAGTGAGAACGAGGGTCCAGCCACGAAAGGAGAGAATTCACAATAATTTCTCAACAGGCAACTGTGACTCACTCATTGTAACACTAGCCTCTGCTGTAGCTGCTTCAATGTTGCCTTGGCGTAAACATCAGGATGTCATTCATGTCAGCTGCAACTTTTCTTTTGTATCAGCTGACGTAAATATTTGGACCTCAGTACTTATTCTAAGATCTTTAATGAAAAAGTCAAAGGCTGGGAACAAAGAGGACTCCGGAGTCTATCAGGGCAGGTGCAGCTCAATGCCCACGCTGACCGCTGGCATCCAGCGTGGGGGCTGTGAAGCCAGCGGTCAGCGTGGGCGCTGATCTGGACTTAAGAAGTCAGGAGGCATGCAGTGATGCCTCGCATGGCTCTAAACCATTCTAATCCAAAGCTGGCTACAGCCTGAGAAAATAAAGCATTGTCAGAAATGACTGACTTCTGGTCAAATGACCTTACTTTAGGGCACAGATAAAGAGCATTCATCTCGGTGCAAACTATATTGAAGTCTAGAAACAGTTATGTTTTAAGCATCACTCCTTAAGGCAGACTGTGAAGAAGTTCGATGCTGAGTGAATGTGAGCAGAAAAGATGCGCTGTAGTGAAACATGCTGGCGGCATGAAGGAGGCACGACGTAATGACCTTCGGGATGTGTCAGCCACAACCATTTCAAGAGGTCAAGGCGGACACGGCCTCAATGTGTTTTGTACTCACTATGAAAGCAGCACATAGTCCTCCTGTCGCTGAGATGGTCAGTTTCACTGGCCTAAGTCCTAAATGTGGGAGGACTGGGTCAGTACTACCGGATAGCAGAAGAGATGAAGATAATGGCTATTAAGAAAAATTAAACTGACTGCCTTTAACCCATCCTTACAAGGGAAAAGAAAAGAAATTAAATGCTATGTATCTAATTACAACCAGCCTGCACAGCCCTAGGAAGTCTCAGGCTGATGGCCTTTAAGACTGACTTTCCTCCTCTTGATAAATCAGCTGATAAACTAAGGCTGACAGTCACCTTATTTACTCTGCAGGGAATGGAAGTACAGCGCCTCTTGTGGAAAATGTCAGGACAGGAGAAAGGGAAAAGCAAGTCTCAGCTCTTGTTGTGAGCATAAAACTAAAGTCCTGCCTATGTTATGGACTCTGGTCCTGGACAAGTCACTGACCCAAGTTTCCATTTTTTGTTTTTTTTTTTTAACAGAATAAAAATTTCTACCCCTCTAAAACTCTAAGTAGTGTGTCCAGTAATGTGGAAAAATAATTTTCCATTTTTTCAGAAGAACAGGACAATGCAGTTATCGCCAACAATACAGGGTTGTGGTGCTCTTGATTTGATATTCACGACTGTCAGATGACTGACTTTTTTACTGGGACATTTCCCTGCTTAACCTGTCTCAATGATGAATAAAATTTTAAGTAGGAAAGTATGCTGAGATATGTATGCATGCCAACACATAAACAAGTATACAGGCTAGTTGTAACCAGATTAAACAAGGTGAAATGGCAAATGGCAGAAGCTAAAAGACCACAGACGACGACTGAATGGAAGGCTTAATGCGGTGTCTATAAATACCTGGTCTGGGGCCCACTCCAGCTGCAGTACACACACACTACATGCATCATGGCTTCTGACGCTCTGTTTGAATCAGGAAACAGACAAGCAAACTCGGGTTAACAATGCAAACCACACAGCATGCAGGGTTATAGTCTCCATTCCTTTGCCATCTTTAAAATCAGGAACTGGCAGAGTCAAAGCTGGGGAGTGTTCCCATAGTTTGGACATCGAAAAGATTTGTTGGTTGCTTTAATTCTCTTAAGATACATAAAGCAATGGGTCAACTTCAACAGATTTCCAATAGAACTTGGAAAGAATTTTACACACCTACACACAGAATTCATGAGCAAACGTGAGACAGGTGAAAAAAAAATAAGACCTTTAGACAGAATTACATATGGAAATCTTCTTATGGAGAAAAGGTGGGTGAACACATGTAACAGTCACTTCCAAATTTCTTTTTCAAATGAGATTTACTTTCAGAAAAAAATAAAAACAAAGCAAACATGACTACCTCGGCTTAACTTTCTTTTCATCAGTTTTTAGAAACATCTCAGATACAGTGTCTATTCCAAAGTATTTTTCCATTGCCAGAAAAGATAGATACTTTGGTTAAAGTGTTCACCAAAGAAACAGTTTTTAGCAAAAACACTCTCCACCTGATTATGTCAGTTCTTATTTTGATGATCCACTGTCAGCACCAAAAGGTCACATGGGTAAAAGGCCATTTCCTTTTCCTCCTCTAAAATTAGCGTATCCCTTCACTCTGCCTGAAAACATCTGTGGTTTCTATTTCAGTCTCCTAAACTTTTGTTAAAGGAAGGTAATTACCCAGAGAGGGTAACTGTTAGTAGGTTAGAAAGCACTGCTATCATCAGCTAGTGTTTATTAAATAAGGCACCGAAACTGTGGGCGGAAAAACAGATTCCACAACACAGTAAGACAGCCTCATTTTACCAGTATTCCTGACTAAGCTGACAAGAAACTAACTAAGTCATCTAACTTATTTAAGCTTGCCTTGCAAGACGATTAAAACTTAAGTAAGTCTCCCTTTCTGGTGGTTCAAAATTCTCCCCTTCCCTCAAGATACTTAAGTCACAACCAAAACTGTACTTTCTATGTAAAAGAGACCCACGGTGGCAGTGGTGAAGATTCCAACAAGTTCAAGGCAGGACACTGGATGTTCTCTAATAACCTCAGCGGCAAAATCTGGCTGTGTCTTTTTAAATCTTTTCTATCGTCTTTGGGAGAAAGCTATTCCCTGAACTTGGAAACTTTAATAGATTTTATTATACCAGAAAATGCAATGTGTGATATTAGTCACTGATTCACTATTTACAGCTCAAGACTTTAAAATAACCCAAACTTAAAAAAAAAAAAGTTAATTCTTTTCTGCTCCTAGAAAATGCATCACAGAATCACTTCTCTGGGGAAAAATTACCCAGAGGTAGGATCTCAACAAAAAACTGGGTCTTTCCATATCCGCCAGAAAATTCAACTTGGTCTTTAGATTTAAACACGCTGTCAACAATTGAGGTTGATGAGAAAAAAATATTAGGATGCTTCATTTCAATAACTTACATATTGCTCTAAATTTAGCCCAACAAAACAACACACACACTATTTTGATCTCATTAATAGCAGAAACACTGTATTTTGATTAATGTTCAACAATGCTTCTTATTTTTGGTTCTTCTGTCTTTGGTAGCAAGACTTTCAGTAGCTACGAAAAAGATTAGGGCTGCTGACTCACAGCGACAATGCTACCCTTTGAAGAAAGTGGCTAAGACAAGGGAAACTGTTGAACTCATAAGGAATCTGCTCTCAAGTATTGCTTATGGTTATATTTTCTTTAGCAAAAAAGACGAGTTTCTTTTAGGAAGCCCACCAAAATGTGCGTAAGCGAATTAAGTCCCCAGTCTATCTTGCACACAGCAGCAGATAGCTATTTTTTGATCTGTTGAAACACAGAGCTGTTCTGCTGTTCTTTGTTGTATTTAGAGATGGGAAGAGGTGGTACGACGACAGGATGATGAGAGTTATCACGAACTGGAAAGTCCCAACCCCACCCTGCAGCTTGTACTTTCCTGGCTCACCCGCCAATAATAAGGGTATTTATTCCAAAGTCCAGTCATTCCAAATACCTGCGTCCTCTACAGATTTCTGAAGGGCCTCTGCTAACTCGTGGTCTGCGATCTCCTCGGGCCGCACCTCTTCTCGCCCGGCCCCGGCCCCGGCCCCAGCCCCATACGCCAGCCGGGCGCACTCTGGCAGCTCTCCCTCAGGAAGGAAGGTGGTCTGAGAGCCTGTGGTGCCGATCACCAGCACGTTTTTCTTGAGGTCAATGGAACACTTAGGAGGAAGAAACCAGAGACTGATGATAGCAGATATAATGCCATGTAGAATTAAAAAACTGAACTTAACACTGAATTTAAACTTCCTTTTACAAAGAGCAACACTTGACAGAGATGGTTCAAAAAGACTTTACCTGAGAGTGTTTACACTTTAACAGGTGACACTGTCCATTTGGAATTCTTTAAACATGGAAATAGAGCTTACAGCAGACGAATCTTTACAGGATACACATACTTATGTGTCTAACACAATATCTGCATTTCTGAATTAGATGTATTACATGTTCATTGTACAAAATTCAGAAAGAAGCCAGCCATTATCACACTCCCCCTCTGTAGAAACATGTGACTATTCTAGAACTGAGGTGTGTTGTTTAATAGTTTTACATTTTGCTTTTCTTTTACTGTATAAAGAACAAGTGATATTTAAGCTCTAACCTAGTGGTCTCAAAAGTGGCATATAGGTAAGGCAATCTTGACAAAAGTATTTATTCCACACTTTCACTGTCTTCCTCTGCTTTTATAATTATGTAACATAAGACATTTATACTCATATATGCTTTCTATCTACATGTAGACCAATAAATAGTCTACACAAAAACTAAAAATAAGAGTGACACGTTAAATTAGATTTTATTTATACATACATTTACATGTTCCTTCTATTTAAAATGCTGATCTTGATGAGAATATCAATATATTTTTATGAAATCTAACATTAAAAATATTGAGTATTAGTAACATAAAAATATTGATGAAATATGAAACCTAGTTGTGAGAAATGTTATTACTCCATGGGTGCTAATCACTTCTTCAATGAGTTTATATCTAAACAAATGAATAAGCTTCAGAGTAGATATAGAAATATCACTGTAAATGAATATACTTACACACCCTCCTCCTTGTACGAAACCTTTCCACTTCCTACATCTATGTATACCTGCTTCCTTAGGCCTGAAGTTCTTCTCCCCCAAGTACTGCTTAACCATTACTAAGGATTTACTAAACTTACACTTGCAATTAACTCGTCATCAGAAACTAATCAGAAACTAAGTTAAACAAGGAAACCCAAATATCCATTACACTCAAAACAGATGGCAAGATTTAACAAATTTAGAGAAATCTCACAAAAACAGATTTTATTTCTACTAATACATAATTTCAAAGCTTATATACAACACCATCAATTAAGGACCTTTCCAGGTTTAAAAAGCCATGCTTCTCGGCTATTCAGTCTGCACATCAAGAGAAATGACTGCCCCTAAGGCGGACGAAAGTCATTACAAAAGGACAGCGTAGCTCTTAATTACCTGATGCCGCTTCAGCATGTCCAGTCCCAAAAGCATGTCCATGGGCTGCTCCTCAAGTATGGAGAAGGAACATGCCAGAAAATCTCCTTCAATTTGAACCTGAGCTAAAAATAAAGCACATGAAGAGAAGGAGTTACTGGTTTTTGCTTTAAAAGTCCCAAGCGAGCATTGGAGATGTAACATTTGGGCTTTGCTTCCTGCAGTCAAAGCTAAGGCGAAGCAGGCAAGAGAGAGATTTCAGTGTGAAGAGCAGATAAACCAGTGATCAGCTTAAAAGCCAACGAAGAAGACACCGGCCTCGCCAGCGACGTGCGTCGGGCAGAACTACAACAGCACCTGACTTGACGCTGTTAGGATGGCTCAGCTGGCGAGGAAAGTGGACATTAAGGATTAAAAAAAAAAGGGCCAATTCCTTCAATATTTATCCCCTGCCTCCCTACACTTAAAGTTTTTCTGAAAGAGAAATCAAGTCATTACACTTTAAACTGTTTTAATTCACCTCCAAAAAGTAAACTATGCATTATTACCTGTTACAATAAAATTTCTGTTGCTGAAACCAGAGATAACACCAAGACCACTGTGTCCTCTTAACTGAAAAAACAAACAAAAACACCCCTTTCTCGCTCCCTCTCTCTCTCTCTATAAATATCTTACAAACAGAAGTGTATGAAATACATGTGTAACAAAAGCATATAAGCGTAACAAAACAAACACTCACATATTTATTTCCTGGAAAACAAAAATAGAAAATTAAGAAGTCTCTTGGTATGTTCTACTGACCACAACTCATTCTTTGCCTCCTCCAACCCCTCCTAGTTGTTCCCAGCTTTTCTTATAGTTCTTAACTGTTTTGAGTGTTTTCTAAGCAACAAGTTTCGTCTTTTTTTTTTTACCCAAAAGATTTTGGGTAAACTGAGATCTATCTGATCTGCTGCAGACTGTAAGTCACCTCGAGTCCTGCAATGGCTCCGGCCACAGCTGGTTTACCTGCTCTCTTGCTATACGACTAGATGGGTTACTTCCAGCTTCTGCCATCAGAAGTGAACGCCACCACGAGCACCCCTGTATGTGCGCGCCGGTGCGCCAGGGGTCTCTAAGCAGACTCTGGGAAGTGGATTCACAGGGTGCTGGGGGATTTTAGGTCCAACTTTGCTAAGTATTGTTTAGTTATTTCCCACAATGTTTCCAGCAGTATATGAAAAGTTCCTACTACTCCACATTCTTACCAACACTCAATAATATTCATTTAATTCTTGCTAATTTGGCAAGTAATTTTGTATTTCCCTGATTAACAATAGGTTAAAGTAACTTTTCATATACTTATCATTTGGGTTTCCTTTTTTCTTTCTTTCTTTCCTTTTTTTTTTTTTTGAGGAAAGGTGCAGTCAGGAATGGAGGCGAGTAGGCAGGCAGGCAGAGAGGAGGAAGAAGCGCTTTATTTTTATTTAGTTGTTCACAATGGTTGCTCCCATTCCCCTGGCCCCAGGTCTGAAACCCAGGACCTCAGACTATACGTGGGACTGCTCGCAGGTATATTAGATCCTGAGGCCACCAGGGCACACCCTGGGTTTCTCTTAAAGCACCTGTTTTCGAGTGCCCCTGTTACTTTTAGACATTTTGTTTCTAACAAATTGAAGGTTTATAGCAACTGCTGAGAAAGTCATTGCTCAGCCAGAGCTCACTTCGTGTCTGACACGTTTAACTAAGGTATGTAGTATTTTTCCCCCCTAACATATCCTACGGTACTTACTACAGTATAGTATAAACAAAACTCATACACACAGAGAAGCAAAGATCTGACTCACTGAACTGCAGCAATCTGGACCAGACCTGTAATATCTCTGAGGTATGCCTATATCTGTATATTTTGAATATGACTCTTTATTAGTTATATGTCTTATTAAAACCCTTTTCTAGTTCGTTCACTTTCTTTATGATGAAAAGTTCCTAATCTTTAAAAAAACATTTAAAAAATAGAGGCACTGGTTTATTATTTTTCTTCACCTCTTTATGGTTTTGTTCCCTTTTCCCCAGTCCCAGATCTTAAACTTGGGTCCATGGCTTTCACTGCTTGAGCCTTACCTGCCTGAGGTGTGAAAAGTTGTTAATGTGACCAAATTTATCAAAGACTTTCCTTCCTCAGTACCTACACAAGATATGCTCCTTCATTTTCTTCTAAAAACTTGGTCTTTCATCAACCCTAAACTGACTTCAGTGTGTGATGTAAGGCAGAGCCCAATTTCCAATTCACTTTTCCCCAAATGGATCCCCAGGTGTCCCGGCACCATTTCCTGAGACCTTCCCCACTGCTCTACAAGATGTGCTCAAGTTTATCAAGGTTCATATAAGCAGGGGTCTGTTTCTGTTGTAGGTCTTTGGACTTAATATCTAGAAGTTATTCCAGAGTATCTTGACTACTTTGGCAATAAAGGGCCCATATAAAATCAGCACATCAAGTCTCAAACAAAAAGGGAGGGTGCCGTGGAACATGACCTGGTGACTCAGGCAGCTGAGGTGAGGGATAGACCAGGTAAAACAGGGATCCAGGGATGGAGATGGGACGGGACCAAAATGACACAAATAAAATATGATTCTTTCTGCCTGCCTTCCTTCCTCTCTTTAGAAGAAAGAAAAAATACTATTGAGATTTTTATGGTATTACCAGTATTCTTGATGAATATTTGGTTTCTTTTAGGGTATAAATCACTAAAGCAAAAAAATGATAAGAGAAAACTACAACAGAATTTTGGAACTAGAAAGCACATGACTTAAGGAAAACTAAGAAGGACCCAGTTAACAGCTCAGAACTCCCAAGAGACTTGTGATCTGGCTGAAACAAGAACTTCTGCAAGTTAAGAGTAGAGAGGGGTCCGAAACAGTAACACTGAAGGTCTATGCAAGCAATTAGATCTTGGGGTTTCTCTCTTGCATTCTGCTTAGTCAGGTGACTACCTCCCTTTACCCCAAGAGTAGTCTGGAGGTTTGTTTTCTCAAGAGGATGATGCAGCGGCTCTTCACAGGCATGAAGGAGGATGAGGACCTAACAAGCACCTGATTGAAAAGCAGGGGGACTAGACAAGAGCCCTGCCTTTTCCTCCCTCCCACTCCCAGACCTGCAATCACCAAGGTTGCCCATTCAAGTGATCTTCCAAACAGACTTCGGGTGTTCCACTCCAGTATGAGCAGCACCAGTCACTTATGAAAAAAGTGTATGAAAAGAGATTCACACCCAACTATATCATGGTGAAATTTCAAACACCACAGCCAATCTACAAGATTCGAAAATAGAAAAAAAATCTTTTACATCAAGAATCAAAGCACACCCTGATGGCCTAGTGGATAAGTCTGCTGCCTCTGGGTAGTGTAGTCCACATACACCCTAAGGAGCCAGGCTTGCAAACCAGGGCAGGGTTGTATGTTTGAGGAGGTGGCGGGCATGGGGAGATGGGGTGTTGCAACTAAATAAAATGCTTCCTCTTCCTCTTCCTCCTCCTCTCTCTGCCTGCCTGCCACTTGCCTTCATTCCTTTAAAACAAAAACAGAAAAATCAAGAATCAGAATAGTAAGCACCTTTTCCACACATTTATGAAGTAATAAAGAAAAGATTTCCAACCAAATCAGACTATTAGAATATAAGGAAAACAGACATACTCTGATATATAAAGACTGAATATATTCCCATGTGCTTTTTCTTAAGAAGCCAGTGGAAAATGCATTCTAATAAAAAGAGGAGCAATTTAAAAAAAGGAAGACAACGGGATTCATATAATCTGACAACACAAAGGAGAAAGGGGATGTTGGACACAATCAAGGGAAATTCCACAATGAGGTGGGAAGCAGCCTTGAACCACCAGGAAGACGCATCTTCAAAAGGATGAAATATCTAAAGGAGATTATCCAAGTAGGGAAATTTAGGGATGAATAAACCAAGACAACCCCCACCAAGACAATTATTAATTCCAAGGAAAAGGCAATAATTTTCAATAAGCTAGTTTAGCTCTCAATAGTATTTTTAGTCACATCACTGTGACATGTTATTTAGAAATATGGAGGTACGTACCAAGAGACATCAGCGAAAACGGCTGAAAGAGATTACCTCTAAGCAGCAGCAAGTAAAAATGTACAGAAGACCGATTTTTTGGTAACCAGTTAAAACATGTATAACTTTGACAGAATATAAGATTTAAAATTTCTAGGGAGTATGCTTGCTGAACTCTATATGCTATGCAAAAGAAATCTTTGAGAAATCCACCCCTGGCGCACCCTTAGTGGAGAAGTGGTTTGGTCAACTACCTCTGGCTGAGTCACAGTTCACATGACATTCAGGGACCCAAGGTTTATGTCCTGGGTCAGGAAGAACTACCAAGATATGCAACTTAAAAAAAAAAAAAAAAAAGAAAGGTGGGAGGGGTGGTTATGATGGTGGAGTAGGGGTTTTGTCAATCACCTCACCTCCAAAGGAGCGCAGACCAATACCACTGGATTCAAGCCCCGGGTGAAGGGAACAACCAGTGTGAACAACTAAAATGGAAAATAAATATGGTGCTTCTTCCTCCTCTTACCTGCCTTTACCTTTTTTTTTTTTTTAATAAAAGAAAGAAATGCGCTCTGACAAAGAAAAGACTCCAAGTGTCTTTTGCTCACCTAGATGTACCCTTCCAATAATCTTCTGGGTGCCTACTCCTTTGGCAATCCCTGCCCACCGACGGTCCACCAGCCTCATTATATTACACCTTTCTGCACACGCTTGGCTCATAATAGTCATCTGGGCACCTAGAAGCAAAGGGAAACATCAGATAATAAAAATAAATCCAGTACTAAGAACAAGATACATAGCATGTATTCCCCAAGGCTTTTGTCTGTATAAAATTACCACCTGGCACACACTTGTGACTCAGATGCTAAGCCAGTGACTGGGGTGTGGACCATATAAAGCCCATGGACCCAGGTTCGGGACCCAGCGTGGGGCTGGTTGGAAGTGGGGGTGGGGAGCAGGGGATATGGGGGTGGGTAACCAAAAATAAGTGCTTCCTCCTCTTCCTTTCTTTAAAACAAAAAACTTTTTCCTTTCTTAAAAACGACAACAAACAACCAAACTACCTAGCAGGTTTCCTGCCATACTTAATTCAAATTTAAGTTCCACACTGAAATTTGCAACATAGCGTAGACAGCTGACATGGAGAGAAAGACTAATTTATTTGAATGCAATAATCACATAATATTTAAAAACTACCAACAGAAAGCAAAACTACTTGGAAAGAACTTCCAAAAGGTCGAATTATGTCTACAGATGGAAGGGCTTAATTAAGCACTATTTTATACTCAGACCAGTTTTCACTGAGTATCTCCAAACAGCTTATCAAGCAAGCTATTTTTACTTCAAACTTCGAGACCCTATAATTAATCAGTTAAAAATACACCATTTAGTCTCTCAAAATAAAGTAACTGAACTCATTCTCTGCTCCAACAATTAGACCCTCCTCCCTTTAAGAAAAAAGGCATCTCCCGGGCATCTCCCAGTTACACACACCCCCCACACAGAGGAAGCTGGCTTGGGCAGAGACACACTTCTCTAACCTTTATTTAGTCCGAATGGCCCCTCACACTCTAGTTCCATGTTCCCATGTGCTGGAGATTTCTATCAAAGCCAATAGGCACAAAAGTTGCTCCGCAAATAATCCTCACTTTGCATTTCCCTCTTAGTCAATTATTTTCCTGCAACCATGAAACGCAGGCATTGTACACTTTGACTCCTTTTAGTCTCTCCCCAGCTCCACTATTCAAAATTCTGTTCCAATCCTGTCAATAAGGTCTATGTAATCTCTGATCTTTTTTCTAACCATAGTGATCAGCCTCAGACGCCAGTGTCCTTGCCTGTGGGCAATTTCCCTAGTTTCCAAACCATTCTATGCATCTATAATTTAAAGCAATAGTTCTGATCCTTAAAAGTGCAGAATTCTCCACATCTGTTATTACCTTCCTTCTTCCTAAAATATCACTTTCTTTGGATCACTGGTTTATCTGCTCATAAATGCTCTGTATAACTAACTTTAAATCACATCACCACAGCTTCAGAACCTACCTTGTCCTGGCTGCTATAAACTCAATGACTGTGTTCCCCTCAAATTCATATGTTGAAATCCAGTACGTAATGTGATGATTTTAGGAGGTGGGGTCTTCGGGAGGTGACTAGGTCAGAAGGTGAGGCCTTCATGAGTGAGGCTCATGCCCTTATGAAAGAGAGCTCCTTTGTCCTCTTCCCCATGTGAGGACACGGAGAAGATGGCCATTTATGAACTAGGAACCAGCTCTCAGCAGACACTGAATCTGCTGGTGCTTTGCTCCTGGACTCCTCAGCCTCCAGAACTATGAGAAGTAAATCTGTTTTGTCTAAAAGCCACCCAGTCAGTGCTCACTGGAAAGAGCAGAGACTGGACACAATCTACAGACATCCCAAGAACCTGCGTTTGCATGGGGAGGTGGGAAAGGGAGCCACCAAGGTAACAAACTAAATAAAGTGCTTCTTCCTGCCTGCCTGCCTCTCACCTTCATTTCTGTCTGCACTTTTAGAGTTTAAAGAAAAAAGTCACCCAGTCTAGGGTACTTTGTATACTGTTAGAGCAGCCCATAGAGACTCGAACATTATTTTGGCGTCTGACCACTCTAACTCTCCACGTTACCACAGAGAATTGTTCCCTTTGCCTCTTACTCACTCTCGTCACTTCTGCAGAGCGTCCCTCCCCTACCGTCACTGTCTCGGAATTCCATTTAGGCTTTAACACCCCGCTCAAGACCCAGCCCTCCTCAAGTTCTTTCCCTCTCGACCAAACCCAGCACTTCCTACTCACAATTGCTCGGTGGGTACTGCACACTTTATGGGCACTGAAAGCTTTTGACATTTGGAAAAGGTTAAATTATTATTCAAGAAGGCCCAGAAATAACAAGGCAAGGGGAATGTAGAAAGACAGTACTCTTTTCTTCCTTCCTCCCTTTCCATTCTTCTCCACAAAAGCTAGCTGTGGATGTAAAAGCAAGCAACCCCAAGACAAGGGTCCCTTTACTGTTCTCCTGCCTTTTTGAAGCTAGGTTTGAAGCCCCAGTTCTCTCCCCATGGGGACAGCTGAGTTCAAATGCCCTCTTGGGAAAGTCGCACATAAGCACATCCCAGTGAGTGAGGCTGTGGTCTCCATGTTCACATATCTGATTTCTACATAGTCTGAGTCCCGGCAAGGAATAGGTCTGGAGCTGAAACCAGTCTCCCACTCATGAACTCTGGGTCCCGGGGTGACTTCACTTCTCTCCATCTCAGTTTTCTCATCCATAAAATAGGGGTGAAAGAACATAGCTCATAGGGAATCTTGGAGAATTAAATAAAAGTGAGTAAGATGATACATCAAGCACCCACACGATGCCTGGCACACAGTAAGGGTCTAATGATTTGGAGTGTTACATTAGGGTCTCATCTATATCTGCCTCTCATCTCAGAGGCGCTTGATGGAGCACCAGGAGGCCTCAACTCCAAGCACCCAGCACAAGGCCCTGTGCGCGACACTCGACAGTCTTAAAACAAGGTAACCAGTGGATTTTCCTCTCCCAGGACTATGCATCTTCAAGGACAGTGGAAACTGACGTGTGACTCACGCTTGTGGCTAAACAAATAGATGAAAATGTACTGGAAGGGCTTTTATTGCTGTTAAAACTCAGCGAATCTTACAGCCTCGAGTGAGAGGTCCCGAATTCAGACGCGCAAGACCACAGTCATATCCACGTGGTGCTGCGTTGTGTGTCTTATTAAAAAGGAAACAGTTGCCACAGAAGGTTAGTACAGGGACGAACTGAATCCTCAAGGGGGAAACTCCATCTCCTTACCAGGCTGTTGAGTTCTTTAAAGGCAAGAACTGAGTTCATACAGCCTTATACTCCTCACAGCTCCAGGGAAAGTGCTGACACAGACCAGAAATACCTGCTCTGTATTTTTGTATCAAATATCGTATATATAAAGTATACTTTAAACAACTCCTTCCTATATCTCCGAAGCCAAAGCCACTTACCCCACAGCTCCTTAGAGGCATTCTCGACTCAGGATGCCAAGTAAAGGGAGAGGGGGATAAAGGGGACACTGTGAAATACAACACTGGTTAAGAAATTACGAAAGAGGAAAACTTGTTACAAACAAGTCTGGCAAGTGAAAGAACTCCAGGCTTATTAGTTGGATGCCAAAGGACAACTGCTGCCTTCAACGGTCACCAGGGTCCCGTTTTCTCCCTGTCAGGTCACAATGTTGGAAGGGAAGAAAAAAGACAAAAATGGAGACATCACCTGAGTCAACGAAGGCTTTCACAGGATGACCGTTCACTTTGCAGTTAATATAAAGCATCACCACTTGGCCAAAGCTTTCCGGGGCCTCCTCCATCGCTATTGTCATGTTCTCTTCAATGTTCTGTTGCCTGAAACAAACCGAAACCAGGCCCACTGAGTGCACACGCCCCTCTATGAAGAAGACCCACTTCAAAGTCGCAGCGCGTAAAACAGACCTGCGCACAGCTTCTGCCCCGAACTGCAGCAGCTGAGTTGCAGAACTAGAAGCCGGTGCCAGCCTGTCACAGGTGATGCGGTGGCAGGCAGTGCCGCACACGCATGCACACCCGGCAGAAAATCTACAAGCATACAAATTACCTTCATATAAAGCAATTTTGTTCCTTTTATAAGGTCAAAAATGGAAAAATAAACTTCCGGAGGTTAAGGATCACGATCCTTTTTATTCTGTAGAATGTCAGAACTTCATGAATGCTCCCATTTTAACAGAGGATTTACTGGGTATCTGGGTACATTTCCTACATCCAGGTATTTCAACAGCTCGGTTGGCACCTGTTGCTTAATCTCCAAGATTGGGTTTTCTAATCTGTAACATGAGGAAAATAATCCGTACTAGAGGATTACTAGTGGAATAAAGCATCTAATATATAACATTAAGAGCAGATACTAAAAAAATGCACACATTGGTATGCCCTGACGGAGCAGTGGTTTGGTCAACTGCCTCCGAAGCTCAGTCCACAGACTTCCCAGGTTCATGTCCCCAGGCCAGGGAGAACAAACAAGACGTACAAATAAACACACATAAAATGTTTCTTTGTCCTCTCTTCCTGCCTGCCTGCCTTCTAGCCTCTAACCCTAAAAAGTACATCTGCCTGTGTACCTGCACACACACGCGGACACACCACATTCACCTGGTCCAGCACAACACCTCTTCAAACACGGAATGTTTTCCACTCCTCCAAGAGGAGAGCTTGTACACAAAACAGAGTCCAGCTGCTACAGCATCTGGTGTCTTCATTCTCAACCTCCTTTCAAAACATCACCCAACACTTCCAGCACTGATGGAATCTGGGGCAGCGGCTGGGCAACTCACCTGAAGACTGAGATGAAAACAGCAGCATCCAATTTTCTGGATAAATCGCAACTGCAAACCAGAGACAGGCAAACCACAGCACAAACGTTTATAGGCACAGAGCCACATCATTCACTCACACGTGGTTGCAAGCTCTGTGGCTGCTGTCACACGGCAACGGCTGAGCACTAGCAATACAGACGCATGGCCTGCAAAGCCCGTTATCTGCCATCTGTCCCTTGACATAAAATGCTTGCTGACCTCTGCCCTATGCAGCAGAGCCTGTCCTTTTGTGGTAAAGCTCTAGTCCAGGTGAACTGAAGGCTCTATCAGTCATCCTAGAAAAAAATATTACACTTCTCAAAAGTCAAATGCATTTAATCTAATTTTGTCAGGAAAACACACAAGCTATCATAAAGTGTGCACACACCTTGTGTAATCACTGGTGGAGGACACCAAGTAAACCTTAACAGGCATGTTGGAACTGCCTGCCTTTTCTCCTATGCCAAATCATTACATTCAGAAATAACTTAAATTAGCTTGCACTCCTGATCTTGAACTGATTACAAATTTCAGCAAAAAAATCTTCTGAGATAATACCTGGCACTTCAGCTGTACTGGGTCCTGTATTAGTATCTCTTCAAGGTTTTCTCCTTGAAAAGAATTTCCTTTACCCTCGCCACTCCCCTTGAGAAGAAACATGCTGTACAGATGTGCTTCATTTCACTGTCAGTCTTCCAATGGCTCAGTCAGGTTTGGCTATGATGCCTCCCCACGCACCCTCAGACTCCTTCCCTGAAGGCAATTATCTTGAAAATTATGTCCAGTCTCCCTATAGTTGCAACATAGTGGTGGGCAGAGAACAAAGAAACCTTCCTATGTCTCTGGGTAGATTTAATTAGTGAAGTAGTTCTCAAAGTCTTCATTAGCATCTGATACAATTAATGGGATCACTTAATCACTGTGACTGAGGGCTACTGATTGATTCTGGAGTCCAGTTTACATTACTTGGATTTCAAATGTAGTTGGGAAATAAGAAAACCATTATTTGACTTCAAGTTGACAGCAAACTATAAGAACTAAGTCACGCTTGATTTACATAACCAAAGATGACGACAAAGTCGCTAAGAGCAGATTATGTTCCTCTTGGTTAGATGGAGGCCTTCGTAATTAGCAATAAAAACTGATGGCGGTCAGGAAGCTGTTTCTGTCAACCTGAGTGAACGGCATCTGGCTGTGACTGATGATGCGACCAAGGCTGGCATGAGTACCACTGTGCCCGCACAGGCCCCACCCTCTGAAGATTCAGATTCATCAGATTTAAGAATAGAGTACAAGTATCTGCATTTGTAAAAGCTTCTTGGGTGATTTCATTGCAGGCCCAGGTGAGAAGCAAAGCTTTAGAGAAACGGGAACGGAAATGTGTCAGGCAGTTAGTGTATCCACCCGGGTCAGTAAAAGAGCTGTGGAGGGAAACCAGACTTAGCACAAGGCTCTGTCTGTGCAGCTCTCTAATCTAATCACAAACCCTGGGTCTAGTTAGGGCTCGTGACATCTGAGGAAAGAGACTTCAGCCTGTGCAGCCGTCCTCAGAGACTCCATCCTGACCTGCTGGGGTTTCAGCTCAGCCCCAGGACCTGGACCCTGGAGATGTGGTCATGATGGCAATCAGGGAGTCTTTATCAAAACTGCAGAAGAGAAAGTCATTAACAGGTACCTGCACTTTCACAATATTGGGGAAAATGGAAAAGAACCTTAAAGACTCAAGTAACTACCTGAAATGGAAAATGAAGCGACCTCACAGCACAGCAGGCAGACAATGAACAGTCACCTGGGCTTGGGGATATGGGTTCTCTAAATTTTGCTCTTTAGGTGAAGGGGTCAGTACCTTATATCTTCTTCTATCTTTGCCTGAGCTTCAAGATCAAAAGGGTCAGCAGAAAAGAGACGAATCCTTTCTTGCTCTCTCCGGGCTCGGTCCTGCTGCTGCTCCACCAGGACCCTCGAAAACTTCTCTATGGAAATAAGGGGGGATCTTAAGTACCACTATATTCTCATTCTATTAGTATTTCCACAGCATACGATTTCTCAAAAACAACTGTAAGAGATGCAGAGAATGCTTATAAATTATTTTGAATGAACAATTGTATTTTCCTTCTATTTCTAAGCACAAGTACTTCATCTAAATTCAGAAATAATTTGAAAAAATAACTTATTCCTGTAAGAAATTACCCATCATATTTTTTCTACTCAGAAATAATAGTTTAAAATTTAAATCAGTGGGGAATGAATGTCCTTCCTTTCGCCATTGCCCTTATTGTACTATTACCCAGAAATAAAATACATCATCAAAGTCCCTTTTCCTTGCCTATAATCCCATTTTCTCAATAACACTCTGCTTTAAATCAGGGAAATTAAACATTAACTACTCTTAATCAAAATTAATAAAGAGGAAACACTGCTTGCTTTAAGAGGTATGCCACAAGACCCTTCAATTTGCTATCTCTTAAATGGGGTGTGTTTACACATACAGACTTAAATATGCCATCAAGGTGGATGTTGGCAGTGAGCTATGCTGCCTAAGAAATTAAGGAACTAAAGAAAATGGTCATTTGAGCTATTAATCTACAAAGCACGGATGAATCTACAGGACATTAAGGTGAGTGAAAGGCGGCTGCTACAAATGAGGACATACTACAGGAATCTGTCTACATGAGGTTCAAAAACAGGCGAAAAGAACCTACAATGATTACTGGAATAATGATAGCCTCTAAGGGGAAAAAAACTGTCTAGGAGAGAATACCAGGAACTTTCTGGAGTGAGAGAAATGTTCTAAAACTTGACTGGGATGATGATTACACAAGCTTGCCAGAATTCACAAACTGTGTACTTAAAATCTATGTATTTCTCTGTAAGTACTATCACCTCAATTTGAAAATGGTTTCAATAAGATGGGAAGGGGGGTTTTCAATTGAAGAGTGAGTTAAAAATGACTACAAAGAAAAATGCTCTATTTAATATAAAAATGGAAAAACAGATCTAAACAGACTTTTGGCAACAACCCCTGACTATATCAAACGGGCGGACAGAATAAGGTGGCTCCTTTTTGCTTACAGGCTGATGGCACTGATCTTGTTTCCGCTGGTTCACTGGTGTTCTTTTCAAATGAGGGGGTCTAATTATGCAGCTTAAAATATTAGTACCTGGGTTCTCTGGTACTAGAATAATTAGAAAAGCTGTAAATGAGACACTCTATCGGGCTCTAAAGCTGTGTCACTGGTGCCAATGAGCAGCCTTTGACATCAGAAGCCCGTGGAGCGCACGAGTCGCTGGAGTTCCCCATGTTTGCTGCGACACAACTACCTCACCTCAGGTCAGCCTAACAGCAGCCACATTCGCAAGCTCACCAAGATCTCCGCTGAGCAAAGCGTCTGCCAGGGGAGGGTTGCGCTCCTTCAGCAAGGACAGCTCGTGGGGGTTGGCCAGTAGCATGTCTCGGAGCAAGGCTGGGTTGTCCAAGCCCTGAGGAGACGAGGCGATGTCTCCCGGAGATGAGTGGGGCGGCTGTGCTCCTGGGGGCTGGCGCTGCCGGGAGCCGGACGTGCCAGGCACGGCGATGCTACGGAAGTCTATTCGGGGTAAGTCTGTTGGGGGAAACGACTCTGTTTACTTCAGACCACATAAAGACAAGCACTTGAAGGAAACAGCAGAGTACGGCTTAGGCCTGGCAGAGAATGGTGATCACAGACATGGCGACACCCTTTCCCTTACTAGGTGGAACAGACTGCAGTCTGAGAGTGAACTGGCAGAAAGAACAGAAAGACAGACAGTGGTAATAATTCCAAAGTTTTGGCTTATACAATATCCCAGGATAGATCAGCTGGTATAAATTAATGTCAGGCACACCCCGGTGGGGTTGAGGTGGAGAGCAGCCAACATACATCCCAAGGTCGCAGGCACATCCTAGGAACAACCAAGATGAGCAAATAAATAAGCAAAATGCTTCCTCCTCCTCCTCCTGCCTGCCAGCATCTTTCCTTTAAAAAAAAAAAAAAGTCTCAATAAATAGAGCTGCACAACTGGATATGGTTCTGGAGAAGAATCCTAGTCTGGTTTGACATATGCTTCAGAGAGCCCTGACACCACATACAGTCAGATGCCAAGCTCTACAAGTCTGTGCTAAACATACTGGTTTGGGGACGTTCTTCTTCCTTTTTTTTTAAAGGAAAGGTACAATGCAGCCCTATTCACAATAGCTAAGAACTGGAACCTACCTATGTGGCCAACGTAAGATGAATGGATAGAAGATGTGGGACATATACACAACGGAATACTACACAGCCCTTAGAAGAGGTGAAACCCTGTCATTTGAATCAACATGGAGGGAACTAGAGGCGTTGATGCTAACTAAGTGAAGTAAGTCAAAAGAGGAACGATAGATACCAGATGACCTCACTCATAGGTGTAACTGGACAAAAACAAAGGAACAGATGAAACCAACCCTTGGACTCTTGCAACAGAACTGAGGTTATCAATAGGGAAAGGGATGGGATTGGGGGGCAGGGGGGTAGAGGTGTGGCCCACTGGACAATGAAGAACACCTGGTGATTTGGTGGAGAGTAGGACGTATTGACATATTTATGAGGAATGGGGAACTTATACATAAGAATTTATTTTAATGTGTAAAAATAAAAATAATTAGTTTAAACAAACAAAAAGAAAAGGAAAGGTGCAGGCAGGAATGACAGTAGGCAGGCAGGCAGGAGGAGAGGAAGAAGAAGCATTTTATTTTATTTTTAGTTAGTTAAAATTCATACCAATTGCTTCCTCCCTGACCCAGGACTCAAACCCAGAGATATATGGCTTGCTTCTTTGGAGGCGACTAAACTAAACACTGCTCCACCAGGTACACTTAACAGCTCTATGAATTTACATTTTCACCTGTGCATCACTGCTAACTCTTCTCATGTCCTTGGGGAACTAGCGGGGAGACGAATAACAGAACTCAGTTTCTCAGTGCTGAGTACACCAAAAGACACAACGGGCTTAGAGGCTACAACTTCCAGGCTGAGTGGATCTTATTAAAATGAAAGGAAAGTAAAAGGAAGCTCACATAAAGGACTCATACCAATGAAAAGGTGAAATGGCATGATTTTTGTGAGGTAATCAATTTATGCCAACTATCGAAACATGCACGAGGCTTCTCTGTGGGTGGAGAAATTTTATCTTCAATCTTCCTACACTTATCTTGAGTGTCCACTCATTTCAGAATAATTTTGAAAAATGTTTACCTTGCAGACCAGAACCCTCCCCCGCCCCACCTACTGCCTGTCCTGTCTATCTGGGCCAGGAGAGAATCAAACAACAGGCATTACCTAGTGGTGCAGAGCTTGGTCCACCACCTCCCGCTGACATACATCCCAAGGACCTGGCGTTAGGGAAAACCAAGATGAACTAAAATAAATAAAAATGCTTCTTTTTCTCCTCTCTCTCTTCCTGCCTGCCTACCTGCCTGCCTACTCGCCTTCATTCCTGCCTGCACCTTTCCTTTGAAAAAAAGAAAAAAGAAGAAACGAAATAGTGCATTCTCCAGAATTAACCACCTCACAGAATTAGCCAAAGGAAGTCTTGCTTTCAGTGACTGGCATATTTGGATCACAGCCTTCTCTGAAGTTGAACAGCAGCCCCAAGAGACTAATATAATCCAGATCTTGGGGGGAACAGTACTTGATGGTCTCTTACAGCCCCAGTTTCAGGCTGACTGGAAGTACTGTGCTCTAAGTTGGAGCCTGCTACTATAAACTTTAAAACCAAGTGACCTAGAAACTAAACACTTCAAAAGAAATCTATCTGAATATGATAGTTAATGGGAAAAAGACTAATACCACCTCATCAAACAGTTCCACATTCCAACCTTAAAAACTTTTCATACATCATGGCCCCTCTGAGTATCTGAAGAAAGCTACAGACATGCCCAGACCCACACAATATTGCAGATCAATCAGAATATAGAAAATTCCTAAATGCTGGTACACAGATTCAGACTATAAACACCAATACTAGATGGAGCATTTAAGGTAGATAACAGTCTTCTTTTACACAACAAAGTTGGTAGGAAGAACCAGAACTTGGTGGTCCATTTCCCTAGTGTCATGGAAGTTTTAATTACTGTGTCTTCACTTATCAGCTATGTGACTCTGAGCACATAATTTCACATCAGAGCTTCATCAGTCAATGATAACAAATTGTAAAGAGGAAGCGCTTACCCTACAAGAGAATTAAGAAGTCACGTGAAAATGTGGGTACAAAGGACTGGCTGATTATAAAATGCTCCTCAATGCACCCACTGAAAGCGAGACTAAAGCAGCTAGTCAGTCAGGAATCCTGAGCATATGATAGCCTCTCAAACCCTTCCCAAGGATAAAGACTGTTATATAATCATCAGTGACAGGGTGTGCCTGCATGGCTCAGGCAGCTGGAACCAAAATAAACAAGAAGTAAAAAGGTCTCCCTTTATTTTTTTAAAAGCACTTTATTTCTTCTCTAATTTTTTTAAAGGAAAGGTGCAAGGAGGAATGAAGGCTGGTAGGCAGGCAGGCAGGCAGGAAGAGAGGAGAAAGAAGTGCTTTATTTTCACTTTAGTCACTCATACCGGTTTTTCCCCCCCATCCCAGCCTGGGACTCAAATCCAGGGCTGTGTGGCCTTGTGTTCCTTTGGAGGCGACTGACCTAACTACTAGTCCACCAAGGCGCATCGCTTTATTTTTTATTTAGTTGGTCACACTGGTTTTTCCCCACCTGGCCCTGAGCCTTGAACCCGGGACCTTCGGATGTGAGGGACGGCTCCCAGGGTGCACTAGACCATTAGGCCACCAGGGTCTGCCCCACCCCCCACCAAAATATTTTTAAAGAGAGAAAGGAGAGGAGAAAGAAGCGTTTTAAGGAGGGAAGGAAGTGGAAAAGGAGGAGAAAGCACTTATATTTATATTTATTTTTATTGTTCCCTGCCCCCGCCCCCACCTCACTCCAGCTACTTTGGCTTTGAATGGTCCACACCCCAGGTACTTAGCATCTGAGCCACCAGGGAGTGCCCTTCCCTTTCTCTCTTAAACAGAAACCATTGATAAGAGACACTAACATTTACTGAAGGCTTCCTATGTGTTGAAGATTTCAAATGCACTTTTCTTATATTAACTCTAGCAGCTGGGCTAATTACAACACCTATCTTACAGAAACTGACTTAACGAAGTTCAAAGAACTTGTCCAAGGTGACACAGCCAGGAGGGGACAGAATCCCAAACTGACCCATCAGATGCTAAATCACTGGGAGGTGTCTTACTTGGGAAGTGCACTGAAGGGCGAGGGTCTGCATTCTCCTTTTGTCGTAAAATCACAACGTCGCCATCTTTTAAGCCGTAGGAAGCCAGTGACCTGTGGTTGTCTGTGAGAGGCCTTTCAGCATAGACAATCTGCAAGGGAAGATTTCACAGTATTACGCTGAGAAGTAACATGGCTCAAAGCAGACACTACAATTTCCTCTTCAACAGATAATGTCCCTCCGTGTTCAAAACCCTCATTCAAGAAAAAAACCCGAAGTCCTCCCTACTAGACCCAAACAATTCTGCCCCTGGCTTCCCCTCTGACCTCATCTCACACCATCACTGCTAAGTGTCACTTCCCCACTGGACATCTGCCTCGTTCCTGTCTCCACTGAGCAGCGCACTCTCCAGCCTCCTCTTCAGGCGCTTCAGAGCCCTTCCCTACTCAGCTTGCTTAAAACAGACCCTCATCACAGCTATTATCTCTGTTTACTGTCATCCTGCCCCACAAAACATAAGCTACCTGAAGAGAAGAATTTTGTTCTGTTTGCCATATCTTAATGCCTGCAACAAACAGGGCCTTTGAGATAAGTTACGCCCAAGTATGTGTTTAATAAAGGACAAGAGACCAGGCAGTGGCAGATACGACCCATGATTTACTCTGGGTACACATTATCAGACGACGGGCCCGCCCCAGCTGGGCATGACTGACACACTGCACTACATTAGTTTATGCAGCAACATGGCTTCATGGACACACACACTGCAAAATGCTTACCGCAGTAAGTTTATTTGATGTGCATCACCCTCACAGTCACAATTATTTATTGGTAACTTCTCTTCTTTAAAGGAAAGGAGCAGGCAGGAGAGAGAGCAAGCATTCATTATCTATCTTTGTTTAGTTGTCCAGCTCGGTTGCTCCCCACCCGCCGGGCCCAGGACGCAAACCCGGGTCCCTGAGCGGGATGCGGACTGACGCACCGGCAGTAGCTGCAGGAGGCGGACCCAATCACTACTCCACCAGGGCGAATCAATTTGCTTTTCTTTTGATAGGCTTTTTTTTTTTCAAGGAAAGGTCATGCAGGAATGAAGGCAGCAGAGAAAGGAAGGCAGGCAGGGAGAGAGGAGGAAGCATTTTATTTTACTTAGCTGTTCACCTTGGTTGTTCCTCCGGCCCCCTGGCATGGATGCGGCCTGTGTCCAACCCCTACTGCACGGAGGGAGGGGTGGGGTGGACGCGAGAATTTGTAAGCTCTGCCCTGTCGCAGGGAGCGTCACCAGTGTGCATACAACCCCATGTGGCCACCTGTCGGAGACCTTGCACACGGGCAGGCCTGAAAGGTTTCAGAGGAGTAACTTCCTGCACTCGCCCTTCTCATCTACCCCCGCACCCACAGTTTTACCTCTCTCATGGCTGAGTGGAAGAAAGAAGTGGAAGAAAGTCAGAAAAGAACAAACAGATGGAAAAGGCCGCACTGGTCGTGAGGCACCTGTGTGACGCACAGCCAAACACAGAAGGAAGCCCGATGGCACAAGAGATGAAGCCACGTGCTGTGGCAAGAAAAGAGCACATGGTGGAAGGACACCACCCTCCCTGGTGTCACTGAGTCCTCCAGAGGGGCATTCAGCACAAACCAGGCTTTGAAGGGCTCTTTTCCGACTGATCCACTCTGCACCAGGCCACATGCAAACTTGAGGAACTTGAGTCCTGTCCTGGCTCTCACAGGACAGTTCCTCAGGTGGCTCAGGCTTCACATTTCCCGTTTGTCAAGCAGGCAGTGGGAGCTAGAAAAATCACTGCAGCTGTCCCTTCCAGGTCTTTCTGCTACAGTCCCACTCACAACGCTTCCTCACCTGTCCTCAGAGCTGTCACGGTAAGACTGCCGAACACAGAACTCCCAAAACACAGCACTTAAACTGAGGTGTGGTGTGGGAGTCTCATACCTGCTCAGAATTTGCACTGACATGAGAGAGAGAAGTAACAGGAAACCGAATCAAGTTCCCTCACCAAAATAAAGTTATTTCTGGAGAGGAGAAAAAACTTGCAGCTTGTAGGTCCAATCATACTTTATAAATTCTATACACAAGTCGCAAATGCACTATTCTTACTCCCAACTTGCAGTTAAAACACGTGGCACGTGACTGCACTGTCTCTCTCTCATCAGTCCATTCCCGTGCCCTCATTTAAGCATGTAACTCACAGTGAAAGTGCCCCAGAATCTCGACTGTGTGTCACACAACCCAAGAGCCACAGCATCTTGTGAGATTACTTGGAAAAGCTACCCTAAATCCGAGGCAACCAGTGCCACAGGTCAGGTGTGCAGCATGAAAGAGGCGGCATGCTAAGATAAATGCCACGCAGCGCTGACACGCCCTGGTGGAGCAGTGGTTAGGCAAATACTTCCGAGGGAGCGCAGGCCACACACCCCTGGGATGGAGTCCAGGGCCTGGAGGGAAACAACCAGTGTGAACGACTAAATGAAAACAAAACAGGGTGGTTCTTCCCTCCTCTTGTCCTGCTGCCTTCTCGCCTTCATTCCTGCCTGAACTTAAAAAAAAAAAAGCTAGCCGACAGCTACCACACTGAATGAGCTTCTCTAAGCGCCAGAATCAGACTACGCGCTCGGTCCCCCGCTTAGTCCTTGGATCCGCTCATTTAAGTCTCACCCTCATTTTACCAACAGGGAAACAATTAAGAGACCAGAGGCTACAGAGCTATTTTAAGAAGCAAACCGAGACTGGAGCTACGCCTGCCTAACTGAAAGTCTGTGCACACGCATCCCTGCCACCACACGCACTTTCCCCCAAATCCAGTGTGGCCCGGTGAATTCACTGGGTAGCCTTCACGAGAGCTAAGTCACCCATCACCACTAAGGACCTACACTCACCAAAACCTGTCCCCTGCTCAGACCCCATATCCGGAACCTGGAAAAAGGAACTGCCAAATCCTTGCTTTTTGCACTCCCATTTTACAGATGCCACAGGTCACTCCACCGCCGTTCCAGTAACACAGTTATTCCTCGACAGACAACACAGCTTCCTAGAGGGAGGCAGGCTTGGGACAGCAACAAAACCATTAATATCCAGGTAATAGTAACCACAACCATGTATGTAAAATAGAAAATACCGCTATAAGCCCTAATTTTCCACAAAACACAAGGCTGGAGAATGTGGGCGAGGAGAAGAGCAGCCGGCGAGCTCAGACACAATGAAACAAGCGAAACAAACACTTTATTCAAATTATAATTGCCACAAAGAACTGATTTATTTGTTACAATAGGCTCAAGAATCTAAGAAAAACAATTATTTTGGAGCTTAAGTCCCAGAATAAACCCAAAAGGGTTTCTAACTTAATGTGAGCATCTCTTCGACCCACGCTGTTTAAAATTTGCACCAGTCACAACAAAACGTGGGTTGCAATACACCGGTGATGCCCTCGACCATTCTTAATGGCCCCAACTCAAAAGGCGGGAAGCTCAAAATTCAAGCTGTGCCGGCCACAGCCACACAGCACAGGAGCGTTTGCACGGAGGCAAGTCTTCCTCTGCAGAACCAGCGCGACGCTGTGTCTCCGCCAGCAGAGGCACCCGCGAGACAGCCTTCTAACCTTGATCCCCAGTCAATAACTGACACATTCACCTGACTCCAAAGTCTGATGCACGGTGGCCAACAGTCTCCGGTCGCAGCTTCCATCAACAGTAATCTTAGCACACGTCTAACACCGAGGTTCGTAAACCAGTCCACGAGACCCCTGGAAGCCTCTCTGAAAGACTTCACAACGCTGCCTGCCGGTCACTGAAGGCCCACGACATGCCAAGTGACCCATGATATACTAGCCCAGGGAATAGCTTGACTTTTGCAAACTTCTGGAAGCTTTTCCCTATTAAAAGCAGTTCAAGAGACCTCACAATTTCATATCTAAGAATTTATCCTGATAAAATAGTCCTTAGTAGGGACAAAGGTCTTAAACATGTATATCATTGTTGCTCATAATTGACTCCAATTTGCCCCACCTGACATACCTGGCAGCAGGGAAACTTACATGAACTGCAGCACATCTCTAGGAGGGCAGTATTATGTGGCCACTGACATTATAAAATTTGAAATGTTATGAGGAAATGCTAACAATGTAGTGCTGACTGAAGATATAAAATTGATTATGAAAGTTCAGGCCAAGTTTAAAAGCTACACCATATAAAGGGGAGAAGCTTAGAAAAAAATACACGAAAAAGTAAATTGTTGAAGGGCATGCCCTGGTGGAGTAGCGATTAGGCCAGCCACCTCAGAAGGAGCATAGTCTGTGTACAACCCAAGGACCTGGGTTCTCATCCCAAGAGTGGGTGTAGAGAGAAATCAACTGAACAACTAAATAAAAGGTTTCGTCCTGCCTGCCTACTTGCCTTCATTCTTGCCTGCACCTTTTCTTAAAAAAAAAGAAAGAAAGAAAGGAAAAGTTAACTGTTGGGTGTGCCTTGGTGGTTTAGGTGACAAGCGAACAGCAGGGCTGCAGTCCCCCCACAGGGACCAAGTTCAAGACTTGGGGTGGGTGCACAACCAGAAATGAACAAATAATCTAAAATGCTTCTTCAGCATCTCTTCCTGGCTGCCTCTTAAAAAAAAAAAAAAAAAAAAAAAATTGTTATCTCTGTTAAGTAACAAGTGACTATATTCTTATTTATCCATGTCTATGTTAAAAGTTTTCTGTAAGGACTATGTAGCACTTTATTAAAAAAAAAAACACATGAAAATTACCTGAGAAATAAACATGCCAAAATTAGAGCAGAAAATTTCAGTTTCCATTGGTTTAAAATAGTGTCTTACAAGCCACAAATCATACTGTGTGCTAAGCTGCCTTTCCAGGACCATACAGTTACTATTATTTAGCATTTAAGTAAGTCTTTCATTTGCGAGTCCCTACACATTCTGCACACACTTTTTTTTTTTAAACCACATGCCACCTACAGAGGTCAATTATAATAATGTTTCAAAAATACAAAGACATTAATTTAACATGAAGCTAAGTTCTGATAATTGTTTGAAGGTCCCCACCAGCCAAGTCTGCATCAAAACATCATGCAGAGGCAGGACTGGCTTCCAAACCCACACTTGTCTTAAGAGATGGAACACGCTTTAATCCCATATACAAGGAAAGATGGTTTCTATTCTAAATTTGTTATCACTACATTATTAATATAATCAGACTCGAGCTGTTAAAACTGAGCACCTTTCCCAAGCGTATGCCTATGCACAATTTGAGAAGACTAACATGAAAAATGGAATTCTAAACCAGTGACCCTCAATGTGGCTCAGGCTTTCAGGTAAAATGTTTTAAGGGCGTAGGAATAGAAAACAATGTAATTTTTACTCCCATTTACATTAGTTCATCCTTTCTTAAATTCTACTGTATCTGTTTAAAATGTTCCAAAGGTATTACTTCATGTATATATGTAACATATTTGCATTGATACATAATTCATAACATACATGGTATATGTGTACATAACATATAGTATTATGCATACATTCATATTATGCCCATAATCTTAGTTTATGTGACTAATTTGTTACATATATCACAAAGACGCATGTTTTAAAACATTTTACAGAGGAAGTTATGTGATCAAAAATGTCTGGAGACCAATGGTCTGGACACCTACTGACAGGGAAGAATAGCCAGAAAAAACATTCTCTTTGGAAGCAGAGTCAGAAATGGAGGTGAAGGAATGACTAGAGATGGTATCAGTAAGAGCAGTGAGGTAAAGAAACCAAAGTTTAAGAAGGAGGAAAGGCAGATGAGTAATACGGGAGAACCAGGGGAGGTTAAGAGTGGAGGGCCTCAATTATGGGAAGATGATGTATTTGTGGGTAAAAACGATAAAGATGCTTACAATTATGATTTGGTGAAAGGAAATGAGTCAGGTGTCCAGGGTGGCTCCTGTTCCTGCCTGATGGGCAAGCAACTGAAAGACAACCGACCACCAGACCCAGACGTCTTAAAATAGACAGTGTTAGGTTACAATGGAACCAACAGAACAAACTTGAAAAACAGGAGCTGTTTACAGGTCTGCAGTGCAGGCTTAACTAGCAGGAACCCGGGTCTCCACATGCTAACGCAGTCTGGGAAGTAAGTAAATGTTGACCTAATGAACAAGAACTTGGGAGTTAGCCTCATCAGGAAGGTATTCCTAACCTTTCAGGCTGGCAGAAAACTGCCTATGCCTGCCTTGACCATACAACTAACTCTTTTAATCTAATACCTTCCTTTATTTAAAAAGCACAAAAATAGTGACAATTTCAATCTGTCTTTTCCCAAGTCCAGTAACAACAACATTCATTTACATTTTATTTTATTTCCTCTGCCAGCTGGTGATTATAAGCAGGGTAACAGAGGGAAGAGAACAATTGAACAAGTTACCTTCAAACACTTAGGAGCTGTTTTTTCCCCTCCGTAGGTAAAACTGTCCTTTCTAAGTTCTCCCACTGAGGGACGGACATCCACAGAAACTGGTTCCTGGGTTTCTGTGGATTGGCTTTTTATAGAAGTCGCAACAACAACAAAAAGGGACACTTTACGCCCTAAAATAAATTATTTCATGATGTTCAGTCTTATGCCAAAGTTCTAGAGTTCAGAGTGTAAAGGAATTATACCCACTTTGGAAAAACAGAGACACATGTTTGTCACAACACAGGGTATAACAAGCTGTAGTTGGGCAATAGTTTTTAGAGCTATTTCATAACTGTACTAGGAAATGAAGATTTACATTCTGGGGCCTTGGAGAGCTTCTATGACTTCCTAACGTTTAGGCTATGTGAACTGATTCTCAAATCTTTGTGGGGGCAGCTCCAAAGCATTTTGAGAATAAATTATTTTGCTTGTTAAAAAGGAAAGAGCAGGTTAACTTCAATCCAACAGGGCAGGGAAAGGAAACAATCAAATGACTGAGAAGATAGCAGGCCCTTTTTAAAGAAAATATCCTCATGAAGCACTGAGTTTTGGGCTGACCCAAACTCTAACCTGCGATCTGAAAAAAGGGATTTTGACCTACCACCAGGGAAGAAACGAGAGAAACACCTTGAGTTGAATCAATAATGGCCCTAAAACAGCAATAACAAAAAACCTTCACCGGATGAGCCTGTGGTAGGGAAAGGGGAAAAGAGAGCATTTCCAAAGCTACCACGAGCCTCAAACTTTCCCCCTTACCTACCGTGCAAATCTGCACATTGAAAGGTAAATTCCGTTTCCTTAAACAGGAACCTCTCTCCAACAGCAGACGAACACCTATCTGCCACCGCGATTCAAACTGGTATTTCTGGTTAGGGAAGCAGGATGAACGATCCCCTGCAAACCCGGGGCAGCTGCTTCGGGCCACGACACCTCCGACGCGGGACTAAGAGGGGAGAGGGGCTCGAAGAGGCCGCAGGCGCCGGCCGACAGAGCGCTTCCCTCCCGGATGCGGAGGCGAGTGGCGATCGCCATCCTGCCCCCCACCCCCACGCCAACTCCCCACCAGCAGCCGCGGGAGGGCGTGGGGCCCCGGGCGGGGAGCGCGGGCTCCGGAGCGAGGCCCCGCTCGCCCCGCTCGCCCCGCTCGCCCCGCTCGCCCCGCTCGCCGCCCGGCGTACCTGGCTCTCGGCTGCGGGGATGCCGGACTCGAGCTCGCACAGCGCGCGGAAGTTGTGCAGCTCGAAGTCGGCGTCGACCTGGAGGGAAAAGGTCACCTCGGAGAGGTCCCTCCGCACACAGTACACGGTGAGCAGCATGGCCCGGGCCCGACCCGGCTCGGCTCGGCCGGGCCTCGGCGCAGGGCGGCGGTGGGGCCTGGCTGGTGCTGCTGCTGCTGCTGCTGCTGCTGCTGCGGGCGGGCGGCGCGGGCTGCTCGGTCGCCTGCTCGCTCCTTCCCTCCCTCACACGCTCCGTGACTCACTCCCTCCCGCCCTCACTGGAGCACGGCCGCCGCCACACGCCTGCGACTCCGTCTGGCGCTGCCTGCCTGCCAGCCGGCCCACCTCCCACTGCTGCCGCCAAGCGCGCCGGCCGCCCGGCGCCCCGCCCCGCCCCGCCGCAACGGCTGCCGTAAAGGCCTCTCGGCCTTCACGACGCGGCGGAGAGGCGGGGCCGGGAAGGGGAGGCGGGAGCCGGGAGAGGATTGGAGAGGAAGGCGAGGGAAGGGGCCGTGGGACCGATCGGGAGAGGAAGTGAGGGCCCAAAAAGGGGGAGCGGAGGGGAAGGGTGAGAAGGAGGAAGATGTGATTGATTTAATAACCGCAGCGGGTGGAAGACTCTGCAATTCCCTGTAGTCATTCAACAAACATGGGATAAGCGCCTTCCATGTGCTGGGAGCTGGGGATGCAAAAGTGCGTAAAAATACACGTCCTTATCTTAAAGGAACTCTGAAGCCGGTACAGGAGACTGCAAATAAGCATATAGTTCTAAAAGAGATGTTCCGAAGTAGAAATTGAGGCTCAGAGAGGTTAATTCACTTTGGTTTAAAACCAAAATCATTACCTTGCCTAGTCCGAGGAACCCAGCTGGCACTGACTCCTGCCTCCCTCTCCACCCCTGCCCCCAGCCACTTTGTGTTCCTCCAAGTCTCCATTCCCCTTCTTTGCAAATCACTTTCTGTCTGCTTGGACTATGTCTCTTTCCTAAGCCTGTAACACCCCAGTACCTAGCGCATGCCCTTACTGGGCACAACTGAGGATCCACCTGATAAAATGTTTGCTCCTTTAATGGCCTATGTAAGACCGCATAGCTGATGCGACAGACCCAGAACATGAGGATGACTCAGAAAACCAAAACATAAATATAAAATGGATGCAAGATTGGTATCTTGCCTACTCACCCCCAACCTTCTCCCCATTCATGCAGCTGCAGCGGGAACTCACTTCTGTTACAACAGCAGGGGGAGAAGGAAACAGGGTGGCTATGGATGCAGGTAAGCAGGTCCATCTGGTGGCAAGAAATGAGAGAATGACTAAAGACTATTAATGTCTGTAAAAGGGGAGAGAAGTCACTGTGGAGACTAGAAAATTGCAAGAGCAAGGGGGTCAGGAAGAGTGGTTATCAGCTACAAGCCGCAGAAAGACTATCAGTGACTTAAATAAGGGTTCACTTTTCTCATCAGACAGGAAGCCTGGAGGCAGACAACTGCATTGATTCAAGGTTCAATGATATCAAGGTCAATACTCTGGCCTTCCCCTGAGGGGCCTGGACAAGGGGAAAAAGGAGTTGGGACTGGATGTTAGATGAGACATACATAGTACCTACTATAACAGAAAATATTTAAAATAACCATTGCAAATGGAAGCAAGTGGAGCAGAAAGATGCAGGATTGCCAGGGGATGTCAAGGATTCAGTTAAGGTTGGAATCATGAATTTATTCATATTTCTGTGTGCCCAGGTGTGGCAGATTTTATTTTCCATAGATGGTCACAGCAAAGTCTCCCCACTTATGTTCTTTCTACAATGTGACCATGACATTTCTCCCATTAAGAGATGAGATCTGTTTGAATCATGGTAGACTCACTCCGATATAAATGCCATTGTGTGATTTCTGAGGCTAGCTTCTGCCTGAGTCTCTTGGGACATTTGCTCTGGAACACAGCAGCCATGTTATAAGGAATGCCAGCCTATCCCATGCAGTAAGGACCCATGGAGAGAACATGTGTAGATATTCCAGACAGCAGCTCAGCTGAGGTCCAAACTGATTACAGAAAAACCCACCCATTACATGAGTGAAGACACATTCAGATGATTTCAGTCCCTGCTTGAGTCAGCATCAATTTTTTTGTTTTAAGCAAAGGTGCAGACAGGAATGAAGTCAAGCAGGCAGACAGGAAGAGAGAGGAGGAAGAAGCATTTTATTTATCTTCAATTGTTTACACTGGCTGCTTCCCCAAACCAGGATTTGAACCTAATAGTATGTGGCCTACGCTCCTTTGTAGGCGACTGACCTAATCGTTATTCTACCGAGCCATGCCCATCATCAATTTTTGAATCTTGCCATCTGAGACCTCAGACATCATGGAACCAGCTTCAATGTATTTTAACTTATGTCATCAATAGGTTCTTGGAAACTTCAGGTGAAACTTGATCAGCTAGAATTTTTTTTTCTTCATCAACCGTGTTGATGTTAAATTAAATGACATCATTTGACGACTGTCCTTTTCTTGAATTCCTTATCCACAAAATTTGTGAACATAATAAAACGATTCTTGTAGGGACCAAGTTTGGGGTGGTTTGTTACAAAGCCCTGGTAACTGGTAGACTGAAAACAGGCACTGCCAATAAACGCATTTTAAAAAGGAGAACTTTTGCCAGGTGTGGTGGCATAAGCCTGTAGTTCCAGCTACTTGGGGGGCTGAGACAGGAGGATCACTTGAGCCCAAGAGTTCTGGGCGTAGTGCGCTATGCAGATCCGGTGTCTGCATTAAGTTCGGTACCAAAATGGTGACCTCCCAGGCAGTGGGGTGAGGGGACCAGGTTGCCTGAGGGGTGAAACGGCCGGGACAGGAAGAGAGCAGGTTCGAACTTCCGTGCTGATCTAAAAGAGAGAACTTTTTAGTGCAGTATGGTATTAAAAAAGACAGATAATAACAAGTGGTGATGAGAATGTGGAAGAATTAGAACCCTAATGCACTGCTGTTGGGAATTTAAAATGGTGAGGCCACTTTGGGAAAGAGCTTGCCAGTCCTCAAAGGGTTATGGCTCAGAGCCACCTTCAGAACCAGCAATACCACTCCTAACTAAATATATATCCACATAAAAACTTGCACACACATGTTCATAGCAGCATTATTCATAACCAAGAAGTTAAAGGAACTTAAGCAACCATCAACTGATGAGTTATTAAATGTGGTCTATCCATACCAATATTATGTAGTACACAATCAGTATTTGGTACAACATGGATGACGCTTGAAAACATGTTAAGTGAAAGAAACCAGTCACAAAAGACACATATTACATGATTTCAATTATGTGGAATATCTAGAAAAGGCACCTCCATAGAGATAGAAAGGATATTCATGGCTGCCTAGAGCTGCTGAGGGAATAAAAAGTGGGGTATTTGGGGAGCAGCTGCTAATGGGTACAGTTTTTTGGTGGGGCTTGATATTGTCCTAAAACTGATTGTGGTAGTGTGCTCTGGTGACCTGGTAGAAAAGGCCTCTGGACATAGTCCACAGACATCCCAAGACGTGGGGGGCCAGGGGGAACAACCCATTTGACCGGCTAAATAAATGTTTCTTCCTCCTAAAACTGACTGTAGTGATACTTACACAACCATGAGACTACACTAAGAACCACTGAATTGTACACTTTAAATGTTTTGTATGGTGTGTGATTTACATCTCAATAAAATTATTACATGTTTTTACGTTCACACTTGCTGTTGCTAAGAGGACAATGGGTTTACTGGGGCAAACAGGAAGCGAGAAAAAGTTCAGGCACGCTCTGGTGACTGTGTGGATAAGGCCACCAGACACAGTCCACATACATCCTAAGGATCCAGGTTTGAGATCTAGGCCCAGGAGGAAAAACTAGGATGAACAACTAGATAAAATAAATGTTTTTTTTCTCCTCTCTCTTCCAACTTGCCTGCCTGCCTACTCACTTTCATTGCTGCCTGCATTTTTTTTTTTTTTTTAAAGGAATGTTTAGAGGGCTTCAGCAGCAATCTAGATGAGGGAAATGATGGGCAGACAGGAGGAGTGAGGAGGAAGAAGCATTTATTTTTTATTTAGTCGTTTCCCACCCCCGCACCAGCTGCTGCCAGGGCCCCTGGGATGTATGTGGACTGTGCTGGCTGGAAGCTGAGGACTTAACTACCACACCACCAGGGTACCCCTACCCTCCTTGATTTTAAAACCTCCTAACGTAAGAACTAAATCCTGCCAAATACTGTATATATCTTTTTATATTTGTGACCTGCTTTTTTTTTTTTTTATAAGCAGCTATACATTCTTTCCATTTTTCCCTCATCTTTGCTTCCCGGTTAGGGTGCTCAAAGACACCTGTCTTACCCATTGTCTTGAGCAATCAGCTGACAGCAGATACTGCTTCATTTGACTCATTTCACCTTAACACACAAACTCTTCTCCTTTGGTTTCTTGTTTCTTACAGCAGGATCATGTGCGTATGTATAATGCAATGCCTCCTCCCTTTCCTGTTTATCTTTCCTAAAATCTGATAGCCTTTCAGTTCCACCATATTCTAGGTCAATGCTTTTCTTCATTTCCAATGTACTTTGTACTCACTGAGTTATCAAAAACATTCCAGGTAATCATGGCTGTAATTTCAAGAACCAAAATTTGCCTACTCAGAAGTTTGGAGCTAAAGATCAATATGTACTTTGATTTCCAGAGTCAGCCTTGGGCAAAACTACAAAATAGGCCAAAATTCGTCTCTGGCAAGCTCAATTTTATGCTCCTTCCTTGGTGCCTGACCTTTCTCTCTACCTATTCCTTTTAGTTCTCATGTGCGCCTACTTGTCTTTCCAAAACTTTCTCAAGAAGGAATCTGGACATGCCCTGGTGGAGCAGCGGTTTGTTCAGCTGCCTTTAGCTAGCACGGTTCACTTACACCCCAAGGACCTGTGTTTGCATCCCAGGGCTGGGCTGAAGAACTAAAATGAGCAGCTAAATAAAATAAAGTGCTTCTTCCTCCTCTTTCTTCCTGCTGGCTTGCCGCCTCTCTGTTCATTTTCATCACTGCCTACACTGTTCCTTAAAGAAAAAAAATGGTAAAGATCTGGACTAATTCACATTAAGGCATTAATGATTGCTGAAATGCAGTGTGATCGCTCTTAGGATATTTGCGTTTTAATAAAGGATAAAGGAATCAATCATCAACTGTAGGTTTCTAGGTTTGGGGGAACTTAGTGGGGAAAATAAAGTTTCACAAGAACTTCTGGACTGTTTCAATTTACTCTGTTGACAGCTGAATGAACTTCATCTATTTATTTTTATTTTTTTTAAGGAAAGGTACAGGCAGGAATGAAGGCAGGCAGAGGCAAGCAGGAAGAGAGGGGAGGAAGAAGTACTTTATTTAGTTAGTCAATTGTTCATCTTGGTTGTTTCAGTTCTTGAACTGGGGACCTTGAGATGTATGTGGATTATACCTAGAATACTAAACCACTAAGCCACCAGAGCACACCTGAATGACCTTTATTGATTTAACCTCGATAAACCTACTTTGATACCTTTGCAGTTAAACTGCTCTTTTCATTCTTCTTTCTCTCCAAGACACTCCTGTTGCATTTTGTTTTCATGAAAAACTTAGGTCTTTCTTCTTAGCACGCCGTGTCACAGCAGTGGAGGAATTTGGGGTGTTACGGCTATGACTGTAGAGATGGCTTTTAAGATGCAAAGTAGATACAAAGCATTCTGAGAGTGGGCAGTACGATCATCAGAATTACAACACTGTGGGTATGTTCAAACTCTTTCAGCCACTTGGAACAACTGCGATTCTTTCATCATAATCAACAATACAACCTTATTCATTTCTTCAACAAACAATTACTAACACGTACGGCATGCCAGACATTGTCCTAGGTATGTATTAACAGCACGACAGGGACAACACAAAGAACTCATTCACATGGTACTTACATTCTTGTTGGGTGTGGAAGACCAAGAACATATGAAAATAAGGCATGTGCTGGTGGAGTAGAGGTTAGATCAATTGCCTCCAAAGGAGCAAGCCACATACCATTGTGTCCAGCGGGGGGAAACAACCAGTGTGAACAAGGAAGTAAAAATAAAATAAAATCCTTCTTCCTCCTTTCTCTTCCTTTCTGCCTACTCTCTTTCATTCCTGTCTGTACCTTAAAAAAATACAAAACATATAAATATAAAATGTGTCTGGTGGGTATAAGTGCTATAGAGAACATAAAAAGCAAGCAGCAAATGCTAGCGAGTGGGTAGAGAAGTGGGGCCGGTAGTGGCTACTTCCACAGGTTGCTCAGGGAAAGTCTGTCTTCTAAGGTGACATGAGCAGATGAATGAACTATAGGATTAAATCATGTGAGCCTCTGGGAGAATACTCAGCACTGGTAACTAACGGCAAGTGAAAAGACATAAATACAGAAGCATACTTGCCCTACTCAAGACACATCATGAAGAACATCAGGTAGGAGTGATCAGACTCAAGATGCATCATGAAGAACATCAGGTAGGAGTGATCAGACTCAAGACGCATCAAGAAGAACATCAGGTAGGAGTGATCAGGTTGGAGGTCATGGGACCAGATTATGGCTTTTATTTATTTATTTTATTGTTTACCTCTGGCCCTGGGTGTCGAATTCAGTCCATAGGCTTTACGTGGCCTGCACTTTAGATGCCTGAGTCTAGGTTTTTACTAACGGAAATAGGAAACCATTGGAAAGTTTTGGGCAGAGAAGGGACAGAATGTGACCTGCATGTTTAAAGAAGCATTTTGGCTGGCTAGTGAAGGAAGGCAAGAGTGGGCTGTTGCAAGAATTCAGTGAGAGCTCATGGGGGATCTGAGGAGTATTAACTGTGGAGATTTTAAGATAGCCTGACCACATTTCCTTAAAAGTGGGACACTGGGATGGCAAAAACGGGATGGGGCTATACGTTGGCGACTAAGGGGAAGGCAGGAGTTGGAACAATCTGAGCAGGAGCAGAGCAGCCAGGCCATAAACAAGTGTTATGCGATGCCTATTGGGAATTGCTTAGTATCGACGTGTGGTCTGGTGGGACTTCATACAAATGGTCATGGGCAGAGTAAGGAATTTTGGCACCTTCGGTGAAAACCAAATTTGACGCCCCTATAAGCCCCACTCAAAATGTCCTGCCTAAAACACATGCTGCTTTCACCATCCTAGTGCCAGGAATGCCCAATAACCTCCCCCAGTGCCAGAGATGACTCCCATAGTACTTACCTGTGGCTCAGCCACACGGTGGTGGTCTGGTCCCTTTGAAGAAACAGGTGCACCAGGATGTGGGGAATTCTTTTCCCACTGGGCTCCTGTTTCCTTTCAGGGGCAGAAACAACAGTAGCAGGCACGGCCCACTGCAGTCAGCATTGGCCAGGGCCGTCTTTAAGAAGGGGCAGAAGGGGCAGCCGCTTTTGGGCCCCTGAACAGACTGGAATCAGGTCAATCAGCTACCCCTTTTGCCCGACATTAAAGACAGTCCTGGTTTATTAAAAACGGGACAAAATTGACTTTTACATTAAAACGACAGGATAGTCAAGAAATAAGAAAAATAACGGTACCATCTCCTTTAAAACCATACAGATGGTTAGCCTACACTAAGAAGTGGTGAGCTCTGAATTCATTTTTAAGGTAGTAAATAGGACTCGCTGATGCATTAGATATGGGATGTGAAAGAAAGATGAGTCAAGGATGGCTATAAGGTTTGTCCCAGTATTCCAGAGTACATATACTTCAAATTCTGCCTGCTAGAGGGATATTTATTAGAACAGAAGGACAGTATCACCAACAAACTTCTGGTAAGTTAAAAAAAGAAGAGTTGGGTCATTCCTATTTTCTCCTCAAATCCCTTTCATACTTTTTAAGTGTTTTTGGCCAGGATTCTGAGGCTTGTGGTGTGATCCCCACAAGTCATGGTCTGTATACTAGGTCCTAGAGTTCGTGAACGGACATCTGGTAACGAGGCTCTGCCCCTCTGTCCACGAGAGGCTGCATTCGTCCTCTAAAAATTCACAGCGCAAGTTGCACCTGCACCGTAACTGTTCCAGCGTCCCCTCCCTGCTCCCCGCAAGAAGACTCTTGTCCCCGATGCGTAACTCCGTCGGCGCTGAATATTTTGCCCAGTTCATTATCCTTAATGTCCACTCCTTTTGTGTCACAAAACGCCTTGCCGTCAGATCATTCGCTGGTGCCGAACCGGATGGCCACAACTTGGTTGCCACAAGAGGCAGACTCTGGCGTCTGACATTTTCAGGACGTGCTCCCGCACGACTAAACTAGCTTCGCCTCTTATTTGGCACCGTTTCGCTATCGCTTTGCTATAACCTCGGAAAGGCCTCAAATGCAGGTTGCGTCTCTATTTGGACGTCAAAGGTCAGGACTTCTAACAAAGCTTGGACAGGAACTCCCGTGACCGCTCCGCTAAGACGGTCCTCCCAGCGCTAGACAGAAATGCGCCTGCGCATCACGTGCCTGCAGCAAACTCTCCCAGTGGGCAGTGGCGCCCGGTCACGTGATCCGTACCGACCAATACATGGCGTCGCGGGCTGGGCTCTTGGTTGCTAGGCAACCCCCGCCTCGCCGGCTTCGGCTGTTTGGAGTTTGTGCTGGGAGGTGGCTTCCGACACGCCGGTGTTGTTGGAGGTGCCGGTGCCCACGAGGGCCTTTCTCTGCTGCCGCCTTCCTCTGACTGGCGCTCCGACTGGCGGCCTCTTTCTACTGTGGAGGCTTAAACCCCGGATTCTCAGCATTCGCGGTTCCTCCGGGACTGAGCTGGCGGCCCTGGTGCGGCGGGACCCGGCTCGAGGTTAACTCCCGGGACCCCAGGCGCAGTCTGCTGGGCGCCAGAGAATTGGCTGCAGGGGCAGGGCTGCGACGAGGCAGTGGCGGGCGGAGCGCTGGTGCCTGGTCGTAGTCCCAGGCGCGGCTCCCTGCAGCTCCTTTGGGGAGCTTCCCATGTCAAGGTTTAGCTTGATGCTTTGGTCGGAGTGGGGAAATGGCTACAGAGAATGTACTAAGCGTCTTTCCCTTAACCGTTGTGTTTTCAATAGTTGTTCACAGAAGGATGACGGATTTCCAGTAGGGAGGAATAAAAATGAAAAAGATACTCCCGGAAGTGAAGTCACATACTCTTTTTCTCTCTTCCTTCCCTCCCCTCCCTCCACTCCCTTCCCTTCTTCCTTCCTTCCCTGCCTTCCCTCCTTCCCTCCTTCCCTTCTCTTCCTTCCCTCCTTCCCTGCCTTCCCTCCTTCCCTCCCTCACTCCCTCGCTGGAATGAAGGCGAGCAGAGGCTGGTAGCGCTGGAAGAAGTGCTTTACTTACTCAGTTGCTCTTCCTTGGTTGTTTTCCCCACCCCAAGGTCTTAAACCCTGGGGGGGATGGATGGATGTGGCTGTACCTGTTTTTAAACCACTAGACCACCAGGGCGCGCTGCAAGAAACATTAATTTTTTGGTTGTTCATCCTTGTCGTTCAGCCCAGCCGCTGGATGCTATCTGGGTCCTTGGAATGTATGTGAACTGTGCCCCAGGGGCAGGCTTAACACCCGAGTCACCAAAGTGCTCCTTTGTTTGTCTTTTTTTTTTTTTTTTTTTTAAAAAAGGCCTTGTCTTTGGGACTTGGGACCGTAGCAATATTTTTTTTGCGGTTCAGCATTTTCAATTCAGAAATTTTTGTGGTGCTCCTTGGATTTGTATGTAGACTGTTGCTTTATTAAAAAGGTGTGATATTTCATGTGTACATGACTCATATTTGAATTGTGTTTCACTTATTTTATTCTAATCAGTCAACTTGTCAAATAAGGCGCACAGTTTTTACTACCCCGTTATACTCCACGTTGTAAGGAAACATGATCAGAGAAATTATTTGCCAGACATCAGGGTTTCTCAAGCTGAAATATGCATAGCAACCACTTGGAGTGCTTGTTAAAATGCATATTATGCATCCATAAGTCCGGAACAGGGTTTCTGCATTTCTAACAAGCTCCCCAGTGCATATGGTCCTGCTGAGCTGATGCTTACTTTGAATAGCACTAGCCCTGGGTACCACAGTTAATGACACAGCTGCCTCCATGTGCTAACACCTGTGAACTTTCAGTTTCAGGTGAGGGGAAGCCATGTGATAGAAATGACAAACAACAGTTCTTATAAAAACTCTATTCACGATTCATTCTGGTGTTTTTGTTAGTTTGATCATCTTAAAACGATCTTTTCTGTTGTTGTTATAAAGCCTTTAGCCAAATATAGAAGGTGCCATACCCCCTGACATTGAAGGACCTGTGGATTCATCCATGAGTCCCGCTGACTCACCGAGCATCCCGGGTCATTTAGTTTTTGTAAAGCCTTCATCAAATGAGAACATACCTGCAGTTCTGACAGAGATGAAGCAGTGGAGGGAGCCAACTTCTGCACTATTTGCAAGAAGGTTTTTTTTGTTTTTAAAAAAGATTTATTGAGAAGAAAGAAGCAGTCAGGAATGAAGGCAGGCAGGCAGGCAGGCAGGCAGAGAGGAGGAAGAAGTGTTTGTCCCTCCATTTAGCTGTTCAGTGGATTGTTCTTGTCCCCTCCAGGTCCTTGGGCTTTTATGAGCTGCCACTGGAACACTCAGAGCTGCAGACATAGCAACCGAGCCACCAGGGCAAGCAAGAGAAGACATTTTAAATCGCACAACAAAAGATATTCAGCAACCCAGCGCAATGATTTATAGAATTGAGGTTTCATATGTGTAAAAAATTCAGTGACACTGAAAGATGTGAATGTCCCAGCTAGACTCTGACTCAGGTGTGGTACTGTGGTTGGTTGGTTGCTTGGTTTTTAGAGAGGAGGAGGAGGAAGCATTTGAGAGGAAGAGGAGGAGGAAGCATTTGAGAGGAAGAGGAGGAGGAAGCATTTGAGAGGAAGAGGAGGAGGAAGCATTTGAGTGGAAGAGGAGGAGGAACATTTGTTTACCTTGGTGGTTCATTGGCGGGGTCCTTAAGCTTCTGTGTTCTACATTCCAATCACTGGCTTAGCACCTCAGCCACCAGAGTGCATCAAACTGTGTTTTGTTTTGTTTTTCTAATGTTCCTTGTGCTTGGGATTCATTGAGCTGCTTGGATCTGGGTTTTGGTTTTCATTACATTTGGAAAATGTCAAGCCCTTATTTCTTCAAATGCTGTCCTATCCACCTCTCTTCCCTGAGGTCTCCAGTTGCACATATCTCAGACTGCTTGAAGTTGTCCCATAGATCAATGATGCTCTTTTTCTTTTAAAATTATTTTTCCTTTTACTAATTTTAGATAACTTAGATTTGTTGTTATGTCTTCTATTTTATTTATTTGAGGGCAAGATTTAATTTATTATTAAACCTATTCAGTACAGTTTTCATAGACATCGTATTATTCATCTCTAGAAGTTCATTTACCTTTTTTATATCTCTCATGACTACTTATATTTTGAACATAAGAATACAATTATATTAATTTTTCTAAAGGAAAGTCACAGGTGGGAATGAAGGCGAGTAGGCAGGCAAGAAGAAAGGGGCGGAAGAAGCATTCATTTATTTTATTTAGTTAATTCACGTTGGTTGTATCCCCTAGATGCGGGACATGAACCCAGATCCTTGGGATGTACACGGACTGTGCTCCTTCAGAGATGACTGACCTAACTGCTACTTCACCAGGGCATGCCAAAATAACCATTTTAATGTCTCTTGCTCATTGTAACATCTGTGTCATTGCTGGGCTAGTTTTTAGTGACTGATTTGTCTCTTCTTATGGTTCACATTCTCCTTTCTCTTCGCTTGGATGCTAGATATTGTGAATCAAACCTTGTTCAGTGCTGGTTAATTTTATATTCCTATAAATATCTTAGAGCTTTGACTGGAGAGCCATTAAAATTACCTGGAAATAGTTTGATTCTTTTGGGTCTTGTTTTGAAGATTTGCTAGGTAGGGCAAGAGCAGTGCCAACTCTGGGACTGATTATTCTCTAAGATTTTCATAAATACTCCTCCCAACTCCCCATGAATTGTGAAATTTTGCAGTCTGGCTAGTGGGAATGAATATTATTTCTAGCTACGTGTGAGTATCAAACTCCTTTCCCTCTAATCCTTTCAAGTGTTCCTTCCCCTAATCTTGGGTGGTTTTCTTACATAACTTTAAATCTGCTTGTTTCTTCAGGAAGTGGAAGTCCAAATATCACACCCATCTGGAATACTTACCACTGAAAAGCCATGGAAATGCTTAAGTTAGTTTGCATGTTGTGGAACTCATATCCAATTTGTTCCAGAAGATAGCTATTCTCATCTCTTTGTATCCTCCAGATTAACCAGTAGCCTGGCTTTGGCAGACACTCAGTGGACCCACACGCTGGAGTGGATGAATAGACTATTTTGAGCAAACAGCTGTTGATCAGCTCATGGTGTTTTCTTTCAACATTTGTTGATGGGCTTTTGCAGTTTTTTTTTCTTGCCTGCCAGGAGCAAATGAAAGCTAGGCAAAATGGAAATTTCTGGGTCTTATTTTTCATGCTTGTAATTATCCTCAAAACTGTACTCTTTGCAGAGCTTATTTATAGGCATGAAGGAACTTTCAGTGAGTAATGGAAATATTCTAGGAAACTCTAGGTTATGCTGATGGTTGCAAAAGTTTACAACTAATAACTGTGCACTTAAAAAATTAGATGAATTTTGTGGCATGTAAATTATACCTAAATAAAGCTGTTTTTAAAAAAAGCCTATCTTAAAGATTCCCAAGGTATTTTAAGGTGAAAAAAGGAAGTTATCGATTACCAAACACTTTATACAGGCTCAACCCACGTTTTAGTTCTGGTTTTAAAGGAAAGGTGCAGGCAGTAATGAAGGCAAATAGGCAGGCAGGCAGGAAGAGAGGAAGGAGGAAGAAGCATTTTATTTATTTTCACTTTGTTGTTCACACTGATTGTTTCTCCCAGACCCAAGATGCAAATCGGGTCCTTGGGATATATGTGGACTGTGCTTCTTCAGAGGCAGATGACCTAACCACTACTCTACCAAGGCACAACTGAATTTTGAAGTAAGCCAAATATTTAACTACTGGCTGTCATTTTGGAAATCTGGTTTAAGCGATGAAGTGAATATCTGAAATCTGGATCTTAAACCTCAGAAATGTGTCCGAAATGGAACAATTTTGGCAGTTTTCAGTTGACATTGAAATCAATGTGGTCAGTGCAGGAGACCCTTTTGTCCTTTTTGCCACCCAGGAAGTGATGAGACTTCCTTCCAAGCACTTTGAACAAAACTTACAAGTAAGAGCATCTCTAATTCTTCATCCCAGGGAGGAAATGGCTGCGTTCTGTAAAGCAGCATTACTGACTTAGTGTCCCTCCCAAATAAGAGTGATATGTGTATTTACTTTATAGGCTTCTCAGATAAATGAGATCAAATGATGTCAAGTGGTGAATTCAGAAGGAAATTGGGATCTAAAAGCCAGTCATAATAAAACAATACTTTATCTTACCATTGATTTTCTGATGCTCCAGGAAACATTGTGCTTTGCCTGCTTTATTTGCGTGACAGCTCTGTCGGTTCTTCGAGCTCGACCCTTTGCCTACAAACACGTAGAATGATGTTCTCTTGGTGTGACTTGCCTGCCGTGAGTTGGCTTATAGATGACTTTGTCTAACCAGTCTTTTCCCCTGTGTCCCGGAGGTGTGTGTCACTGTAGAACCTTGGCGGTAAGTTATGAGTCCCTTCAGTCATCAATTATTGAATATTCAGTCTTGCTAATAACTTGAGTCAGATCTATTTGCTCAGAGTATAGTTTATAATTAATAATCAGCCCTTGCTTTTGTCTTACGCCTTTCCCTCTAAGGAGCAGGCTCATGATGTACTTTGAACAGGAGGTCAGGGAAACTGAGCTCTTACAGTCCCTATTTTTCAGTCAAAGGGGAGTTTTCAGAATCAACTGACTTCCTTAGAGAGACCAAGAGGAATGCCATCTAAAAGAAATGCGTTACACACTAGCTGGGACTTGGAAAAATCACATCATTTTCTTCAAGAAAACATTAAATGGGGTGCATCTTGGTGACTCAGGTGCTTGGCTGCATGAATGGAGCCAGATGGAACAACTGAAGATAGCTAGCTAGCAGTAGATAAGATAAAAATAAAATGATAGATAAAAATACTTCCTTTTCTTTGTTACAAACTTTGTCCCTTCCTTCCTTCTTCCCTCCCTGTCTTCCTCCCTCCCTCCCTTCCTCCCAAATGCTTCTTCCTCCTTTCCTCTACTTAAAATGAAAGAAAAAAACAGTTAGATGGTGCGGAGATGATCTTCAGATTACCTGTTGCTAAATAAAATCAGACAGTAACCTAAACCACGTGACTCCTGTGCCTGCTTGAAGGAGCGCTCTGTCCATTTCCTGAATTCGACTCTTCTTTTCTTTGTTAGAGGATCGAGTTTTCTTGGTGCTCTCAACTGGACTTGGAAGCTGCAAAACAGTGAGATGTAGATAAATGCCTGCTCTCCCTCCTCTCTCGCCTTGGGAGGCTCATTTGGGACTAAAGAGAGACAGAGAAGACTTGGTGTCTGGATAAAAGCAGTCAGATTAGCCAGGTGCCAAGTTCCACTTGACAGGCTGACGACAGACTGAAACCAGTTTCATGTTCCTATAGCACATGCTGTTTTATGTGTCCAGAATGTTAACTGTTGGCAGTAACTCCGTGTGTGTGTGTGTGTGTGTGTGTGTGTGTGTGTGTGTGTTTTCCCAGAGCCCGTGTTCAGGGTGTAATTTTACAGATAAAGAGAAGAGTGACCATTTGGATAAACTTTGGTGAATGTATTCTGAAGATGCTCAACATTTCTGTGTTTTTTCTCTGGGGCAGAAGACAAGAGACGTAAAGGTGAGTGTTGATGATGCAGCCAGGCGAGCGGAATGTCACAAGAAAGCCCCCGGCCCCGTGTTGGAGAGGCTGGAGTTACTGCGGGATCATTTCTGAGCCTCCACAGGCACAGACAGGTGCCAGGTGTTGACTCCTTCTGCAGGGAGTCCACGCAGACAGCTGTCACGCGCTCTTGTCTTGTCCCCAGACACTTTGGTTGTCACCGTTTCTATTGGCTGAATTGGTGACCACCCCAGAGCAGCTTTCCACAGTTGCCAGAAGACCTGGCCGTCATTCATTCAGTCACTCACCAAACATTTATCACTCGTTTTCCCAAGGCACTGCCCCTAGAGGCCAGCCGGAAGGGTGACGCCGATGTGTTGGAACAAGCTGACCACAAGGGTGCTTCCAAATCTTTTTCCTGCTGTGGCTGACACAAGGACCTCCCACAATTCATATGTTCCACTGAGGGAACCAGGGCACAAGGAGATGACTTAGGGGTATTTGTATGAGATTTGGTGAAAAACAGTATATTTTCTGCATAGCATAATTATGACTTGAAAAATAAAGGGAAAGTATTGAAGACATCATTAAAAAGTGAGTTGTAAATAAAATTTCCAAATAAAATATTCTGAAGCTGTTAGCTTCTATGAATATAACTTTTTCTTTGAGGAAGTATTGATTTAGTTATTCATCTTAGTTGCGAATGTAACTATTTACTCTCAGGTTTTATGCTTGAAATGGCCACACCTGGGCACACCCTGGTGGCCGAGCAGTGCAGCACACCCCATGGTCCCAGGTTTAAGATCGGCCGGGGGACCAACCAAGATGAACAACTAAATAAGATCGAGTGCTTCTACCTCCTCTCTCTCCCTGCCTGCTTGCCTACTTGCCTTCATTCCTGTCTGCACTTTTCTTTAAAAAAATAAAGAGAAAGAAATGGCCATATAAAATATAAACTAGAACTTTTCAAGAAGGATCTCTTAAAAAAATTTTTTTTTCCAAAGGAAAGTTGAGCTCGTGCCCATGAGCACCTTCAATAACCTGAAGTTTAGACACCAGCTGAAAACGGACAGTAGTATCTGATTCTACATGAAGAACCCCCTGTAGGCTCCCTGCCCTCCACCCCTGACCAGTCGGGTTGCTCTGCTCATCTTCCTCGAGTCCCTGGGACCCGACTCCTCCCACAGGGCCCCAGCCCCTTGTCTCTGATGGGCAGCAGTGTCCTCTGCGGCTGCCTCTAAGCTGGGTGTCCAGGTGGCAACGCGGGGCCGGCAGCAAATGTTTTCTGCCGCCTGCTGGTGGCCATCGCAGGGCAGAATGTCAGAGGGCTCGGCTTGCTTGCATCGTCCCAGAAGGAGCTCCTGGGAGCCACTGGAGCCCAGAGGTGACTGGCCTAGCTGGTGGTCCCCAGGGACAAGGGGTCTACATGTTGCTTCCCACCTGTTACCCAGCTGTCACTCACCCGTGTGCTGTGATCCCCAGCCAGGAAACTGTCGTAGAGGAAGTAAGACAGTCGCTGTTAACTTGACCTAGCATTTCTCCATGTGTGCTCTGCTCTGTCCCAGCGGACCTCATTTAATCCTGATGGAAACAGCCAGGAAGGATCAGCTTCCCAATCTGCAGTGTCAGACCTGGGTTCGGAAGGGGAAGAGCGGCTCAAGCTGGCATGCTGAGGGCAGCTTTCCTGGCTGCCGGCGCAGGCTGCCCACGTTAGTGGGCTGGGCTGAGGGTGCCTGTGCTTGGAGTGATGGCTTAACTGGGAAATAATTGTGAAAACTTAACCGGTAAATAGTATAACCTATTTAATGCTAAAATGAAGATGTGTTATAAAATGGAATAAAAAATCACACATGGCATTCCCTTGTGGCCCAGGCACTGGGATGTGAGACAGCGTGTCCAAGGATCCAGGTTTGTGACCTGGGCTGGCATGGAAAAACAAAATAAATAAACATGCTTCTCTCCTACCTCCTCTGCACGCAGTCTTTCCCCTCTTCCCTCCCTCCTTGCCTCCCTTCCTTCCTTCAAAATCCTTATCCCCCTCCTCTTTAAAACAAGCAAACAAATAAACAAAAACTTTGCACAAATTTGCAAGGTCAAACGTGAAACTTGAAAAACAAGTGCTGAGAAGGAGCTGTGTTCCCAGGATGCAGGATGAGGGGGCTTTGGGATCTGGCGGCGAACGGTTCAGAAAAACATTCTTGAGCCTTAGAGTGCAGTTTTTGTAAGTTTATTAGAAAAACGGAGGAGAAAGAAAGCAAAGCAGGAGACAGTCTCCTGGGCAGGGAGGGCTGCCTCTAGGTTTGGCGGGGCAGGTCCATACATCCCCTGCTCTGGCACTGTAGGTAAGAGAGGGGTGCTTTAATCATCGAAAGACCATGCCGTCACTGCAGGTGGTTCCAGGTGAGCTAGGAAGAGGGCCATTGTGAGTTTAGCTCTAAAAGCCTCTGGTGCCGAAAGGAATGTATGGCTCCATCCTGTCAGCAACTTCCCATCCTCCATGTCTGGTCCCATGTTGATTTTGGAAGTTAAATACTGAAAACACCGCCCCCCCCACCCCGCCCTGCTTCCAACTCAGACCCCCAGGGTATGGGCTGCCTTCTCTCTTCTGTCATCAGTGATTGAGATACACTCATGATGGAGCCAGGGCGCACCTGTTTCTGATTCTAGATCTGTGCTTAACGCAGGTAGAAAACTGAAAGACTTTAAGAGTGTTACGGAGAGGATAGCAGCTGGAGCACCGGCTTCTGAACTTTGGGCACGTGGAGGTGGAGAGAGCATTCCAGTGGAGTTATGGCCTGAGCCAAGGACAGCAGACAGGAGAGTGGGTCTATGTCAGGTGAACAATGGCTGGAGAGACAGGCACATGAAGATGTATGGTGGGAAATACAGCTAGAAAGGTGAATTCACTTCAGGATTCCATCTTTGGCAGGAAAGTTTAAGTAACATAACAGTGGGAGACACACTGGCAAACTAGAGGTAGACAGCCTGAAGCAGAGAGCCAGCCGAGGAAGGGAGGGGAGGGATGTGTGCAGGGAATCACAGGGCTTACAGGAGGATGAGGCCAGCAGGACAGCAGGATCAGGGAGGAGCAGGAGCGGGAGGGAGAGGAGCAGGGAGGAGAAGGAGCAGGACCAGGAGGAAAGGCACTGGGCTGAATTGCAGTCCCCGAGGAGCTGTCGAAACACATGGGTGGGGAGTCAGAGAACAGGCAGTAGAGCCAGCCCAGGGCAGGCATTTGGTATCGTGAAAATTCATCACGTGGATACGGACATCACTCTTGGAGAAGGGGGGCAAGGGTGCGCACGGTCACAGAACCCCCCGGAGAACGTTTTAAAGAGGGCATGTGCGACAGTAGCGAATGACAGAGAGGTGGGAGTCATTGGCATAGAGCCTGGCACCAGAGCAGGCATGCAAATTTTTGTGAGAATAAAAAGAAAAGCAGTAATAAGAGAATGATACATTCAGGACAAGCCATATAAAAGAAACAGTGGTGGAATCCTGCCCTCAAGGTGTTAAGAGATTGATGCATTTGTTTCAGAAAATAGTGGAGACCTTCTTGAGAGCACCAAATACCCATTATTGTCCATTAGGAAACGCTGCCTCCACCTATTCTGCAGAGGAGAGGCCTGGGTGGGGCTTATCTTTAAATTTTCTTTTTTGTGGAAGAAACATTTTTTATTTGCTTTTATTTTATTGGTTCATCTTGATTGTTTCCCCCAACCTGGGATGTGAACCCAGGTCCTTGGGACGGATTTGGACTGTGCTTGGCTGAAGGTGGCAGACTTGACCAATACTCCACTAGGGTGGGACTGGCATGGGGCTAAATGTGTGCCTTTCTTGTGAAGATTACAACTTGGTGTGAACATGAGTATAATCTATTTAATCTCCACTTCTAGAACTTAAACCACATAAAATACTACCAAATGGTTTGCATAATTTCATTACAAACCACGGCTTTCCCTGGTTCCCTTTGGAAAGAAAGAGGATTGGATCGAAGATCTGAAGAGAGTTTTTTTTCAAAGGAGACATACAGATGACCAGCAGGTACACAAAAACTTGTTCAACACCACTCAGCATCAGGGAGCTGCAAATAAAAACCACAATGAGATCTCACCTGCCACCTGTTGGAATGGCTATTGTCAAAAAGATCAAAAAGATCTGAAAGGTTTTTTCATGGGCTCCACGAGGAGAGAAAGTCAATTAAACAAAAAGTCGAATAGCCAGGGCTTTACTGGGGTTTGCGCACCCGGGCAAGGTTCTCCGGTCCGCAGAACGAGGGCCGGGGAAGTCGCGCCCGAACAAAGGGAAGCGTGCTCTTTAAGCAAAAGAATTTTGTGGGCTTCCTACGTCGCGACTGGGGATTGGTCCTGTGATTCCAGGTGTGGGTTCCAATCCCTCAGTCTGATGTCAGCCGCCTTTCCCGGGTATGGCCGCTGCTGCTGCTTTGTCCCTCTGGGCCAGCCTAACACTATCAAGGTGCAGAGAAAAGGGACACCTTCTGCATGGGAGAAGGAGTATGGAGGCTCTTTAAAAAAATTGAAAGTAGAACCACCATACACGCCAGCAATCCCACTTCTGGGTATTTGTCTAAAGAAAATAAAGCACTAACTCAAAAAGACATGCACTGTTGAGTTCACCGCAGCCGTATTTACAGTAACCAAGATGTGGGAACAACCCAGGTAGAGGAATGGATGAAGAAATTGTGGTCTCTGAAGTATGCAATAGACAATTATTTAGCTATTAAAAAAAGAAAGAAATCTTGCCACCTATGACAGTATGGCTGGACCCTGTGGGCATTATGTCCAGTGAATAAGTCAGAGACAAAAATACCACAGACTCTCACATGCGGAACTGAAACAAACCAGATAGAATACAGATGCAGAGAACAGATTGGTGGTTGTCAGAGGGGAGAGGACAGGAGAAGCAGGCAGAGTGGGGGAAGCAGGTCAAAATGTCCCCACTGCCGAGTCTGCTATCACTAGGTCATGGGGAAGGAATGCTCTGTGTGGGGACTACAGTTAAGGATTTGGATACTGTGCTGCCTATTTGGAAGTTGCTCAAAGGAGCAAATCTTGAAAGTCTCAGTTTTGTAACTACGTGTCAGGATGGATGTTAGCTAGACTTACGGGTGGGTTGTTGGAGGGGGTTTCTATGGGATGCCACCTAGTACCTACAATCTCAGCATTTAACTTCTAAAATCAGCATGGGACCAGAGGGAGGTGGAGAGTTGCCGACAGGATGGAGCCACATAAGGGCATGGAATTCCTCTTGGCCTTTTGTTGGCAGAGGCTTTTAGAACTAAACTGAGAGATCTTCAGCATGTCTCTTCCTATCTCCCCTGGAAACACCTGCAGAATGGCCTGGTCTTTGATGATTAACAGTAGACCTTCCTCAGACTAAAGACAGTGATATCAGTTTAGTAATCTTGTAGCAATCAGGGAAGCCTTCACTGCCCAGAAGGCTCTGTCTCCTGCTTTTGCTTTCTTTCGCCTCCATTTTCTCTAATAAACTTATAAAACTGCACTTTAACGCCCAAGAATTCTTTCCTGAACTGTTGGCCGCGGAAACCCAGAGCCCTCATCACTGTGATCATTTCTCAAAACATACAAACATAGACCCGCTATGTTTACAACTAAACTGATAGAAACAGGATGCTCTATGTCCATTACATCAGTGAAATAAAAACGATCTAAGAAGCCAGGCTGCAGAGCAGCAGACTCTGGCACTGTGACCTTCCCCACATTCGCCTCTAGTCCCTTTGAAAACATGCTCTTTGGAAAGACTGCTTCTTGAGACTTCCACCTTGACAGATCATACCTTCTTTTTCAAAAAGGCAGTTCCAGTTTTTCTTGCTTAGGGACAGGTTTTTTTGCTTCTAATGTTTTGGATTAAAAGAATCTCTGAATGGGAGAAGCTGCTGCCAAGGCCCAGGCTGCAGGTGGGCATGTGGGGAGCCCTGGCCAGGCTCTATTTACTTAGCAGCCAGAGGCCAAAGTCCAGAGATGGGGCAGAACAGGGGAAGCATGACCCAACTGGCCTAGCAGCCCAGGGAGCCCCTGCCCTTTGATCTGGTGCCTCTTGCAGCCTGTGCCTAAACCAGCAGGCAGACGGCATGCTGCGGCGGCTGGTGGGACGCTGCGCTCGGGGCCCGCCTGCAGCAGGCCCCTGCCACCCTGGACGTGGCCTGGCTTCCGACGCCCCCCGGAACCAGCCCCTCAGCTCGGAGCTGGTGGCCCGCTCGGTGGGCGTCTGCTCTATGATGCGGCTTCCCGTGCAGGCCTCCCCTGAGGGCCTGGACGCCGCCTTCATCGGGGTGCCCCTGGACATTGGGGTCTCCAACCGGCCCGGAGCGAGGTGAGTCCGGAAGAAGATGGGGGCATGTGGACTGACAGCCTGGCGGCCGTGGGCGTTCAAAACACATGGACAGCTGCCCTGTGGCTTAGGCGTCTGAGCTGTGGGGTGTGGACCATGTCAAGTTCAAGGACCTGGGGTGGGGACCAGAGACCAGGAGAGAGAAAACTGAAATAAATAAATACATACCTAAATAAAAATGCTTCCTCCCCACTCTCCCCACTCTCCCACTTCCCTCCTTTCCTTTCTCCCTCCCTCCATCCCTCCCTCCTTTCCTTCCAAAATAAATACACAAACAAACTGCAGGGAAGGGGGTCTCTGTCACCCAGGGTGGGGTTGGAACCTCCAAAATGCTCCTGATCTTTGAGAGACAGTTGATTTTCTTGCTTCTCATCAAGCAAAAGCAAGGACGGGTGTCATTGGTTAAGAAAGGGAAGGCAGAGCCTTCCTGGTCCCAGGCCCGCAGGCCTTGCTGGGAAGGTACCGGTGGGTATCTCAGCTCCTGGTGGCACTGGATGTTTCCTTTGCCAAGAGACGTTGACTGCCCCTCTCCAAACCTCTAGATGTCATGACTTGAGATTTGCACCAATTGTAGGCAGTTACAAGATCAAGTCAGAGGAAGTAACCTCCATTTTCCTAATTACTGAGCCTCAGTGATTGCTGATTCAGCTCAGCCATGTTCCCTCAGAACTATGTGTTTGTTCAATGTTTGCTAAGTGCAAGATGCTTTGCATAGATGACCTCAGTACAAAGGGAAATGTCACACTCCTTATTTTCCAGATTAGGGAACTGAGGCTCAAGGAGATGAAGGATTTATCGAATGCCAGTTTAGTAAACAGGTCATGGGTGGGCCCCTCATCTGTGCCTTTTATCTCTTCAATAAAGAACCCAAGTTTCTCAACCTGGGGTATCTTCGCCCCAGGGGACAATTGGCATTTTTAAGACAGTACTGCGGGCATCTCTGGGGACAGGCCAGAGATGTGCTTAAACACTCTACCCAGAGTGGCCCCCACTGCAGAATCACCCGGCTCCCAGGGTCGCAGTGCCAAGACCCAGAAGCCCGCCTTGGCAGCCCTGAGGCATGGCTCTCAGGGCGATTCTTCCTTCTCCAGATTTGGACCCCGGCGGATCCGGGAGGAATCAGTGATGCTCCGGACAGTCAACCCCAGCACGGGGGCCCTCCCCTTCCAGTCCCTCATGGTCGCTGACCTAGGTGACGTGCACGTCAACCTCTACAATCTCCAGGACAGCTGCCGCCGGATCCGAGAGACCTATCAGAAAATCGCAGCCGCTGGCTGTATTCCTCTGACCTTGGGTAATGCGTCGGTGAGGGTCGAGGACAGTGCTCAGGGCCAGCCATTGTGACTGTGGAGACAGTAGGAGACAGCATTTTAATTGTAATTTGTAAAGGAGAGGTGCAGGCAGGAATGAAGGCCTGCAAGCAAGCAGGCAGGAAGAGAGAGGAGGAAGAAGCATTTTATTTCATTTAGTTGCTCATATTGGTTTTCATCCCAGTTCCGGGTCTTGAACCCAGGTCCTTGGGACGTATGTGGCCTGTGCTCTTGATAACCAACCACTGCTCTATTATTTTAGTATTTTATTTTAAAAGAAAAGGTGCAGGCAGGAATGAAGGCCAGTAGGCAAGGAGGCAGGAAGAGAGGGGGAGGAAGAAACATTTTTATTTTTTAAGTTTGTCTTTAGTTGTTCATCTTCATTGTTCCCCACTGGCTTGGGACAGGAACCTGGGTCCCTGGGATTTAATGTGGACTGCTCCCATTGGACGGCGGAGGGCCTAACCACCAGTCCACTGGGGTGCACCGAGAGCATTTTTAGTTCATGGATTTTAATTTTAACCCCTGGAAGGGTATTTACATTTGGGCTTTTATGACAGAGGTAGGGACAGACTAGGCTTTTGCCTCCCTGCAAAATTTAAGGGGTGCGGAAAAATTCAATAGTAAGTGTTGTCTTGTTTTTGGCTTCCATACTTCTCATTGCAATAGGCTCAGCTCAGAAGGACTCCTGATCCTATCTTTCTTTAAAGTTTATCATGGATTGTTTTTGCATTGATTTTTAAAAAGATTACAGTAGAATAGCATTTACCTGAAGGATCACTGCGTTTTTTTTTTGGATGACTTGATTACATACCTCGGAGTCGCTGCTCCTCACCTCCTTCTGGCCCTCGCCCTTGACTCCAGGCCTGGGAAGGCCGCCAATGGAAGCTCAGTTGTAACTTTTTAACTGTTTCAAGTCCATTGTTTTCATAACTTTATTGGGGAGGATTTCCTCTTCCTCAGGGTCGCTCCGTCAGCCTGTGGGGTGGCTCACCCCTCCTCTCCCGCTCCTGCCTGGCTCTCACGTTTGCACCTTTCTCTTGTGCCTCACAAATATTTCAGCACACACCCGCCTTTTTCTAAAGATCCATATTTATTTTTGCCAAATCCAAGGGCCCACCTGCAGACTCTGGTGGTGTGGAGTGTGGTTTCTGGATGGCAGGGTGCTGGAATCTCAGCTCCATCTCCCACTAGCTGGTTAGGCTTCATTTCCTCAGCTATAAAATGGGAACCAGACCACCACCTACCTTGTCACATTGTGTCAGGGGCACGTCACGAGAGTGCATAGAAAGTGCCCAGCTTCGTGCCTGGTGTATTTTAAGCTTCCATGAATGTTAGCTATTGTTATTAATAAATGATCAATAATCATAACACTTGTGGCTATTTACATTAAAATCAATTTCAAATTAATTTCAAATCATTAGTAAATCATTAACAGACATTAATGATTAGTTGAAATGGAATGAATTTAAAAAATTCAGGTCTGCATCACATTTCAATAGCCAGCCATGTGTGACTATGGTCGCCATATTGGCCATTGCAAATAAGATCCTGCCCATCACTGTAGAAAGTTCCATTAGAGCATTTTACCTATAAACCTTAATTTATTTAATTTCTTCCTTTACATGGCAATGTCCAGGTGCACCTGCTGGGTTAGTGGCTAGGTCTGCTGCCTCTGGCCAGGCATAGTCCACGTCCATCCCAGGACCCAGGAGAACCATCAGGATGAACAACTAAATAAAATAAAATACTTCTTCCTTTGTCTTCCTGTCTGCCATTCTTTCCTGCACCTTTAAAAATGAAAAAGAGTCAACAAATAAGACCTTATTTTACAGTTTTGCAATAGTTATAGTTATGCAATCTAACGAAAGGGTGGCGACACTGGACAAATTGAAGAGTGTTCTGCGTAATACGTGGTTCTCTAGTCGCCACATTCCAGACACTTCCTTCTGCTTTCTCTTTGCAGGTGGCGATCACACAATCACATATCCTGTATTACAAGCGATGGCAGAAAAGTAAGGCCCGCGTGTCTGGCTCCAGGCCAGCTCTCACAATTCCAGGGCTAGGAAGGGAGTTGTTTGTTGCTTGAATGACATTGGGTGGCCTCTGTGAACTCAGCTAATGGCGGGGAGGTTGGAAATTCCCAACTGAGTTGCTGCTGAGGATGCAAATGAAGGCTGAGCTCCAGGTGTCTCTGTCAGTCACCACTGGGAGCCAGGACACTTTATTATTAACCCTCTGGCCACCCTCCCTTGCCCTAGATCTGCCATGGCATGCCTGCTCAGCATTTCAACGTGTCCGTGTTTTCGGAAGCTGAACCACATGTGAAACACGCAACCCCAGGTCACTTCAGTGTCTGAGTTGCTTCACGGGCAATAGAAATCCTCACGGCTCAATGCTGTGGCTTGCTGAGGCCAGCTTTTCCTGGAAGAGACCCTTTCTTAGGATTTTCCTGAAGTGGGGTCTACCAGAATTCACAGATGGAAAGGGCCTGTGGGCAGCCTTCTGGCTGGGGTGGCTGTGTCCACGTCTTTTCTCCAAGCTGTGCATGCCTGGTATTGATGTGATTTGGATCGTGTTCATTGGGTGGCTGCCAGGGCTGATGGGGATTAAGGAGAGAGCTGGGTCAAAGCTGCTTCTTGGTGCCACAGTGGGAGAAAGGGGGACTCTGCTTAGTTCATCCTTCATCCTGGCTCACCTGAGCCCTTCAGTCTCCTCCTTCGTTCTCCTCCTCCCAGCCCTCTTCACCTCTAAGCAAAGAAAGTTCTGGATGAAAGGTAGTAGGTGGCAGCTAAGGCGTATGTTGACTTTCTGCCTGACTTGTCTGGGTTTATTGTTCCAGGACGCTAAGTGATTTCAGGACAGGAACCAATCGCAAGGCCAATATTGATGCCAGGTCCCCGCTCCTGTGCTATGACTTGCCATCAAGTTTGGGAGGTGTGGAGGGTGGACGTGTGGGCCCCACAGGGAAGCTTGGCCTCTGAGCCGCCCTGTTGTCATCAGGCATGGCCCCGTGGGCCTGGTGCATGTGGACGCACACATGGACACGGCCGACAAGGCCCTAGGAGAGAAGCTCTATCATGGGACGCCTTTCCGTCGGTGCGTGGACGAGGGACTTCTGGACTGCAAGCGTGTGGTGCAGATCGGCATTCGCGGCTCTTCAGTGACCTTGGACCCCTACAGATACAGCCGGAGCCAGGTGACAGAGCCCCTCCCTGTCTTTAGCCCCTGAAAGTCCTCCTCTGCACTGCCCACTCAGGCAGCTGTAGATTTAAGTGGGGCTTTACTAATCCACGTCCCACAGCAGGGATGGAAGGTTGACTTTGCTGAGCCAGGTGCTACGATGGTGGCGGGGGTGTGGGCCACGTAAAGCGCAAGAACTCGGGTTTATGACCTGGGGCCTAGGGAAGTAACCAAAAGTGAAAACAAATAAATAAAAAGTGCTCCTTCCTCCCTCGTTTCCTCTCTCCCATCCCTTCTCCCTCCTTCTCTTAAAAAACAATAAAAAAAAAGGTGCAGCCTGGTGAAACAGCAATTAGGTCAACTGCCTCTGAAGGAGGGCAGGCCACACACCCCTGAGTTTTGAGTCCTAGGCTGGGGGGGAGCAGCACATATGGACAACGACATAAAAATAAAGATGCTTCTTCCTCCTCTCCGCTTGTCTACCTGCCTACCCACCTTCATTCCTGCCTGCACCTTACCTTTAAAAAAAAAAAAAAAAAGAAAGAGAGAGAGAGAGAAAGAAAGAAAGAAAGAAAGAAAGAAAGAAAAAGGTTAACTTTTCACTGGAGCAGAGAGGTGTGAGGATGTTAGTTCAGGCGGCCTCATCATTGGGGTAGAAAGAGCGGAAATAAGCGCTCGGATTTGCTGCATGGAAGAGAGCCGAGATGACCAAACCTGGGACAGCAGTGACCTTCTTGGTTCTCATCCTCATACCATTCGTAGATGGGGTAACAGACAAGACCCCGACAGGCATACACAAAGGCCAGTCTTCCGGACAGCTGTTCCAGAGGTGCTGAGCTGCTCTGTTTCTTGCCCTGGCATCAGGGAAGCCTCTCTGATCCCATCCCTGTACGTCAGCTTTGATTTACTACCTGGGTCTTTACCAGGCAACGTCACTCCTTTCTTCACCTGGAAAGTAGGGGCAACAGTCTCTTCCTTGTCAAGATCGAGGGTCTAATGTGATCTGCGTGTAAAGGGCTTAGCACGGGGCTGGCACGCAGGCACTGCCCAGTGAGGGCAGCCGTTCAGGAGCCTTGACCTCGCTCTTCATTCTTACCTCGCAGGGTTTCCGGGTGGTCCTGGCGGAGGACTGCTGGATGAAGTCGCTGGTGCCGCTGATGGGTGAAGTGAGGCAGCAGGTGGGAGGCAAACCCATTTACATCAGCTTCGATATTGACGGCCTGGATCCTGCCTTCGCCCCAGGAACAGGGACCCCTGAGATTGCAGGTCTCACCCCTAGTCAGGTAAGGAGGCTCCATCAGAGATGGCTCCTGGGGACGAGAAGCTGGGACTGGCAGAGAGTCTTCAGGAATCTGGGGAGAGTCCTGAAAGCAGAGGCCTCAGCCCTTACTGCGCTAAGCGCCAGCCGTAGGTTTGAATACTCAGGCAGGAAGAGAGGAGGAAGCAGCACTTTATTTTTACTTAGTTGTTCACACTGGCTGTTTCCCCCTGGGCCTGGGACTCCAACCCAGGGGCATGTGGCCTGTGCTCCTTTGGCGGTGACTGACCTAACCACTGCTCCACCAGGGCGCACCAGGGATTTCATTTCTTATCTGGGATAGAATAGTGCTTTCTGCCTCATGTCCACCTATATAGTCTGTTCACCGGGATGACCGCCAGACCCTCTCTTAAGACCACTAACCGTACCTTTTAGGGATTACATTTAATAACCACCTGACCAAAGTAGCTCCAGAGTTTTAGAAGCATCTAGATAAAGCTTCTGTAGGGCGTGCTGAGCACAAACAGCTGGCAGGATGGGAATATGATTGTAACCAGCTCCAGGAGTGACCACCATTCCCTCGCTGATCCTGACTTCCGGTCACGCCCAGGTACTGGAACTTCCTCCATCTTGGGGCCTTCTCCTCGGCCAGGAGCGCCCTCTCCCCTCTCGTCGGTGTGGTCAGTTCCTTGAGCTAGTGTTTCAGCCTGGGGAAGGGGAAGCCTTCCCTCACCTCTCAGGCTGGTCCATGTGTACTGGTGTTTGCTGCTTTTCTTGAAGCCCTCACTGCCTGACCTGAAAATGGTTGCTTTGCTTGTCTCCATCATCACACTCCACAGTCTCAGGAGCAGGGACAGTGTCTCTGAGATGCCCACCAGTTTGCTCACTGAGGGGAGGCAACCGTTCCAGGTCAAAGGGTGGGCAGGTGTTAGGAGGACTCCATCGAGGCCTCTCCTGGCTGCTCTCCATTGTCATGGATTACGCTGTAAATACCAGCTCAGGCTTGGTCTTGACAGGCTCTGGAGATTATCCGAGGTTGCCAAGGCCTGAACGTGGTGGGTTGTGATCTCGTGGAAGTTTCACCAATGTACGATCCTTCTGGTGAGTAAACAAGAAAACTGTGCCCTGGAGGCCACGGCTAGTTGACATGATATGAGTCTAGTTCATGAGTACAAGATGGATGGGTCCTTTTTACAGCTCAGGGACCTGCTGCGTATGTCCTACAGTGAAGAAAACAAACCTATTATTGCATACCTTGCAAACATGAGGTAATTAGCCTCTACAAAACCCCAGGGAGGTGGCTAAGGATTATTAGCTGGCCCACCAGTCAGCAGAAAAGAAAGCTGCCTGCTTTAGGGTAAGGTGGCAAAATTCCGCCCTGACATTTCACTGAAAAGTGAATTCTCAAAGCATAAATAGTATTTTATTAATATTAATAAAGTGGAGAGTTAGCTGGTTTAGGAGACATATTCAAAGCAGACGCCATTTCAATCATTTTAATTTAGAAAAGCGTCCGTGAGTCCTGTTAGCGTCACATAATAAATACAATGCACAAAGAGCCCTCTGAATTTTAAAATACTGCTTTTGCATGATGCTGGATGGAGCAGAATGCCAGGGGGAGTATGTGCCGGGTGGCTGCACAGCCCTGAGAATTATGGAAGGAAGGGTCTAGAAAATGAAGAGCAGAGGAGCACCAAGGGGCTCAGCTTGAGGCTGTCTGTGGGGCGCTCACATTGGTTTCCCATTTCTGTAGGCAACACGGCCCTCCTGGCGGCTAACCTGCTGTTTGAGATGCTGTGCATCCTCCCCAGAGTGAAAACTGTGTGACCTTTGTACCCTTCAAAGAAACAGGATGGACGGCGCGGCGACCAGTTCCCAGGAGGAGGCTAGGAGCCAGTGGTCTGAGGACTAGAGTCTATCCCAACTAAACCTCCTGCTAAAAGCGTCACTGGTGGCTGTAAAATCAGGGCATGCAGAAGACCTCTAATCCAAACCATCTTTGAAGGAGCATCTAAAGAGCTTGAATTACTTAAAAGAAAAAAAAAAAGAAAAAAAAAAAGGCATGTGTTGTTTTTTGCCCCGAGAGATGGTAGATAAGAGGGGATAGGGATGGAGCCTTTAGTTCAAGATCCTCTAAAAACTGGAGAAATGAAGTTAAAAGAGAAAACTTATGAAACTGTGCAAACTTTCCATATTTCTATAGTCTCTTCCTTTAAAATATAGGGTGGCACCTGGGATTTAGGGCCGACATAGACACAGACAAGAAGTTTGACACCCTGGTGGAGCAGCGGTTGGGTCAATCGCCTCCAAAGGAGCAGGACACATACCCCTGGGTTCGAGTCCTGGGTCAGGCAGGGAAATGACTAGTGTGAACAACTAAATGAAAAATAAAATAAAATAAAATTCCTCCTTTCTCTTCCTGCCTGCCTGCCCACTCACCGTTGTTCTTACCTGTACTTTCCCTTTAAAAGAGTTTGAAAGAAAAGAACATGCAGATTTTACAAAGACTGTTCCCACTCCGAACACCCTGAGGCAGCATGAAATGTCTTCTAGACCAGCCTCCGCTCCATTCCACAGAGCATGACGACACCGCCTTACCCTTCCCCCTACACGCCTTTGGGTGGCTGTCTCTTCTTCAGGCTGACATGTAACCTCCCTGAGCAACTACCCCAATCTGTATCGTGCTGAGGTGCACCCCGATTTCATCTTGCCCAGTGTCCCCACGATCAAAATCATCGTCTCACAATGCAAGAGCCACCCATAATCATCACACATTAAAATAGTTTATTTTTGTTTCCAGTCTGTCATATTCTTAAAACAAAATAACATCAGCTTGAGTGCCTGTTCACAATACAAAACAAAAACAACATAAAAAAGACACCATTTGCCAAATAAGTTATTTGTTCCTAAGAGTATCAAAAGTGCAAAACATTCACTATCTCCTCAGATCCGTCTGGAAAGTATAATCATCCTCCTCGACGAACTGAACAGATAGATTCAGCAGCTGTCACACTGCGTTCTCATTTTCAAGGGACAAGGTCAGGTATGGATTTTCGGATGCGAGCAACAATTCATTCACAAAGATGTTTTGAATCGGCTATTAAAGACTGCAAAGTAAAAATGTGTGTCTGCTTCCAATCCCTTTCCCCAAAGTAAATCACTTAAAACGCATTTTCAGATTCCGATTCCTTTTCGTATCAGGAAGACATGTATGTACCGGACGAGGAGAAAATCAACTTACTACTCGAAAACTACAACCAAGCGGTCGTGGTTACTGAGTCATGGCTATGAGGTCACGGAACCAGCGGGATCAGGGCCGCCTTGCTCCCTGAAATATTGCATAGTTGGGGCCGACGATCTCCATGGCTCACAATTTGTGACACGTGGACTATGAGAATATATTTGAAATATTTGTCTTCAGCAAGGACCTGTTTTAGGCCAGTTTAGGCCATCAGGCTAAAACCTGATGCGCGCTCTGTATCACCCGGAGAAACCTACCTCTAGAAACATGGATGGTGTCAGTTTCCAGGCCTGTCAAGAGTAGGAAGTCAACTTCGAACCAAACCGAAAGTGGGTCCCTGTGCCCCCACACAGCAGGAAGAGAGACGGTGGTATTGGCAGAGCACAGCAGTGGCTCATACATTTGACACTGAAAACGTAAACAAACTCAGTGCACCCCTGGGACTCAGTGGCTTAGGCGCAGGCCCTCGGAGCCCCAGGGCCGGAGTTCAAGACCCTGGGCTAGGGGAAGCGGGAAAGAAATAGCCTCCCCCCAAAATGGTGAGTGAGAATTAAAAAAAAAAGTAAAGAAATCCACCATCAGGAGAGAAGGCTGGGGAGTGTGTGTTCAGAGTGAAATTCAATTTACAATGGAAGCTCCCGAGTGTCCCCTTGAGGACAGGTGTACCAGTCCCCAAACAGATCTGGAGAAGAACTCTGGCAGGAATGTTTTCAACCCTGTCATCACCTTCCCTTAGTACGAATGGAAGGTACAGCTGTCTGAGGTGCTTTTCATCTGAATGGTCAATTATTATTATTATTATTTTTTAGAATGAGCAGAAATTCAGGTCATGAATCTTGTTTGTACCAGAAAATAACAAAAAACACCACCTCCCACTGAACCAAAACATCCCTCATCTAGGTAACCCGGCCATAAAGGACCCAGAATATCATTCTGAGGCCAGAGGCACCAGGGAACCAAACCAACTCACTGATCGCTGCTAACCGAGCCGGCCGCCACGAGACAGGGCATCCATTTTTAGGGCTTTGTGGGACATTGAAGCCTGGCAATGATTACTTTTTACATAAAGCTGTAGACTCCACAAAAATCAGAGGATTCCTGGGTTCCAATAATTCATAATGTGCCTTGTAGCTCAGTATTTCAATGATCCAGGATCCAAATGTCTTAAAGCAATTACGACGGAAGAAATACTTAGGGCACCTCCCATGATGCTGACCCTGCACTTTACAAAAGGACAATCTGTTTTGACATTTGAACCAACCAGTCTCTGAAGCCATCCAAACTACTACTTCGAGGTTTTGCCCTAAAAAGAGAAGGGCAGCTCTTGCGCTGACTGGTCTGAGCAGTGGGGCCCACGGGCCCTCACTCAGCAGGTGGGGTGTTGGGTAGCGAGCGGACCTGTTCCGCTGAAGCAGTGGCCAGTGGGGCGCGAAGACGACGCAGGCGCCAGAGCAGGGCCGGAAGCTCAGCGGAAGGCTTTTGAGGACAGGGGCCTAAAGCACATCTTGGTTCACTCGCCACCAGAGAGGGCTTGAAGATACACAACTTTCAGGGTAAAGGTTTCTGAGAAATGTCACATTCCTTGATACAAAGACATGACTGGTATTTTCCTAAAGAGACCCCCCCTGGAGCGAAGCGGTTCCTCCAGCCTGACGCCTGGCAGTGGGAACAGCTGACTCCAGTTTAACATCTACGGCTGATAGCAGCTTATCTCTACGTTCTGAAGACGAGATCACAGGTCATGGCTCCTAACAGCCATTCCCTGAAGTGGACAGAGGCAGAAAGGCATCTGAAACGCACGCCGACGTGGTTCCAAGTCCTTACAGGACGTCTTGCCCGTAGACCCCCAGCCCCAGCGACGCGTAGCACCGGGCTGTGGCGGGGTGTGGGGTGTCCACAGAAGGGTCAGTGCCCAGCTCTCCCCCTTTCCTTGGGAAGAGAACCACTCACACGCAGAACCCCCTACTCATCCTGATCCTTTTAAAACTATGGCTGACAAACTGCCGTATGGGGAAAAGCCCCCCAATATTTCCTTAAGTCACTTGCTACTGGAAAAGCCACGGGCGGGAAGATGGTTTGGAACGAGGCCTCTTTCCAGATGCAGGCCTCGCAGCTGCTGTGGGCTGCCCTGCTACTGCGCACCGGGCAGAAGCACGCGGCCGGGGGACCGCCAGCTATCCCGCTGGCCGCCAGGCTGCGCCCTGTGCCTCTCCCACAGCTCAGAGACGGGCAGGGCAGGGAGGGTGTGGTGAGCAGTGACAGGGACGACAGAGGAACAGAGGAAGAGGGACTGGGTGGTCTATTCGAAACAGTGCGGCATTCTAAGGAGGAAAAGAAAAGAAACCCAAGGAAAAGTGTTTTGATCTCGGGAAATTCAATTTGTGGCGTTTTCCACTCCTAGGTTAGAACAGGACAAAGGAAGGATTCTTCTAGTCATTTGCTCTAGAAGAAGAATCTAAAATCTATACTCTGTTGTGATTAAGTTTGAGTCCTGAAAATACCTGCTCACAGGGACCTGTTAAAAAGTCTGAAGAGTTCACGTCTCTTTCTGGAACCTTCTCAGTCTAGTTCAGGCCACGACGGGATATAGAACCTCTGTAAGGAGCCTTCCAACAGACGCTCCATCCACAAAGACAACTTGCTCAGCTTCCCTTTGATGGGCTTGGAGCCGAGGCCGCAGGAGGGTTTCCCCCGAGACTCGCCCAGCCGGAGGCACGAGTCGAGCTCCCCGCACGGCCCCATGGCTTCCTCCTCCTCGACTGTTTTTTGGGGCTTGAAGAGGCAGAAGTACTTCTTGTGGCCATTGAGAGCCAGCACATAACCAGCATAGTCCCGCTCCATGAAGTGCTTGTCGTACTGGTTCGGGATCGGGGCCGCATCTTGAGCAAACTCTAGCAAGCACTCGAGCCACTCTCTGTGCTTATCCAGACTCAGGAAGGAGAAGTGGAGGCAGCTGCTCCTGTGGGGAGAGCAGCAGCAGGACTCAGGGCATTTCCCGAGACACAGACGCGCAGGGGCCACGAGACCCGAGGCAGACGCCAAGAAACGAGGAAAGGCTCTGTGCTGGGTGGGCCCGCGCACAGGAACAAAGAGGGAGTTCCGTGCGAGCGGAGGGCTTCCCCAACAACTGCGACCCTCCACACCTCCAATTCCCCGTCCTAGCTGGGCATCGCTGGTCACTCTCTGCGCCTGGCTTCAGGAAAATACACCCAAGCCTACAACAGTTGTTTTCTTGAAAGGGACCAGGAGAGAAGACAGAATCCCAGGTCTCCGTTCAAAGCCAGCAGAAAATGAAATCGGCATGCCCTGCTGGGGCAGTGGTTGGGCCCACTGCTTCTGACGGGCGCAGCCAACTACTTCCCAAGGCTGGGGGAAATAATCAGACGATCAACTAAAGAAAATATATAAATTGCTTCTTCCTCTCTCTTCCTGCCTGACTACTCACCTTCATTCCTGCCTGTACCTTTCTTTCACAAGAAAAGAAAAGAGCAGGAGACGGTTCAATATGAAAGACTGTTTGCTTTTACTTCTTCCTCTCCCTGACACCGTGCGCGCCGATGCTTTATTCATCCCTTCATCTGACTCTCTTGCCCAGGAAAGAGCCGTCCTGCTGGCCCTATTTCTGGGTAGATAAGGCCACGCCCAACATCTTGCCACACAGATAAAGACCCTTACAGTCAAAGAGGAAAGGACATAACTGTCCTCTGGTTCCCTCCTTACCCAAAGCTGCCTGCTGTCTTCTCATCGCCTGCCATCTCTCTGACGCACGCACGCACACACGCAGAACGTGTCTTACCCGGTGAACGTGTAGACCTCCAGAGCAAACTTCTGCAGGAGGCTGGTCTTGGTGGACGTGGACAGGATGAGGACCACGTTCATGTGGCCTGGCCGCAGGCGCACCAAGTTGCTGGTGTATGTCACATCTGTCAGCTCGGTGACCTCCACAAAGCCCTTTTTGGGAATCTTGCTGTAGAGAAATATTGAGAAATTAAGATGTTATCAGCACAGGGGAATGCCATTACTCGGGAAAGGGGTGAGTGGAAGAAAATGTTCTGACCAGACCAGATACGGTACTTAGACTGGGGGCTGACGTGGCAGGCGGGGTGGCCCGGATTAGGTAATCGGGGCCCACGGAAAGCTTTTCAGAGGCTGCTGTTGATCATCAGATGATGACTTTAGGACAGGAGGAAGGTTACCGACACAGTCCTGGGGATTCAGCAGCCTCTTCTGCGAGGACCCCTCTGACATGCCTGTGCGCTTCCTCCCTCCGGATTAAGTCTGAGCCCGAGACCCGAAGGCACTAGGTAGAAGGGAAGCAGGTCCTGTATTTAAATGCCCAGAGGGTCTCAGTAAACACCAGTCACAGTGATTTTCCTGTCCCCACCTCTCATACACGATTCGAGCCTGTGTGTTCGACCCCTGCCTCGTTGGCCTGAGGGTCTCCTGCTGACAGGGAGGTGGTTGGGGTTTTGTTAGAGAAACCTGCTGCTTTCTTTGGCGAAGCTTGGCTCAGACTTCCCGGCCTTCTCGTGCACTTCTTCTTTATCTGGAGGGTTTGACTCTTGCTCCTCATTCGAGTCACTGAAGTAAGATAAAAGGAGTCTTATGAGCAAAGTACAGGTGATGGTGGAGGCCTGGGGCGCACGCTCTGGAAAACCCGGGGGCGCGCCGTGAGGCATGTACCTGAAAGCCTGAACGATGACGGTGCCAAAGAGGATGAAGAGGGCAGAGAAGATCAGAGACAACAAGGGCATCATCTCCCGCCTAGAAGGAGGGAACACACTGGTCAGAGGCAGGTGGCAGACGGATGCGTCAAGGCCGGAAGGTGTCTTTTCTCCAGCTCAAAGCCAAACAAAAAACGCCAAGCCGAAAAGCTTTCCTCCCACCCATAAACATACTTTAACTTTAGACAAATAGCTTTTTTGCGGGGTGGTGATGGTAAGAGTGGGGGAAGCAGAGGTTTTCCCTCACTGTTTTAAGTCACAGATGGCTTCTTCTGAGTGTCTGGTTTTGTGTCTCCGTTTAACAGACTGTACTCATGGAGAAAGAAGCAGTAAGAGGGATCAAGACTGAAGCTGTGTAGGTGGGAAAAGATTCTGATACTGAGGGCAGTGTCAGAGGCTCAAAAGTCGGGAATATACAGACGCTGAATTACGAAGACGCACACTGTAAACCTATAGTATGTTATAATGTAATGTGTTTCTTTAATACAGTGAAAAACAAACTTGTGGAATTAATATACATTTTTTTTTAAAGGAAAGGTGCAGGCAGGAATGAAGGTGAGCAGGCAGGCAGGCAGAGAGAGGAGGAAGCATTTCTATTTCATTCAGTTGTTCATCTTGGATGTTCCTCTGGCCACGGGACATGAAGCCGGGTCCCTGGGGTGCAGGTGGACCGTGCTCAGCTGGCAGTGGCGGACTCAATGCTACCAGGACATGTCGAAGTCTGTGGAATTATTTCCTTGATAATTTTTTTTTTTTTTCTGGCCAGAATAATTCAGATGTGGCCCAGGGGTATGGAGTAGGGAGAAAAAGTTGACTTTCCAAATTTCCTCTAGGATTGGTGTCCTACAGGTCTGCTGCTTTTTAGGGCTCTGGCTCTCGAGTATGAATGGGATGAGGATCTGTCCTCAGGAGCTCCTGGTCTCAGTAAAGTGGTGGCAGGTGTGTCGGGTGCTGTGCTGGCCCCGGGGTGCCTTATGAGGAGGCCAGTCTAGGCTCTGCTGTCTGGAAGGGCAGCCAGGGGTGCTCCTATCTTTCCTAATCAGTGGGAAAAGGGAAATCAGCAAATATTAAAAAAGTGAAGCTACTGAAAAAAAGAAAAAGGGAATTGTTGGAAACAAACAAACATTCCCCCACGTGCCTGTACTGAGTGGGTAACACAGTGAAATCAACGGAGGGATTCTTTTCACAACAAACACTGGTTCTGCTATGAAGAGAGAAATAAAAATTCCGTCTAGCATGTCCCTACCAGTTGTTGTGAAGTACGCTGTCCCAGCAGTCTGAGATGTAGTCAGAGGCAGAGTAGAACCACCGGAGGAGGAAAATCTATTGAGAGAGGAGATGGACGGCAGTCAGCACTGACCCCACGCTCCACGGGAGGTGCTGCCCAGCTTCTGCTTGGGCCGCGGGAGCCCATGAGCCCTGCCCGGGCCCCACTGTGGGGCCACGTGCTTACAGGGGCAAGTTCATCGGTCAAGTCCGGGAGCACGGCCTCCGAAGACAGGAGAGCTGGGTCTTTGCGCAGCTGGTCGAGGTAACCCAAAAGGATGAACTTGTCGCTCTCACTCCCGGTCCAGGGATCCTCCAGGGTTTTATATACCACCCGTCCTGCCGTGTTGCGTCTTTCTAAGATGGACACCTGGGAGAGAAAGAGAAGTGTCCTTAGAAGGCTCAGAAGAGTGATAAGTTTTATACACATCTATTTGCAGGGAGGATGGAAAAAGAGTCTAGGGAAAGTAGCAGTAAGTTGAAACACAAACACGGAGGAGTGTAAGACATCTGCAAGATGGGCGCCCTGGTGGCCTAGTGTCTAGTACACCTGGGAGCTGTCCCACACACGTGCCGAGGTCACGGGTCCAAGACCGGGGGCCGGGGGGACCAACCATGTGAACAAGTAAATGAAATAAAGTGCTTCTCCTTCCTCTCTCTTCCTGCCTGCCTGCCTTCATTCCTGCAGCAGCTTTCCTTTAAAAAAAAAAAAAAAAAAAAAAAAAAGGAAAAAAACAAAACAAAACAAAACATCTGTAAGAGATTAAAAGTTTTCTGACAAAAGAAATTATTTTTATGGTGACTTTCTAAAGTTATTAGAAGTTAAAGCTGTTTCTTTTCAAGAGCTGTTGCTCTAAACTCTGACTTGGTATTTTAAGAAAGCAAGCTTTATTTTCTGAGCTGTCTTCCATCATCAGCAGAATGAGTGGTGACAGAGGAGGGAAAGGAAGGAGAGCCCCATTAGGATAAAGTGAAGGAGCCAGATGCAAAGGAGGGAGAGGTTCCAGAAGCACACGATTAGTCGCCAACAGAAGACTTCGCTAAGTGGGTGCTGGAAGACGAGGCCTGCTGGCGGAAAGGGCAGAGGCCCTTAACCTTTACTTCAGGAGACATGCTTTCCGTGGCGTCCAGGGCTGACATCTGGGCTGGGAAATCCCCAGGACACAAGACTGTTTGAGGAGTTGGCTTTCAAAACAGGATTTAGATGTTTCTGGACGTCCTGGAATCTGCACGCAAAACTCGCGAGGGAGGAGCGAACTGCCCAGGACACGCGCCGCGAGAGCCCCGGGCCGGAGCGGCCCTCGACGCGACTCACCGCTGACGCCCCGTGGAACGTGTCTCCGTCTGGGAGCAAGGCGCCGGTGAAGTCCTGCTGCCGGCTGCTGCAGACGTGGACAAACCTCACGGTGTCCCGCGTGTTCGCCAGGGCAAAGGACAGGAAGGCCTCAAGCGGCTGACTCAACCTGGTAGCCTCGGCGCTCAGTAAAACCACACAGTACCTGCACGGCAGCACAGAGAAGACTGTCGCCCACCCCCGGGCCGGCCGGGCCGGAGCCGGTGGTGACAGGTGGTGGGGAAGCCGCACAGGCGCTTCCCCGTACGAGCGGACACATGTGCGAGTGAAAGCTGGAAGTCTCCAGGGGCGGCGTCCGCCAGGTCTTTCAAGGCCCTCTCGCTTCTGATTGGGTGTGTTTTTCCCGAACCCTATTTTCTGACATTTACGATTTCTTGGAAGGTACCAAATCCTTGACGCAGAAGGGCCTTTCAGAAGCCACCACTTCTGGCTCTTCCCCCACAGGTAAAGCTGGTGAAATCTATCTCAGAACAGAGGCCGCCGAGCCGCATTCTGAGGGCTTCCTTTGGAATAGTTCATATGGGAAATTTAGCTAATTGTATATGTATATAAATATACATGTATGTGTATATATGTGAACCTGAATATCTGTGTGTATCTATGTACATATATACATATATGTGTGTGAATATATACACAGCTATAGACACATACATACATATATTTATTAATGTCTCATTAATTTACAGTATTACGTAAGTCTCTGCTAAACCTGGAATTTTTCTGCACCCATCACCAGCATTCAAGTGCCAGTTGCCACTATCATTTTAGCTAATAATTCATTTATTTCAGCTCTCAAATATTTACTGAGCGCTTACTATAAACCAGATAAGACAGACAATGTTCTGCCCTTGTGGAGTTTCGATTCCAGTGGGGAAGACAGCTAATAGATATGTCGTGACGGGTGGTGACAAGTGTTACGAGAAAGAAAAACAAGGACAGAAGAGGAAAGAGAGATGTCAGAACGACACAGGAGTCATACTCTATGAGACAGATGGGTCAGGGAAATGTCACTGCAGGTGACATGAGCAGAGAGACCTGACCCCAGGAGGAAATGCGGTCAGAGCATTCCAGGCAGAGAGAGTGACAGTGCGAAGACCTGAAGTGAGAGGAACCTGAACCATTTCAGTTTCAGAAAGCTAGCTGGTGGCTGTGTGGAGAGCTGATCAGGGATGAGAGGGGCGGAAGCAGATGGATTGGAAGGCAGTGGTCTTGATGAACGGGTGGCAGCCAGCTCCAGGTGGCAGTGGTGAAAAAAGTAGGAATGTGTGGACTTGGGATATTTTCTTGAAGGCTGTATAAACAATAAGTCTAGGATTTTGCTGTCTAAAGTCTTTCTATCTTGTCTCTTAGTCTTCAAAGGAATCTGAAAAGCCTGGAAACATGGGGACATTTTCTTATTTCAAATAGTATTTCAGTTACATTTTCAAATAATATGATCAGTACTTTCCTTCTCTATCCAGATGCCTTTCATAGATGAATGAGCTCTAAATTTAAAGCCAATCATTCATTAATCTGAATTTATTTCCCATCTTCCAGACTTTTAAGACACGCGCGATGGGTCCTCACATAGTTTACTGAGTAAGTATGCTTTGGCCTCCCATTCCCAGATCACAATTCTAACTTCCTTGGTGCCCCCCACTTCCCAACCATTTAGACAGTATCCTGGCTCCCCTCCAATATCTCCAGAGACTCCCCTTGCATGGAACACTCTAGCACAGACACTAACTCTCCCATATGCCACACTTCTTTAACGTGGCCCAGCCTCTCCCTGACACCTGGCTAAAGTCGACTCATCCTTCAGGTCTCCACTGATGTGTGACATCTTAGGGAGATCTTCTTTGACTCTGGCCAGGCCAGGCCATCCACTAAGGTGGTCATACAGCCCTATCCTAGCGCAGCTCACTACTCTCACTTGTCACATGAAGAAAACCCTGACTGTCACAGAGATGTTGAACTGCTCTGTAGTAGAGTGTGACATGGCTTGTCTACTGTAATGACAAGCAGAGGCAAAGCTTGTGTCCTTACTTCCTCTGTCGGTGAGACCGTTTCACAGGGCAGAGCTCATGGAACAACTTCTGGCTCGTAAGCCTGGCTGCCAAGAGATACTTGTTTTGGGTGAGGAAGTCATCAATGACTTGTTTCTTCATACCTCGGGCCTGAGTAAAAAACAAAACAAAAACCAGTTGAGTTGATTTTTATTTGGTTTTCTCTGCAAAAGGGCTTTACTTCGAAGCTTAATAAAAACATGGCTGGCCTGGCTAAAGTGTAAGACAGACCTATTTGATCAAGTAAACATAATGGTGATCTATTTCAGCAATGCAGGGCTGTAAGCAGAGGTGCAGCTATTTCAGAGCGAAAGACAAATCGAGTACTCTTTCGGCTGGAGAATGTCTGTCTCCTGTCTTATGCTGGCAGATTTTAAAAGTCAATCATTTGAATTTTAGGCAAATTGATTCCCATTCAAGATTTAGAACAGACTGAACAATTAAAAATAATTCCAAAGTAACGATGCTACTTTGCTATGACTAACATTCATACATTTCAAAGACTAAAGTGATTTACAGGGGAAGTCTGACCACAATCTAGAAGTCAATATATCAAAGTAAAACAGAAAATCCTTTTAATGTTTGAAAATGAAGAAACATAACTCTGAATAACCTATTGATCTAAGAAAAAATCATATCAAATATTAGAAAATGTTTTTAATTGGAATGATTAAGGAGAATAGAATTTAAAAAGCTTTGGGATGCCTGACGGGCCCTGGTGGCTTAGTGGTTTGGTATACTAGACGTAGTCCACACACATCCCAAGGTCCCTGGTTCAAGACCTGGGGCAAGGGGCAACAATCAAGATTAACAATTAAATAAAAGAAATAAATGCTTCTTCCTCTTCTCTCTTCCTGCCTGCCTGCCTGTGCTCACCTTCATTCCTTCTTTTATTCACCTCGACCCTAGTATGTGAACCCATGTCCTTGGGATGTCTGTGGACAATGCTCTCGGCTGAAAGCGGCTCGCCTAACTGCTACTCCACCAGGATGAGCCAAAGGAAAATTCCTTAATCTGACGAAGGACATCTACGAAAGCCTTCTGTAAACATCACACTTACTGGCGAAGTGGACATCAAGAAGAGGATGGCCACCTCACTACATTTCTATTCCCTGTCACGCCAGAGATCAGAAGCAAGTTAAAAAAACAAAGGCCTGACCTGGTGGCTCAGGTGCTAAGCCTACAGCCGGGCAGAGAGCATGTGAAGCCCAAGGATTTTGGGCTTTACACGGTTCTCACCCCAGCAACCTCAGCCCCCTAAGCCACAAGGGCACACTCATTTGCATAAAATTTAAAAACAGGCACAACTAATCTGATGTTAGAAAACAGAAATCACTTCAGTCTTTGAAATGTATGAATGCTAGTCATAGCAAAGTAGCATCGTTACTTTGGAATTATTTTTAATTGTTCAGTCTGTTCTAAATCTTGAATGGGAATCAATTTGCCTAAAATTCAAATGATTGACTTTTAAAATCTGCCAGCATAAGACAGGCCTCTGGGAAAGAAGGGCAGTACTTTATTTCTGGTCCTAACTGATACTGACATGGATGCACTCACGTTGTGATAATTCTGAGCCCAATCCTTTTGGTACACAATACATGTGTGTCAGGCTTAGATAAATAATGAAAAGGCGGGCACCACATGGAATGAAAGTCACAGAATGGATGGGAATATTTACCATACATGTAAACAATACGTGATTAGGAAAAGACGAGGAAATAGAAAAATGCCTACGATGACTTAAGAAAAGGCAGACACTCCACAATCAGTACAGATGTCGATCTAATGAAAAAGGACAGATTATCTGCAGCACTGTTATGGAGACAGTTTTGATCTCACAGATTCCCTGAAAGGGTGGGTCTGGGGGACTCTTGGGACCCCTCCCAGGGGTCTGTGAGCACCATTCCGAAAACTGCTGTCTAAGAGAAACTCGCGCTCGGGTCCGCCGGGACACACGTGCTCACGGCGACACTGGTTCTAAAGCCAGAAGAACGACCACATTATCATGTGGTCACAAGTCCTCCAGAGAGACGACATTAACGGGAGGAAGGGCCACAGGAACCGGTGCTTCCAGGGCTCACGCCAGTCGCCTGGACACTTGGCTGGCGTGAAGTGGGCATTTTCAGATCCGCGAGCACATCCACTGCACCAGCAGTTCTGCAAATGTGTCTGCTGCCCTCCCACGGGATGAAGAACAATTCTCAAGAGCAGAAGCTATTACTGAAAAGCAACTGAGGAACTCTTCGCAGATTAACCTTAGATTGAATGTTTTCTATCTTCCACCCACGGCACCTGTTTTCTTCCTGACTCTCAGCTCCTTCCCAGCCATCACCTGGCGCCCCTCTTACTGCTGGCTGTCCGGTTTTGTCCCCAGCCCTCTTCTCTCTTCACTTTGTATACTGCGTCTGAGACAGCCCCGCATGCAAGGTGTTAACCTTACATTCACTGATGAGACACAAACTGTCTCCGGTTCCTCTTTCCTCAGCTCTAGAATCCCATACCCACCTGCCTGGAGGACAGCCCCCCCTTAGAGATGTCCCCTTAGGCAGTTTTAATTTTTTTTTTTTAAGGAAAGGTACAGGCAGAAATGAAGGCAGCAGCAGGCAGGCAGGAAGAGAGAGGAGGGAAAAGCACTTTCAATTTTTATTTAGTTGCTCACACTGGTTGTTCCCCCGGGGCCCAGGACTCGAACCCAGGGGGATGTGGCCAGGGTTCTTAGGAGGTGACTTACCTAACCGCTGCTCCACCAGGGAGCGCCAGGCAGTTCTAATTCTGTGTGTCCATCACCTCATCTTAAACTCGCTCTTCTTTCTTACCAGCCCCTCTTCCTGTTCGGACCCGTTAGGACACCACACGCTCCCCTTTTTCTGTCTGTCTCAGCACTGTTCTATGTTCACACAGCACTCCGAGCTCACCCTGCGTCCGAGTGAGGAACCGACAGTGTGGAAACTGCCCTAAGGTCTCTGTCCTCCCCTGCCAGTGAGCTGAGGACAGAGACCACCTCAGGTGTCAGAGCTGGCCTAGGTATTTACCACAAAGCAGCAGGCAATGCATTTACTGTATGAATGAAATAAAGGACTTTACAGAACTTCTCATTCTAAGTCTCCTTTAAAAGGTGACTCAAAATGGTATGTTGATATTTTAAAAATAATATAAAAAATAAAAAATAACATATTTATTTGAGGGAGTTTTGAAAAAAACAAATATTAAAACAAGGGAGCATTTTATCCTAACCACTTCATTGATATCAGGTTTTTCCTTTATACAACATCCTAGGTTACAAAATTGAGAACGGTGTTTGAACTGTGCATATGATTTTGCATCCGGCTTGCTTTTTAACAATCTATTATGAAAATTATCCCCCACATTAGGTATTCTTGAGTTTATCTTAAACGGTTATATAACAGTCCCTGTTTGGGACATGCCGGTAATTATACTGCTGGATATTTACCCCACCCTCCTTTTCTGCTATTATGAATGATACTAACATCTCTGTATATAATCTTTGCCTGAGTTCCTTTTCCCTTAGGACGGATTCCGAAAAGGCAAGCCCATCTCCCTCAGGGCTTTACTCCAGCATCGTCCAACCAGGCCACTAGGGCTGTGCGCCGTTCCCACCCAAATGGCACATTCCTCTTTTCTGCTTTTCTCCTCGGCAGTTCTTTCAGTTTTTCTTTTAACATATCACAATGGAGGGTGTCTTGCTGTCTGTCATCCCTGCTGGATCACAGAACAAGGAGTTCTGTTGATTTCGTTCAGGGCTGGATGCCCAGCACGCAGAGCAGCGTCGGGCACGCTGGGCCGACACAAGAGAACACTTCTGCGGGATGAGTCGATGTGACTGGTATGGTATCACCTAATCCCTTTTCTGGAAACTTCTGAAGTTTCCTCTGGTAAGGCAAAAGAAAAAATAGTGCCTGTTTTCTACACTTTCGCCACTACTAAGCATTTTTACTTTGGAAATGTTTCACAACTTGATGGGAAAAGAAAATGGTAAATTTGCCTGTCTTTATTAATCAGATTTAATTTTTAAGTTTATTAGTAACTTGAATCTCTTCTCAAAAATATTTTCATATTCTTAGCCTGTTTAAACGGATGTGAAATTAACCTTTTAAGCAATTTTAAAAGCACTATCTCCATAGTGTTGTGTGATTATCATTTGATCTACTTCCAAAACGTTATTGTCACCCCAAAACTCTGCACCTGTTAAGTGATCACCCTTCACAAGTTTTGGGTTGATCTCTTTGGTTAGAAGAAGCTTATTAGAATTGAAAGCCTTGGCCCACCCTGGTGGAGCAGTTGTTAGGTCAGCTGCCTCCAGATAAACGCATTCTATGTACACCCCAAGGTGTACTTAGCTTTGCATTCCAGGTCCAGGGGGAACAACTAAGCAAAATTTTTTTTTTAAATGCTTCTTCCTCCTCTCTTTTCCTGCCTGTCTGCCTATCTATCAACATTCCTTCCTCTACTTTTCCTTTAAAAATCAAATGAAAATCTCATCCTTTTTACATTGGTTGTAAATATTTCCCTAGCTTCTTGTTTAAGCTTAAACTCCTTTTTATTTCCCCCCAGCCTTGGCCCCCAGGTCTCAAACCGGGGTCTATGGCTTTCATAGCTGTCCTGTGTCTTAGCTGCCTGGGCCACAGGGGATGGGGTGAGGGGTGGGGGCGTGGAGAACAACTTTAAATTCTTTAAGTATTTATATAAGAATTTTAACTTCATCAGGTTAGTATGATTTCCAGCAAAATCTTTCCCAATGTGTTTAGCCTTTCCCCATCTTAAGGTCAGACAAATGTTCACTTACATATTTTTTGAATTAGTTTATGGATAATTTTTAATGACTTTTTATTATTGTTTACCTCTAATTCAATTTTATTATTCATTCATTTTTCGGTTTTACACCCCTGGCCCAGGGTTGCAAGTCCTTGGGCTTTACGTGATCTGAAACTCAGCCGCCTGAGTCACAGGGGTACACCCTCAAATTTATATTATTTTTTTGTCATTTATTTAAAAATAAGATTACTAATATTCTAACAGAAGTACTTTAGAGGTAAAAGATTAGTATTTATTATTGTGGTAAAAACTATAAAATAAAATATATTGTCTTAACATTTTTAAAAATTTTATTTTTCTATTTAGCTGTTCACACTGGTTGTTTCCCCCTGGGGCGCAGGGATATATGGCCTGCACTCTTTGGGAGGTGACTGACCTAACTACTCCTCCACCAGGGCGCGCCGCCGATTTCAAGCACCTCATTCTGAAGCACTGCGTACATTCACACTACTCTGCCACCCGTGCCACCAGCCATCTTGAGAAACTTTCACTCCCCCAACTCTCATCAGTCAATGTTTTACTTTCTGTCAAGACTCATTTTTTAATCAAAATAATACCAAGTCAGATAGAAGAAACTTGATTTAAGATTTTGTGCTTTTCTCCTTCCTATATCCTGTTTTGTTCAAAATTGTTTGTTTTTAATTAAAGGAAAGGGGTGCACCCTGGTGGAGCAGAGGTTCCACATACATCCCAAGGATCCGGGGCTTAACAACCAGACTGAAAACCCGATAAAATAAATAAAACGCTTCTTCCTCCTCTCCTTGCCTTCTTCTGCCCTCCTCCATTCTTATTCTTGACCACACCTTTCCTTTAAAAAAAAAAAAAGAATTAAAGGAAAAGAGCGGCAGAAACGAAGAGGAGCAGGCAGACAGGAAGAGAGCAGGACCATTTATTTATTTTATTTAGCTGATATCTTGGCTGTTCCCCGACCGCAGCCCGGGTCTCCAGCCCGTGTCCTGGGATGGAGGGATGGAGGGAGGGATGGAGGGATGTGGACTGCACCAGCAGGAGGCATTGGACCTAGCGGGTAAAGCCCCAGGGCGCTCCCTGATTTGTTCGATTTTGCTGTTCATTGACAGGGGAAGGATGGAGAGGAAATGTGCGGGCAATCCTGAAACAAGGAGCTCACGTACCTGGATGACATCTGCAGGCTTGTCTGTGTGTTCTTTAAAAATCAGCATAGTGGGGACATACACATTGACGCTGAACTGCCTCGTCATCTCCTCTGTCCCTCTCAAACCAACATACACATATCCGAACGATAAATAGTCTTTGTATGCAAACGCAGTCAACTGTTAGGGCAGATCAGAGAGGGAGACGTTAAACTGACAGCGCGGCATCTAAATGACAAACTGGTGCGCATGTCCCCCGCGGTGGGTGGGGACACCGCCTTGGGTAGCAGTGCTGGGCCCTGCAGACCTGCAGGGACTCCCTGGCGCTCTATGCACGAAGACTGTACCAACAAAGCTGAACGACTAATTTTCTAATGTTTCTTAGTGACATGTGTACTGGGTGGGAGGCCTGGAGTGTCTGAGGAACTACCTGCAACTCTAGTGTATGAGATGACAGTGACCATGTCAATGGTTATTCAGGACACCTCCCTCTCCCATCTCATTCACAGTGATAACCAGATGTGTCCTGGAAGGACGTCAATCAGACGGCAGGTTTGGGGTCTGACAGGCTTCAGAGAAGCAGGGACTCATCAGGCTGTGAGACGACCGGGGGCAGGCGAGAGAACCACCCTGAGCTTCGCCCTCTGAGGATAAAACATGGATAGTATCTGTATCACTGGTTCTCAAGTGACGTGTGTGTGGAAAGCAGGGGCATGAGCAGGTATCTGATGTATGCCGGTGAAGCCAAGTTTCTGGCCTGGAAACATTTGCAGGAGGTAAAACTATTCCAGAGGACCAGCAGCTACAAGTTTTTCCTGCTGAGCGAGAGAAAACACTCGTCAGCGCAGAAAGTACCTTGTACAAGAGAGGGATCGCGGGCATCTGGTCAAACAGAAGGACATGGGGTTTATTCTCCTGCTGCCATCCAGAGAGGAATCGGATATAATTTTTATTTGTTACCTGAAATGAAAAAGAGGATATGAGTTTCAAAACTTAATTCTTAACAACCATATGAAAATCTAGTTAGGAAACAATGAAACAGAAATCACATATGTGCAAGTAAAACAAGTGAAAATGCAGACAACTAATCTTTTTGTCTTCATTTGAGTACGACTATTTAAAAGAATGGCAATATTGATTTCATGTTGTGATTTGTTCCAACTCATTTTTTTTCTTTCTCCCCACTCCTGGCCCCAGTCTCGAACCTGACTCCATGGCGTTCATAGCTTGCACTTGAAGCTGTAATCCTTTCTAAAACTATCACTGATCATATTGTAAAAACAGTTGCGCTTTCGAAATTGGTTCTTGTTTAATTGTAGACTGCACTTCTTCATCCATTTGTCTGCAGATGACAATGCAACACTTGTTCTATTAAAAGGCTTAAATAAAAATCGAGTGGCTCAAACAAAAATAAGGTGGGCCCAGCTCATCTATATATTGCATCGTTTCATTTACTGTCATCTGAATTGCTGAGTCTTGGGTTTCCCAGTTAATGCCTTTAACTAATCCCGAGAGAATTACAAACACAATGAAATTAATTTTCTCTCTATAAATTTCCCAGAGTAGTCAAAAATGCTTATATTTCCAAATCTGCTTTCAGAATGATCTACAGAAGGCCTCAACCTTGTCATTTCATTCCTCTGCTCAACCCCCTTCACTGGCTCCGTCACCTGCAGGCCAAGGCCTGGCTGGGCTCCTTAAAGGGCGCCGAGCCCTCTGAGGTCCCCCTGGTGACAAGCTGGTTAACTAACCCTGGAAGTTCATCCTGTCCTGCTTACTAATGACCACTGTGTACAAAGCAGGTTTTCTTGTCTCCACACCTCTGTCCATTAGGAAGTCGTTCCTTCCTTCTTTCTCTTCACCCGGCAAACTCAGCACAGGGCCATTTCTGCCAGGAAACCTTTCTCAATCTCTAGGCTGGACTCTCAACCTAATAGGTGGAAATCATCACCTGCTAGATTGAGAGTTCCTTAAAAAGTATATTCAACACAAATCATAGTGCCTGGCAGAGAACAGTATTTTATTCGTCCTGATAGGACAAACTATCAGTTTTGGAGTCTAAATGCTCTCTGATGATTTCCTTTCATAATAACTCCAACAAATACTTCTTCTGTGGATAATGATCCTGGCAGGATAGTCTGTGAGTAGTGCATGTGGAAATATGACGGAAAGGTCTCTATGCTCATTCTCCCTGGTACTACCAAGGGAATAAACCATTTATGGAAAATGCAGCACAGCCTGGTGGCTCAGGCATTCAGCTGGCAGCTGGCGTGTGAACCATGTAAAGTCCAAGGACCTGGGTTCGTGACCCTGGGCTGGGGGAACAACCAAAAGCAAACAGGATAAATGAAAGCAAAATAAAATACTTCTTCCTCCTCTTCCTTCCTTTCTCTCTTAAAAAAATAAAATAAAGCAAAAATATGAGTTCTCTTCTAGTTTCTTTGATGCCTAACCTAAGAGACTAGAAAAAAAAAAAAATCAAATGCTTCTTGAATACAAAAATTAACTAGTGTGACTCCTTTGTGTTCTGGCTTCTCTAGTGCAACCCTGTGCTTCTGAATTGTACTCACACGACTGCATCACTCTAAGCTTTGAAAGTTCCAGAAGGAACAAGAGTCATGGACTCTGGTGTTTTCTACAGATATGATTATTAATACATATCCGAATATAACTTAATCATAATGTTTTCAAAGAAAAATATCTTCAAATGAAAACACGTATGACTTGGAAAGAAACGCTGCATCCTATGTTGTGAACGAATTTCTCATTCAGTGAACAGTCCCTGTCCCTTTAGGCTCCGGTTCCTCTGACGGCACAAAACTTCACAGTGGTTACGAAGAGGGAGGAATTCCTTCAGTCTCTCTACTTTGTTTTAATTTTCAGTCCTCCACAGACTTCACTGAATGATTTGCTTGAGGAATTCAGCACGGTCTGCCTGGCCCTGCTCGAAAGGAAACCCAGGTCTGAGATGCCCTCAGACGGCGTCCAGGCAGATCGGAGGCACCACGCACCTGACGTGTCAGACAGGCTCTTCCCACAGGCACTTACTTTCTCCACCAGGTTCCCTGGAAGAAGGTTCTCCACAAACTGCCGCAGGTTCTCTCGGACAACCGCGTTGTGAAAGAAGGAGATTTTCCCATTTATGATTCCCAGGATGGAAGGCGTGCTGTGCGCCCCAAGGTGATGGGCCAGGCGCCTCTCGTACCCAGCATGCACCACGCCGATCCCCACGCCTGAAAGTACAGGAGACCTTGGTGAGGCCTTTTCTGCCCCCACGGTGGTTAAGGAAACCGTGGGTAACTTTTTCGTGTGACATTGAAACCCCAACCTAGAGGAGGGGACATCCTTCCTAATAAGACCGTTCGGCGTTCTTCCATTGCTGGAATTCTCAGTCAGTTCTGTGTTTCTGCAGAGCAATCTGGAGAGATTCAAGAAAAGCCACACATCTCTCTATTTTCTAGCCTGTTATTTCTAATTTTGGGAGTGGATCATGAGGAAATACTTCAAAGGCAAGGAGAACATTCTGTTCTCAGCATTTCTCTATTCATGAAGGGAAAAAAAAAACCCCTAAAAACAAAAGTTCAACAACTCAGCAATGGTGGAGGGGAAAAAACCTATGATTTACTGATGGGACAGAAGAAAGGCAGCGTCTTCTCACCCATCAGAGCACGTCTCCTTCTATAGCAATAATTCTATAGAGAGTGGAGGAAAAAATTCTCAAAAACATAGTTAAAATTACTCCAAAGCAATACTCCATATAACCAGCGTCAATATTTTGCTGTTTGTAACTTTAATAAGAATCTGTGTGTGCACATACATGAACACATAAAACATCATCTGATACTTATTTCACTTAATATTTACACAGTTTTTCTTGTCCTTCGATTCAACCAATGTATCCGGCGGGTACTGGAGAAGTCTGATTATTACCACTCAGCACAGACTTTTCTTAGATGTCTAATAGGTTTCTCCAGCTTAACACTTCCAAAAGCCTGTTCCACCCAGGCCGTCCCCATTTCAGTGACACCAGCTCCCTCCCTCCCTATCGCTCGGGCTGAAAACCTCTGCATCTCTCATCTCTCGCCCCACATCCATCTGTCAGAGTCCTGTTGGCCTGTCTTCAAAATATACCAAGAATTCAAGTGTTTTTCTCCACTTTTGGATTCCTCCCCTCTCTGAGTCATTGGCTCTTCCTGTGCTGCTGCGATAACCTCCCCCCCAGACAGTTATTGTGTCTCCTTGTTCCTGTTTCTCCTTGTCCCCTCCAGTCTGTTCTCAACATGTGCCAGACTGCTCCTTCTGAAACAGAAGTGTCATCCTGTCACTCCTCCGCCCAAATGGCCAAGACTTCCCACTTCACTCGGAATACAGTGCAAAGTCTTCACAGGCTGCTAAGACCTGTGTCTGAAGCTGGACAGATGAAAGCCCAGCTCTGATACTTGTTAGCTGTGTGACCTCAGGCAACACACGGCCCTCTCTGAGCCTGTTTCCTTATTCGTCAAATGAAGACGACTTCTTGTGAGAATTAAATGATACGAAGAGAATCTAGCCTAGAGCCTGGAACATAGCTGAGACTGCACAGGCTGTCTCTTTGTGAGCAGGGTTCTAGAGACTCTGTCTCCTGCTTCCACAGCATGAAGTAAAGTGTCAGCCCCCTCGTTCTCTGTCATCCTTTTCCTGCTCCTGTGTTCCCATCCGTGTGGCTTTTTTCCCAGTTAAAACAGAATACAAATGATGAGGCTTCATTTTTTCTTTTTAACTTAAAATTACCTTTGAGTCCTTGGAATTACATGTCTTTTATTAAAGTTTCAAGAAATCAAAGTATCATTTTCATTAAATATCAGCATTTCCAAATCGATAAATGTTCTTTTCTTGGATCATTTCTACAAAGGACTTCAATTCTTACTAGTATAATTCCCATTTCTAAACTCTGGAGGTATTTTACTTCTCTTCTATAGATAAACTACTATAAGGACTAGAATAAAGAATGATATTTGATGTTAAATTTGGGCTATTTTTCGTCCTGAAAAGATTTTTAAGAATATAAGGCACACCCTGGTGGAATAGCAGTTAGGTTAATTGCCTCCAAAGGAGTGCAGGCTGATATCCCTGGGTTCAAGGCCTGGGTCGTGGGGGTTGGAGCGATAAATAAAAATAAAATAAAATGCTTCTTCCTCCTCTCTCTTCCTGCCTGCCTGTTTATTCTACTTCGTTTCTGCCTCCACCTTTCCTTAAAAAAATTATATATATATGTTCATCTTTTCAAGGTTACCCTGACCTCCTGACCCTGCCCATGCAAGCTGGAAAGGAGAAGTAAGAGAAGTTGACATGCTGTTTTCTCCCTAAGATTCAGGCTGCGACAAGACCATGATGACCGGAGGTGACCTGGGGTCTCTGAGCCTCAGTGAATGCAGTCTCCTGTGTCTTGTTCTCTGTCCTCAAATGCCTTACACTCCCAATTTCAGGGTTCATAAAGCAAGTGTGGCTAGGTCAGCAGCAAGTACGAGAATTCACGGTTCTCATCTTCAGTCAGCATAATCTGGCAGGGTGACAGGGACATGCCTGGAATCCCAATGAACTTGAAGGAGTGCAGACCTTTCAGAGACGGAAGCATATGTGACTTCTTTCAGAAACACTTGCTTTTGAGATGGAGCAATCTTTTTGGCTAATTTGCAAGTGCTGGTCAATTAAAACTACTAATATTTTCTCCTCTTGTGGTTGGAAGGAGGTTTCTTTCTGTACTATACTGAACATCTCTGTCATGCCTCTATTTTTAGGTACCACATTATATTTGCTTTCATTACATAATCCTAACCATGAATCACATCTTTTAGAGGAATTCTTTTTCCCCTCTGTAGCATACGCATGTTCATTCTTCTTTCAATTTTTACAATTGTCTTAAGGGATGGTACAGAAACAACTGAAGAACATGCCACTGTCAAACCTGGCTAAACACAAGCCAGTAACAAACAAACACAAAGATGTGAAACTATGTGTGGTAAAACAAAATCAAGGATATGGGGCTAAAGCAGAAAATAATTTTTTTTAAGCAAAGGTGCAGGCAGGAAGGAAGGTGAGTAGCCAGGCAGGCAGGAAGAGAGAGTAGGAAGAAGCACTTTATTTTATTTTGTTTAGTTATTCACACTGGTTGTTTCTCCCGTGGACCTGGGACTCGAACCCAGGGGGACTTGGACTGCACTCCTTCAGAGGCTATTAACCTAACCACTGCTCCACCAGGGCCCACTAATAACATTTTTTAAAAAAACTATAATGGAGGCAGACCCTTTTCCTAGACAGAATGAAATTGTTACATACTTAGCAGTTCCTTGAAAGAGAGGAATTATTCCTGTTTTCAGATAAGTTACAGTGAGTCATCATTGTATCATCATTAGGTTTCCCTAAAATGATACTTGATTTCAAGACACTCAACTCATTGACACTTCTATGTGCAATCCACACTGAGGGTGCCCGTGTATCCTCTGAATTTCCCAGGTGCAAGCGCCAGGTGTGATTTATTTCTGAAGCGGTGGTTTAAAGCGTGAAGTCAAGTTAGGCTCCTGGGTTTGTATTTCAACAGTCCAGCTTACGAACAGTGTGAATTCAAGTAGCCCTTACCCTTCTGAGGCCTCAGTCTCTCTGTAAAGCAGGGATAACCCCATATGGGGATGCTCTGAGGATAAAGGTAATCCCTACAAAGCACTTAGAACAATGCAAAATAACTGAAATGCTCAATAAAAATGGTTACTATTACAATACATACTTTAATGTCTACAAGAGCACTTGGTTCACAAAGAAAAAAGTTTTAAATGCAAACATGGAATGAACTGCTTGTCCTCGCTTGATGGTCTCAGGTCGGTGTGCTTTCTCTGGGTGGTTTTCTCTTCTTGGTAAGCTGAAGCTCAAGGTCAGGGCAGTACTGTTTCTGGCCCCTGCCCAGCACAGCTGCCTACAAATGCTGGATGACTTCCTACAGTCGCTGCTACCAATCACATGGCTGCAGGTTCCATCTAACTAGCTCTGACGTTTCTCCCCTGGTAGGGCTCCTCTATTTTGTTCATATTCAACAATTCAGGCATTCCTTTGTTATTCTAAGATGATGCCCCAGCTTCCCCAAACCACTTGGCTGACCTCTAAGAGGGCCTACCCCTCCTGTCGCTCAATAGAAACATCTCCTACGGTATGTGTCTTAAAGGGCAGCACAGCTTCCCCTGGACACGGAATGGCCAGGGACACTGCAAGGCTCTCATCTCAGTGTCACCCAAATGACCCAAGTGAACCAGACCATGAGGAATCTTCAACTAACCCAAATGTTCCCTAGGGGAAAATGGCTTATAAACCGAACACATCTAATAGCTTGAGTCAAAACATGCCTTCCAGGGAATTTAGGGTAGAGTGGGGGAATGGACCGACCACTCAGGAAATACCACTTCTATGGTTCTATAAATCCAGCTTCTTGGCACACCCCTGTGGCTCGGCTAGCTAGGGTGGCTGAGATGCAGGCCATGGAAAGCCTATGGATCCAGGTTCAAAACGAGGGGTCAGGAGTTTCATCACTACGACCAAAAAAATCTAGCTTCTTCCATCCTTGCCATTCTAGTCCTGACTAACTAGGATTACACAGCAAAACCAAAAGAAAGACAAGATTTTCATTTATCAGAGATATGAGGACACTCAAAGGCAGTATGGCATTGTGTCGATGCCCTGAGCATAGAGCCAGACTCCTGAGTTCAAATGCCAACTCTGCCAACATCAACTGTGGAACCCTGAAGAGGAAGGTATCAAAGTGAGCTAATTATCTGTTCAAGAGGGGTGACAAAAGCTACCTGCCTCAAAGAGCTGCTGTCTAATGTGAGCTGACATTTCTACGAGTGCTTGCCCAATGGTACAATCTCTATAAATATAAGCCATTATTATCACATTTGTATTATTATAGTCATGTCACTAAATTCAGTGTCTGAACAGCAGTGATTTAGAAGCACTTCTCTAGTCAACTCTTTCCTCCACTCCTTGCCCACCCAGTAACTCAAACCAGAATGCAGCCAGTCTTGACTCCCTTTTCTGTAAACTCCTTTTAAAAATCATAAATTGTATATGAATAAAATAATGTATATGTATATGAATAATGTATAAGAAAAAACCCCCAGCTCTACCCCAAGGAGAAATGCTGGATATCTTTAGGTTGAATCTACAGTCACATAATTTGGTAATAACTACTATACGAAAGCATCCGACGTTTATAGAGGGCCTGCTGTGGAGGGGCCCAGAATTAGTCAGCACTGCCCCTGACCTTGAGGAGTTCACTGTTTAACCGAAGAGAAAAGATATACCCACAGATATCACTCTCCTCTCTTCTTATTTCTCACCTTTTAAATGTCTCCAGGAGTCAGGTCCCTCAGGCTTTCACAATCATACCTGTGAAATATCCTTCCCTCGTCCGCCTCCCTGGAATCTGTCTTCCCGAGTTCCAGCCAATGACTGCTATCTTGCCAGTGCGGGTAACCTTCCTGCCTCCATCCCACCGCCTTCAGTCTGTCCTTCACACCCCCATGACAGCTAGCTTTCCAAAGTGTAGGCTCGATGAGGTCACTGCTCTGTGTAAACACTTTTCTGGACTTTATCACATCCCATAAAATAAAGTTCAGCTTCCTCAGCCTGGACATCAAGGCTCCTTGCTGCCTGGTTCTAGCACATTCCTCCGCTGCACCTATCACACCCCACTGCCAGCTCTTTGCTTCTCATTGCAACGTTACTCCTTCAATTCCTGCCCAACCTAATCACCTTCAAGACAAGCTACAAATAAGTCAACTCAGAGTTTGACAGTGAGTTGAAAAAAGCAGACTAATACATTTAAAAGATTTTTAAAAGGAGTTTATAATACAGGTTATTTTCAAAATTTTTACTTTGGTAAACCAGAAATCTCAGTTCATCAGAAATTCTCAAAAGTTTGTTAGTATTAGTGCTTAACATATATCGGGCACTTAATATACAATTTTCCCATTTAATATTCATAGCAACCTGGTGGGTTTGACATCATCACACACATTTTAGAGACAAAGAAACTGGGTTGAGTAATTTGTCCAGATATGAAAAAAGCAGCCGACAGAGCTACGACTGAACACTGGTCTGTGTGCGTCCACAGCCCGCGGCTGTGGCAGTACCACTGTGCTACGCGACCACACGTGGTGGGTGTGGGCCTGGCACGTTTAACGTAAATGGTGGCTCTAATCTGACACAGGCGTAAATGCATCACCATCCTGTATTACGCTTGATTTAGTGCTATGTGCTGCTACTGAGTCTTAAAGTCAGCTCCTAGACACAGAGGTTAAGCAGAGCTGGCGAAGAATGCGCTTATGCTTTGTGATGAAGAAGCTGTCCAGTCCAGCTGTTCCAACTTATTATGCACCATAGTGAACATCTACTGACCAGCTACTGCAGGTGCGATCTTGCATGGTACCCTTCTCTTCTTCAAGATCTTTATTCAATCTCAGGAGTGCATTTAGGCAAATCTGACTACCTGAGCGCTTCTAAACATCAGATTGTTTAGAACAAGCGAATTGATGGTTTTCAGTGGTGTGTTCTCTCCAGGGAAATCGAGGCCCTGCCACCCTTATTACTGCATTTGTCCATTTCCAGTCCCTCAAGAACAGATCTGCTAATGTCCATAACACACACACTTAATTCAGTAATTCCAACTTTTTGGATTTATTAAGATAAATATCCTCCTTGGAGCACAAAAATTTCCCTGGTACCACGCGACTACACACAAGGGAAGGCTTATCTGTGATTGAGTGGTAAGAGCCAGGAGCACTAGTGTTATGGGCTGAACTAACCCACCTAACCCCAAATGCCCAGTACTTCAGAATGTGACTGTTTTTGGAAAGAGGGCTTTAAAGAGGTAATTACGTTAAAATAGGATTGTTAGGGTGGGCCCTAATCCCACGTTATTGGTCCTTAAAGACAAGGTTAGGAAAGAGACACCAGACCAAGCAAACACAAGGATTATGGTGAGAACAGAGGGAGAAGGCAGTTGTTTGCCACCACCTTGACTTCTAATCTTGAGAACTGTGAGAAAATAAGTTTCTGTTAAGTTCTGCTGCTATGACAGCGCTAGCAAATTAATGGAGTGAAATAGCAATACCCTGAATATAATCTGCCAGCATTAAAACTGACGTTTGGATGGCCGCCAGGCTGAACCAGTAAGTTTTAAGTTTCTAATTTTTAAGTCTATTAGGGCCCCAGCTGGATGTTAAGAGACTCTACAGATAAGGCTTCCGATGAGTAATGCCAAATGAAAGTGATGTGTACATGTCCCCTCTCTGAAAACGTAACCCTGGGAAACACGCCACCATGAACTTGGGAAGAGAAATCACATTAACTGCTCCCTCTTCCCATAGCCCATACACTTCAAGAGACCGTTCCCCTTCTCCTACACACACTTCTTCCAATGAGTAAGTGGAATAACCAAATACATCTTACCCAATCCTTCCAGTTCTTGAACTACTTCTTTCCAAACAGGTTCAATATGGATACAGCTAAAGCACCAATCAGAGGTAATCTTAATGAGGTAGGGTTTCTTGAAGCTATCTGGAACCACTTCATTCACATAATGTGAAAAGTGCAATAAATACTTTTCATCAATTGAGTCCCGGCGCTCGGAGTTAAAAGGGAAGTGAAAAAAGGATTCATCAAAATAAAAATTTTCATGGAAGTGGCGGAAGCGATACTCTCGCTGCTGCTGCTGTTTCTGGTAGCCTTGATTCTCTCCAGCATCTCCATAGTGATCATAATTTGATCTCTTTTCTTCATTGGAAAGAATCTGTAAAGAAAGGGAGAAAACGGAAATCTTTGAAATGAAAATAGGTTCACTCAAAGAATTTTCCTGTAAGCAGCTTGGAAGATGTAGGAAGAAAACAGATATAAAGACTATGATGATATAACTAATTTCTTTTTTTTAAAAAGAAAAGTACAGGCAGGAATGAGGGTGAGCAGAGGCAGGCAGTCCGGCAGGAAGAGAGAAGAGGAGGAAGCATTTCGTTTATTTGTACATCTTGGTTGTTCCCTGCCCTGCTCTGGGACTCGAACCCAGGAACTTGGGATGTTTGTATATCACAGCAGCCAGAGGCAGTGGATTTAACTCTACTCCACCAGGGCATGCCACGATCAGATTTTTTTTTTTTTAAAGGAAAGGTACAGGTAGGAATGAAGGCGAGTAGGCAGGACAGCAGGAAGAGAGAGGAGGAGGAGGAGGAGGAGGAAGCATTTTGTTTTATTTTTATTTAGTTGTAGTTGTTCACACTGGTAGTCCCTCTACCCTCCACCCCCAAGCCCAGACTCCAAGCCAGGGGTCTACGGCCTGTGCTCCTTCAGAGGCAACTGATCTAACCGCTACTCCAGAGTATGCCCAGAATTAGATATTCTAAACGCCGTTGTTTAACATGCCAGGAAAACTTCTCTCAATAGAAACAGTATGTATCTCAAGATCAAAATACTCTAGTCATTTAGATACTCATGTACATGTTCGCTTTGAAGATTTTGAGCTATAATACAACGAAACACATCTGTAAAACAAATACAACTCGGCACACTTGATCACTAGGGTTCAATCACAGGAAAACTGACTTGGTCACACCAGAGAAGTTGAAGTCATTCAAAGAAAGATGTGTAAATCTGTGAACACTAAGAAATAGCCACGCATTGACTATCATACCGTCTGTCAGTGGACTTTGCTTCACTTAGAAACAACCAAAATCTGAGAGCTCGTTGCAGGATCACGTGTCATTCCCATGGCCAAGCACTCTCCTAAAGAGGACTGCCCGACACCAACCAGGAGGCCAAGGCTTTATCTTTCATGCATATTCCAGACTAATCTACTTGATGGTCATGTTGGAAAACCGTTGGAAACCTTATGTTTAAGTGTATTTGTCACCCAGGGTCATTCTAACAACCACAGGCAAACTGGTCTATGAGTCTTTAACGGGTTTCCAGTCTAAGTGCTACTTGAGTGAGCATGTCATGTAAGTTCCTGAAAAAAGAAGCCAAGACAAACATTCAGGGTAATTCTACAATTCCAAGGAAAACATTTAAAACAGGCCAGCTTTTCAAGAGCTGAGGTGTTCAGGCATTAGTTTCAGCAGATTGGATATGGCAAAATATGTTCTCCCTTCCATTGAGAAATTGAGTCAAGGGCATAGGAAACGTGCTTTCTTTCTTTCTTTTAGCCCTAGGTCTTGGGTCTCAAGACCGCCCTGTTCCCGCTAAGCACAGAGGTGAGCCCACATGCCCCTTCTGAGAGGACATTACAACACTGACTCCCCAGGGCCCATTTTATAAGAGCGACATGCATCAAATAATTCAACATGATACCTCATAGGCCTTGCTAATTTGAATGAACTTGTCTTCTGCTCCCGGATCTTTGTTTTTGTCGGGATGCCTGAAATGCAAATGGACAGGCAGTGAGCACGGAGGTAATGCTTTACACATGGTCAGCTGACATCCTCGCACACACAGTCCACTACACCAGCGGCAATAGCAAGGCCACGCTGTTAGGAAAGTTTCTTAAACACAACAGGTAGGCGCCATCAGTTGCTTCACCTGACTACAATAAATGAAACTAAAGAAAACTTAGAAATGGACACTTTCTTCCAAAAGCACAGCTGGGCGCATTTCAAGACACCGGACGCCACAGCGGTGTCAAGAAGGAAGGCGGGATAAGTGCTTGTTTTCACGCTGCTCCCCACCCGGTGGGCACTGACTCAAGGCTAAGCTGCTTATCCACAAGAACCAGCTTCTTTTCCGAGGGTGGCAGCACTTCATCCCAAGGCGAGAATGCTACCAAAGTAGGTATTTCTTCTACAGTTCAGGCAGACAGAGGAGCCAGGTTTTGGAATGCATTGTGAATACTGGTGCTCCAAACAGTAGCTTGCTGCTGGCATTCAAATGAGGACATTTTCGTTTTCGTTCTTACTCTGGTTATCCCATTCTGCCTGTGACTGCCTTTTACCTGTGAATGGATAATCGCTTCAAGGTCACACGTTTTAAGTTGTGAGAAAAGCCTACAGTTTATGCAAATTGATTTTCACTTGGAATGAATATTTGCTACTATACACAGTTGGTAATTAGCAGTATCCATCTGCGGTCATTTATTACACTGCAATCTCTTGCTTTTCAACCAATCTGAAAGTCCTGGAAAGAAGGGGGCTGGGTTTTACTTCCAGGGTACTTCCTAGGAAGTAAATCAGTGTTTTAAACTGATGGATTTTTCAATGTCGGTTTTATTAAGAGACTCAATCATACAGCTTATTCTTTTTCTATCACTTCTACTAATTTCCTGGTAAATTTCCTCTGGCAAAAGTTCTGCAAAGAGAATCCATTGGGAAAGAAATGACTACTAAAAACAGCACCGGCCCATAGAAATGAAAAAAAATGATAACCTGACCAACTTACTCTGGCAGAACTATGTATGAATGGATGATACCACACATTCTGCTTTCTCTAGAAAGAATACATTTTAAATGGTTAGCTGGTGAGTTTAGACATTATTCCTCCCTTGACTAATTCTTGCTATAATATTAATGGGAAAAAGTCACAGCTAGGTAAAATGAAAATAGTTTGACTTTAGGGAAACAAGACGATGGTTTCAAAATATGTTTCTGGATGACCAAAAAAGAAAAAAAAAGGAAAAAGAGTGTTTTCATTATTCGAACTTAGATCAAAGGCTGAGAAGATAAAAGTTACTTAATCATATAAATGAGAATTAGCATACAGAACTCAGCAGGGGAAGAATGGTAGAGAGGGGCTGAACCCAAGAGAGAGCTCCCAGGACACTTTAGTTAAAATCACAGATCCCGAAGCAGAAGGAACCGAGGCCCAAGAACAGGGAGGAAACCACAAAGCAGTTCCATTTCAGAAGAAATATTTTCCTAATCACAGGAAGATGCCATAAAAGTTGAAACATTTAGAAAAGGATAAACACAGCTCTAAGAAAGTACCATCCAATGCTATTTGCAGTGTACACGAAATCTCCCACCAACTGCAGTATTGTAATCATCCTTTACATTTCAAAGTGAAGAAAATACTGAACTTGGCATCAATTGGCTGTCTAGTTACCTCTAAGGAAATTAAAATGAAGGCTGAAAAAGTAATAAAGGATTAGACTAGTTGGTGTATTGCTCAGGTGATGGATGATGTTATACTTATCCGTTTCAAATCAAATTTTAGGATGTCTTTTTCTTGGAGGTGGGAGGAGTTGCTTAACTTTCCAATGGAGATGACAAAAGTACCTATGATAAAACTTAATTATTTGGAGAGAAACATAGTTGTCCTGAGAGAAAAAGTCATTTTAAATGGTTTCACAAGCAAGGGGAAAGCACTTGAGAAGTCCAAGAAACACTATTAAGCAATAATACAGTCGAAGACAACTACAAATCCAATTCAACAACTCACCTTCCCTTTCCCAGCTCAAATTAGGAACACAGCTATTTTCAGTATATGAAACCATTAAGGGAAACAAACTATTTCAGTGATAAAAAAATGCGATAGTCAAAACAGCAGAAAATATTAGTAAATGACAATACAAAGGTAAAATAAAAATTTAGACTTTCACTGAATTAACTATATATTTCTATGGTGATGAGTTACTCCGAGAGAGACTCTAATTAAGGAAGAGACGCATATGACTCGTTTAATTAATATCATAACACCCTTTTCAGCTCTGGAAGACAGGAAACTCAAAGCTGTACATTTTAGTATGACCCACATATTCAAGCTATCACTACTACTTTTAAAATGCTGTCAAAGGGCATTTGTCCAAAAGAATGTTGCTACTTTATGAATTCATTGTTAATTTATGTACTTTTGCTTTAGACATAGAGACAAGAGTATGAAATGACACAGAAAGCAACTTTGCCATAAAGACAGTCCCTGGCAGAGGCCATGCATAATTAAGAGTTTGTATTTTAGTAGCCAATTCTGGATTCCTCGTGATGGAAAATAGAGGTTTTGTGCGTTCAAAAACTGTTTCAAATTATCCTTTACCTTTACTGCAGCCAGTTTGATGCTAGGATGCATCTCTCGTTGAAGAATCATGGTGTCAGGCACAGTCATGCACAGCCTGCAATGTCATCTGCATGTGCCAGCTTTGCTTCTGCATAACTTCCTACACCCTGAACACTAACCCGCTCACCCTTCTGCTTAGCTTGGTGGCATGATTAAAAAGCAAAACAGCAAATACTACCCCTTGGTGCAGAAGATCCAAGTACGGACCCAGAGGTAATACAGACTTAACAGCACTAAGTGTTCATTTCTTCACTCATGAAACAGGGACAGTGATATTGCCCCTTTTACAGGGTAATTAAAAGGTTTAACTGTGATGAAGCAGAGAAGCTGGAGCCTTGCATGCAGCAGGTACTGGGCAGTTCCACCCCAAACTTTAACATTAAATATGCTAGCAGTATAAGGCAGTTCTTTTAAGTTGAGAATTTCTAAAAGGCTTTGGCTCTCATCACTAAAAATTATAGAATAACATGAATGTTCATTTTCCCACACCAAGTATTTCAGACAGATAAATAGGTATATATATTATATTTACTGAACAAAGACAAATAAAAAGCTAACCATCATGTAGGTTTCATTCTCCTGCTAAAACTACGGAGCTTATATTAAACTGCTTTTTCTTTGTTTCACCTACCATTCCCGGGCGAGCTTCTTATAAGCCTTTTTAATATCAGCCTGACTGGCTGTCCGGCTGACCCCTAGGACTCTGTATGGGTCAAAATCCAACGCAGACAGAATTTGCAGGATCAGAACCAGAACTATCAAGAATTGCCAGGAAATGCTCAACTTTTTCACTTCCATTTCTCTTCCTTCCCAGAGCTGAAATGATTCAAGAGGTGATAAATTTCAGTGATAGAAACCTGGACAGTCGTGCTTTTTAGGTAAATGTATAAGATATACAGATGAAAATCAAAACAAAAGGTATTCTCCAAGTGTCAAGTTGACTATATCTTTTAAAACCAACAATCTTGCTACTGTTTTTGAATATAGCAAATAAGAACTACTATAGATGAAAAGATGAGTAATAAGAATTAATAACAATTTCCTAGAATCCTTGGATTAGAAAAGCTTTAGAAATGACTGACTATGATGAGATGAAGAAATCAGTGAGCATGGGAAAACATCTATAGGAAAATCTAGGCAACTACGTCTCAAATACATTATTTCACATAGTCTGGGAAGAGTTGCTCAAACTTCAAATACGTGGTTTAGGACTATCTCACTGAGTATATGCTATACAAGTTAACGAAGTAAGACTCACCATGGGTAAAATCACAAAATGAATTAGTTGTGATGTTCTTGGGGGTTAAATAAGTACAAATCTAAGAGTGAAATGCTCTCAAATAACGGCAGTTATGATTTATTATGCCCCAATTCTACTCTTTCTCATCATACCTATCTGAACGAGAAAGTAAGGTGTTCTTTAATCATTAGTCATTATAAACAGAGGCCTCAGATGAGGAAAAGTAGAGAGAAAAAATTAAGCTTTCTATGTGAAGGGGAATTAGTTGCAAAGACTATACAGCAGTCCAGTCTTCACATGTAAAAAGCTCCATCTCTGGTGAGTGTAGTGGCTGAATTTGCTGTGAGTTTCGGAATACCCCTGGCTGGTTAATGAACAAGGCAGTTTGGTAACGCACAGACATTTACACTTCAAGATTATCATCTCTGTGGCATCATACAATTACTGTTCAAGGATCTTATTTCTCTGTACGTCTCATAAATTAATATTGTTTCAAGGTCCCAAAGTCTAATGTGGCACCTTACTGAAGAGGAGAAAAGCTGTTAACAGCCATGGGTTTTGACAAGTGACGGTCTAAATGCTGCCTGGGAGTCCTCCAGGTGACTATGCAATGGCCGCTGTTTCGGACTGGATGGATGCTGAATAAAACACTAAAACGAGCCAGTTTCTTCCTTGGTAAGGCAGCTTATAATATATAGTGACCTCGAAAACACATACAGCATGCTAACGGGAAGGTGATGTTACAGCTACCAGTTACTATGGGCTCTGGAACAGACTGACTGGGAGCTGTCCTCCACCACTTTATGACCTTGGCCAAGTGACTTCAACTTGCTAAGCCTCAGTGTCCTGATTCATAAAATGGGGGTGAACAACAACAACAATAACAATAATACCACTGTGAAGGACCACCATGGGATTAAAATACGTGTAAAGGATTTACTGAGCACAGGGTCAATAAATGGCACTTATTTTTTTTTCTGTCATCCAGTGCAACCACCGCCTCATTCATCCGTCAGTCGCCTCCGGTTGGAGGGCCCAAGTGGCGGAGGGCAGGGAAGTTCTGCTGACAGCTCGACGGTGGCGGGTTCAGGACAGAAAACCACCTGCCCAACAGGTAGGCTGTCGCCACGGGCAGTATTCCCTGGACCAGGCAACCGCTCTCAGGGACACGCTCCCGGTCTGTGCCCCGCCTCAAGCTCCCTCCGGAGGTCGCAATCCTCCAGGAGACGGCTGCCTCCCCCGCCGCCCCCCGAGAGCCCTGGGCCGGGCCCTGCCGGCTCCCGGCTCCCTCCGGGCCCGGAGGGAACCCGGAACGGAGAGGCATTGACCGGAGAGCTCTGAACCTGCCCAGTCCCGCCGCCCTCGCGGCTACGCGCGTCTCGCCGGGAAGAAGTTACCGGGAAAGGGCACCGGAGCAAACGGCTCCAGCACCCGTGCTCCAGTGAGTCCGCCGAGCCCGGCGCCTTCGGTTCACACGGGCGCTCACCCCGGGCAGGGGAGAGGAAAGAGGAGGGGACAAACCTGAGGGGCGTCACGTGACACTTAAAGTCCCCGCGCAGCGAAGGCGCGGACTGAGCTGGTGAATAGCGTATACTTTGCGAATATATTTTGACCCTTATCTCTTGCCGTCTGCGCATGGACCCGGCGCGGTTGCCATAGGAACGAAGCGCGCTCTTTGGCTGGATCCAAATGGATGGTCGTGACCAAAGAGGCCAAAACGTGCTTCCTAGAAAGGCGAAGTCGCGATGCATGATGGGATGCCAGAAATACCTCCCCGATCCAGGGCGGAGTTTCCACTCCTACCTGGAGTTGGCCGGTGTCTAGCTACAGTTGCGAGGCTAGGGACGTAATCGCTGGTCCCAGTTCTCTTTAACCTATTCATAGAATCCTAGAGCGTCAGAGTTGGAAGAGACCTTAGGGATCCTTTTTATTTCAACTTCTCCATATGCTCATGGGGAGACTGAGGCCCAGAGAGGGCCAGGAACTTACCCCAGGTCTAGAATCCAGGTCTTCTAAACTCATTTACCAAGAGGAGAGCTCGCCCCGGAAATGTGCCAGACCTGGCCCTTAGCACGTGAAAGGGATCTGTGTATTTTGGTGGGGAGATTCACAGGTGAATGAGGTTCCTTGGGGGATATGAAAAGATTTCATATTCCCCTACCTTGTTTAAAAATTTTATTTCCTTTGCGTTTATCACCACCTAATGTACCATATCTTTTATTATATTGTTTATCGTCTGTCTCCTCCCTCTGGAACGTAAGCTCCCAAGGGCAGGACTTTTTGTGTTTTATTACCTCTATATTCTCGGTCCCTGCACAGACCTTGGAACAGAAAGAATCTCAACACTTGTCGATTAAATGAATGAATGAATGGGGCGGAGGTTTTGATGCTCAAGAGAATGCATTCTAAGGTGGACTTTGCGTCAGCCTCGTTTTACAACTACTCGTCTCTGCCACTTATTACCTCTGGCCTTGACAGACGCCCACTTTTTGAATGCTAGCGTTCTAGTCTGTAAAACATGGGGAGGAAGAATACTTCCCTGGTAGGATCGTAGTCAGGATTCAAGGAGCTAAAGCAGTGTGAAGTGGCTAGCACCATTGCCGGACTTAGCAAATGCTCAGTAACTGGAGCAATTTTCTTTTGAAATGCAGAAATGGGCCATACACAGTGGGAGTTGTAGTCCAGATTTCTGCCAATTTTTTTCCTTTGTGCTAGGTTAAGAGAGAGGGAACTGGGGAATGGAAGACCCTGTAAGGTGGGTTTGGTTGGATGAGACTCGTGAATTTGGAACAGCAAACCATGATATGGGGACGCCAGGGCGGGGGTGGAGACTTATTATTTTATTGGGGGCATAGAAGAACGCTATTGGTTGAATGGGGCGGGACATGCCCCTCTTAAGAGCTGTGTGAACCCCCTCCGAGTCTGCAAAAGCGGAGTGGTGGGGAATTTGGCTAGCGGTGATGACGAAAGCGTTCTGGGGGCAAGATCGAGTGCTGGGCGTCGACTCCGAGTGAGCTCCAGCGGGCGGGAGGGCGGGGACCGGCCAGAGCCTGGACTCGGGGATGGGGCGTGACGCATGGGGCGGGGCGTTGATTCGGAGCGACATCCTTGGGGGCGGGGCGTCGGGGCAGGCGGGGCGTTAATTCAGGGGCGGAGCGTTCACGCGAGATGAGTCGTGGGGGCGGGGCCTTGACACGGGGGCGGGGCGTGGACGCGTGCGTGTTTTAGGGTGGAGCCTGGAGGGAAAGCCTTAAGGGCTGGAGTTGGCGCGGAGTCCAGGTCTGGAGGGCGGGGTCTCTGGGCGAGGGTGGGTGCAGGGGCGGGTCACTGCGCGGTGACCTGTCCTGGGGCGGGCGGGTCTTTTGGGGCTGCTGCCAAAGCCCGGAAGCGGCCGGAGGCAGCGGGTCCCCGCGGTCTTCTGCTAGCTATGGACGAAGCCGACCGGCAGGTCCTGCGGCGGTGCCGGGTGCGTCTGGTCAGCGAGCTGCAGGTGGCTTCTCTCTGGGACGTTTTGCTGGACTGCGAGCTCTTCACGCCTGATATGATCGAGGACATCCAGGTGCGCCCCCACCGCCGCCCAGCCGCGACCCCCGCTTCCCGCGCCGCGCTCACATTTCATATCCTTGGTGGGGTCAGCTCGGCGGCGTGGCGAGAGAGGGTTGCTGAAGCCACAACGTGGCCCCAGGCCGAGCTCCCGCCGTCCCCCACCCCTGCCTGTGCCGCCAACACCCGTCCCTTTGGGAGCCATCGTGTGGGAACCCCGTTTCCGGTACAGGGTCTAGCCCCGTTAATCGCCCAGGCCAACCAAGCAATCCTGAACGTCTCTTTGAGGGCTCCCGAAAGAGATGCCGTTGGGGGCTGCAGCCCGGCGCTTTCCGGGAAGGAGACCTGTGTCTTTTCCTCTTCTAGCACGGAGGTTCAGGGTGTTCTTGGACAAGTCACTTAACCCGTTTGGGCCTCAGTTTCCTGGGCTGTGAAATGGGACAACAGTAGTATTGTGAGGGTTGAATGAGATAGCGGGTGTGAAACAGCATGGCATTGGGCTCAACTATGGGGCAGATACCTCTGCCAGGTCCTCTTTGGCCAGCCCTCATCTCTTTAAGTTTTTGTTTCCTAAGGGGTTTTGGAGAGGAGGAACCTGCTACAGGTCGTGGGGAGGAGAGTGAAGTCAAGCATTTGAGGTTGTCCGAAAAAGTACTTTCATGCCTTTGTTCATCATAGCCTGTGAGTTAGTTAAAGGAGCTAAAGGAGCCCCAGGAGGTGTTTCCCTCCAGGAGGTGCCCTGGGCTATATGTACATGACTTCCTGAAGGTCCTGGACCAGTGAGTCCCTGGTTACCAGCCAAGTACCCATCATCCAGGAGCCTGGTCTCCCACTGTGAGGAAGTCTTTAACAGGACAAATGTCATAGGGGAAATTACCAATGAATTTGAATATTTAAAGGAGTCCTGTGGGCGCCTGCGGTGTGAACACTGAGGAGTGGATAAGATTTGAGGCTGTGTCCTTGCACTGGGGGCTCACGGACTCAATGCCCGATGGGTGACACCCCGGTAGGCAGCCTCTGCTCTGCCCCCAGCTGCCCCCAGTTCAGTTATACCAGAATACTGGCCAGTTCTTTCACGTTTTACAGAGAAGCTGGACATCTTGTTTTTTTGATGTCAAATTTCCCGATTTTAGATGTTAGCAGCAGATTCAGAATTTTAAAAAGTCATGAGCTGCCATTTTGCCACGCCTGGTATGGCTGACACATGGGCTTTGCGCCACCTGGTTCTGGGCCCTCATCCTCCCCTTTTTACCTATTAGCATTTTGCAACATCTTTCTGTGACTTAATTTCCTTCATCTGTCAGTTGGGGGAAATTGTAATTTAACCTCAGAATTGTTGAGAGAACTCAATGAAGCTATTTAACACAGTGAGTGTCTTACTGTGTGTTCAGTAAAGGTTGAGAGAAATCAGAACACCATGATCTGCTTGCAGGGAAGTAGGCACTAGCTGGTTTTTTTTTTTTTTAAAAGGAAAGGAATGAAGGTGAGTAGGCAGAGAGGTAGGAAGAAAGACGAGGAGGAAGCACTTTATTTTTATTTAGTTGTTCACACTGGTTGTGTCGTGTGTGTCCCCACCCATCCTAGGACTCTAACCCAGGAATATGTGACCAGCCTTCTTTGAAGGCGATTAACCTAACCACTGCTCCATCAGGGCACACTGAGACTTACCTTTTTAGTGACTGAGTTGCTCAACATAGGAGCCCTTAGCCGAAAGGAAACAAAATGAAAAATTAAGTTCCTCCATCTTAGTAACCAAGTGGTGTAGCCTTCCCAGCTGGGCAGCACAGATAAAGAATGTTTCTATCATTTTGGAAAGCTCTCCTGGACAGCCCAGCCGCAGGATATTTGCGGACAGGGTGGTGTCTTTTTTCCTGTCGATCCTGAAGAACTTGGCCGTGCTTGTCTCAAAGGACAACCAGCAGAGAGCCAGCTTCCTTCTGCTCCCTGTCTCAGTGACTGGCCTCCTCATCCCCTCACCTGTCAGCCTCGACCACCTCTAGCCTCCAACTTCACCGTCTTCTCAGTTAATGCCCATGTCTTGCTGATTCTCCCTCCTGATTTCTCTGACCTCACTCCCTTCCATTGTCCGCTCTGCTCCCAGGATGGTCCTTCTAAAAGGCAGAGCTGACTCTTGTTGCCTCCTTCTGAACTTCTCAGCAGCTCCTCACAGCTTTCTCAGCATGAACATGCACAGACCTCATCCCTCACTGCTTTTCCCCATCCCCACTTACATTCTCATTTCTTTGAATTCCCTAATATTCCTGGGGTCTCAGCTAAGACATCCCTTCCTGGAGGCTTCCCTGGCCCCCCAGGGCTGAGATGGTGCCCTGTGCCCTCCCAGCTCCATGAACTTTCCCTCCTGGCACTTTTCTCCTTGATGTGTTACTTTTTTTTTTTTTTTAAAGGAAAGTTACAGGCAGAAATGAAGGTGGTCAGGAAGAGAGAGGAAGAAGCATTATAAAAAGATTTATTTAGCTGTTCATCTTGATTGTTTCCTTGAGCCCTGGAATGTGGACCTGAGGATGCGAACCCCAGTCCTTGGGATGTGTGTGTGGATTGTGCTTGGCTGGAGGTGGTGGACCAAACGGTCACACCACCGGGGTGTGGATGTGTTACTGTTGATTGTCTGATTGCATCCCCCTCAGGGCACTGGCTCCTTGAGAGCTGAGACTGCTCACTGCTGTATTTTCATCATTTTGCTCTGTGTCAGGCAGAGTCGATGCCTCCAAGATACTGAATGAATAGATAAGCAAAGGCTGGGGAGTGGCTTACACTGGAATGCAGGCTCAACTTTTGCCCATATACCTGATTCCTTAGATTTATTTTGGATAGGGGATGAGGGGAAAGGGTGAGAGTCGAGGTAAAGTGCATGAGTAATAATGCCTTGTCTTCCTTTCCAAACAGCGGGCTGGCTCTGGCTCTCGTCGTGACCAGGCCAGGCAGCTGATCACAGATCTAGAGACTCGAGGAAGTCAGGCCCTTCCTTTGTTTGTCTCCTGCCTGGAGGGCACAGGCCAGGAAGCGCTGGCTTCATTACTCAGAACGAGTCGCCAACCAGCAGCGCAGGATCCGGTGACCATCAGACCCCTGGACCTCGGGCCCAGGGTGCTGCGACCTGTGGATCTCAAACCAGAGGTGCCTAGGCCGGCGCACACTGCTCCTGGAGGGTCCGCTGATGTCTGTGAGTATTGAGCAAGGAGTTGGCAGGTGGGCGTAAAAGTGTTCTTTGGGGAATAACCATTGGTGCAGCCAGGCAGACTAAATTCAGAATTTGGTTTTGGTGGTGTCTTTGTGGATACTCCTAGGGGATGCCTGGAAAGTTCTGGAAGGTCTTTAGTTGATGTAATTGGCAGCCTTTCCTCTGAAAAGCGTGTGTTGAAGTCTATTTTGGATGTTCCAGGGTTTGCTCAATCCTTCCTTCCTTCCTTCCTTCCTTCCTTCCTTCCCTCCCTCCCTCCCTCCCTCCCTCCCTCCCTCTCTTTTTTTTTTAAATCAATGTTTCTTGTCAAGCTATTGTTCAAGATTTGTCTTTGTGTCTCAGTCGGGTGGGTGGACTGGCCTCCACCCTGTGGCTGGAGGGAAGCCATGCCGTATTAAGAGTCTGCCCCATGCTGCTCCATATATGGGCTATTCCCTTTCTTCTTCACAGCCATCCTGCACACAGGTATCATTAGATGCATCACTGGAGGAAAGCGAGGCTCAGGTAGGCTCATTATTTGCTTGAGGTCACAAGACTACATTCATGAGATGCATTAATCCCAAGAGTACCCATGATTTGTACCTGGGAGTTCACACAGATAACTATGACACAGGACATTCCGCTGCTTCTCCAGTCTATTTCCCAGCCCCCTACCTAAGTCATCACTCTTCTGATTTCTGTCACCACGGATCCTTTTGCTTGTTCTTAAACTTCAACACACATGGAATCCTACATATGCACTCTCTGGGTCTGGCTTCTCTCGACATTACTGTATTTGTGGAATTCATTCATACTGTGGTGAATATCATCAGTTCGTTCTTTTTCATCGCTAGGTAGTAGTTCTTATTTGGACTTAATCATTCCATTGGTGGACATGTGGGTTATTTTTTCAATTCGGACTTTTTTTTTTTTTAAGGGAAGGTACAGGCAAGAATAAAGATAGCTAGGCAGGTAGGAAGAGAGGAGGAGGAATATTTTATTAAATTTTAATTTTATTATTTTTTATTTTATTATTATTTTATTTTATTTTGTCGTTCATTTTGGTCATTATCCCCCAAGCCCTGGGACACAAACCCAGGTCCTGGCATGCATGTGGACTGCACTGGTTGAAGGTGACTGATGACACTGTCACTCCACTAGGGCACACCTAGGGCTTCATTTCTATGACAGCTTACGGAGACCTCACACTTCTTGTTTCATGGTTGCCTGGTGGACCATTGCAGGGTCTGAGGCCTGTCGTAATAGTAGCGATAATCACAGCAGTGGTTATTCTTATCAAGTCCTGACTGTTTGTAGACACTGGAGTACGCACCTGCACGGTCTAATTTAATCTCTTGTAAGGTAGGTGCTATGCTTTTCCCGTTTTACTGTTGAGCAAAGTGAATGACAGGTAGAGAAATGACTTGCCTCAAATCACAGAGCTGGTGAGACGTGGAAGCAGGACTGTCGTCCAGGCTTCCCGACCCGGCCTGCGGCACTGGCTGGCCCACGTGTGCTTCGCCCTGCGTTTCACAGTTCCCACCCTCTTACTGGACACGTGTTGTTTCTGCAGTCGCTGTGGTGCGTGGCCATCCTGACCGGGACTGTGCTTGAGGAAGTGACATTTCTGGGTTAAAGAGAACATGTGCCCACTGGTAGATGTTGCCAGCTGATACTTGCAAAATTTTAGAACTTCGCCAACCATGAGCAAAAGTGACCATTTTCCTCCACTCTTGCCAGCAATGAATTTTAACGTTTTTATTGTTCAACTTTTGCCTTTGGCGCACCTTGATGGAGTAGTGGTTTGGTCTATTGTCACTGGCTTAGGCACAGTCTACATGCATGCCAAGGACCTGGGTTCACCTCCCGGGCCTGGGGAAACTCAAGATGCACAATTAAATAAAAATAAATAAAATGCTTCTTCTTTCTCTCTCTCTGCCTGCTTGCTTGCTCACCATCATTCCTGCCTACACTTTTTCTTTAAAAAAAAAATTGCCTATTGAGGGGCACCCTGGTGGAGTAGCAGTTAGGTCCACCGCCTCTGGCTGAGTGCAGTCCACATACAACCCATGACCCAGGTTTGTGTCCTGGAGCTGGGGCTTGTGGGAAACAACCAAGATGTACAACTGAAATAAAAACACATGAAGGTGCTTCTTTCTCCTCTTTCTTTCTGCCTGCTTGTTTACTCATCTTTATTCTTGCCTGCACCTTTCTTTTTTTTCTTTTTAAACTGTCTGTTGTTGGGCATAAAGGGGTATCGTGTTTTTTTTTACACTTTAAATACATGTGGTTTGTTGTGTCAGTTATAGTTCCATAACAAAGATGTGGCTAGCATTTACATTCTCCCCCAAATAAACAAATAAAAAATTCATATATCAGGGGTATTTAACAGCTTATCGATGTTGAAATATCTTTTTTTTTTAATGGAGTATTCTTTTACTTTATTCAAAGGGAAAGGTACAGGCAGGACTAAGGTGGGCAGGCAGGCAGGCAGGAAGAGAGAGGAAGAAGGTGCATTCATTTATTTTTTTATTTAGTTGTTCTTCTTGATTGTTCCCTTGACATGGGTGGGAATCCGGGTCCTGGGTATATATGTGGCTTGTACTGGCAGAAGGTGGCGAACTAAACTGCTGAACCTCCAGGAATCACCAAGTGCTCATCTGTTTCATCGGAACAGCTATGATTTTGGATGACCCGTGAATGCAGAGAAACAAATATGATGACGGTCTAAGGGACACCAGTTCTGGAACTGTTCATATGCACTATTATCCTGCAGCAGGAAGCAGGCAAAACACAAAGTCCAACTGTTACTGGACTTTGTTATCTGGTTCGGGGAAATGCCAGTTTGAATTATATGGGACTAACAGTCTCAATTTGAAGCTTTCTGTTCCTTTGAATGTGGTTTCCTGTTTGTTGTACATTCTTTTTCCCAGTAGGGAAATCTGAAGGGTAAATAATAATAGCAAGGATTTCCCTCTGTTTTTAGGGCTTAATAATATTCTTACGTATTCTATTTATATGTAATAATCATTGTGTGTGTGACGTTTTCTTTACCCATTTATCTATCAATGAACACATAGGTTGTTTCCATATTTTGCCTTTTATAAATAATATTGCACTGAACATCGGGTGCAGATATTTCTTTGAGATCCTGATTTCATTTCTTTTGGCTGTATGTCAGGAGCAGAATTGCCAGAGGATATGGTAATTCTATTTTTAACTTTTTGAGGATTCTGCACGCTCTTTTCCACAGTGACTGCACCAGTGTGCATTCCCACTGGCCGTAACCCCAGGTTCCTTTATTTCCACATCCTTGCTAGCACTGGTTATTTCTTGTCCTTTTGACAATAGCTATTCTAACAGAGGAGTTTAGTAATTTAACATTTTCAGGCCTTACATTTTAAAGTCTTTAATCCATTTCAAGTTAATTTTATGAAGGGTATAAGATAGGGGTCTGATTGCACTCTTTGGTGTGTGTGTAGTCAGTTTCCCCAGCACCACTTATTGAAGAGATTATTCTCCCCCCGTTAAATATTCTTGTTCTTTTGTTAAATATTATATATATATATATACATATGTGTATATGTAGATATAATATGCATGGGTTTATTTATGGCCTCTGTATTCCGTTCCATTTGTTCTACATGTCTGATTTCCTGCCCATACCATACTGTTTTGATTACTACAGCCTTGTAATACTGTTTTAAATTAAGAGTGTGATGTCACCAGATTTGTTCTTCTTTCTTAAAATTGCTTCAATTATTCGGGGTCTTTGTGGTTCCATACAAATTTTAGGATTGTTTTTCTATTTTTGTGAAAAATCCACTGACATTTTGATAGGGATTACACTGAATCTGTAGATGGCTTTGGTAGAATGGGTATTTTAGCCATGGATATTAATTCTTCTGCTCCATTAAAAACATGACATAGTTCCCTTTATTTTTGCCTTCTTCAATTTCTTTCAACAAGAGTTTTTATTTATTTAGTGTTGTTCATTGTGGTTATCTCCTGGCCTCAGGATGTCAACCCTGGTCCTTGGGATATACATGGACTGTGCTCAGCTGATGGCAGTGGACCAAACCACTACTCCACTAGGGCGCACCAGATTTTGAATTGTTTATGAAGTCTTTAATGCCAATCTCAGATTTCCATTTTTTTATTTTTATTTTTATTTTTTTAAGAAAAAGTGCAGGCAGGAATCATGGCAAGTCAGTAGATGGGAAGAGAGAGGAGAAAGAAACATTTTATTTTTTATTTTTATTTAGTTGTTCACACTCATTGTTTCTCCCCGGACCTGGGACTCGAACCCAGGGATATGTGGTCTGCATCTTTCGGAGGTGATTGACCCAACTGCTACACCACCAGGGCGTGCCATTAGATTTCCATTTCTTTGGGGTTGGTTACTGGAAAATTACTGTGTTCCTGTGGTGGTGACATATTTCCCTTCTATTTCATGTTCCTTGAAGTCTTACATAGCTGTTTTTGCATTTGAAGACGTCATCTCCTTCACTGACTGGCCTCTTCAGTGTGTCCAATCTCAGATCTTTTTGCACCGAATAGTTTTATTCGGTGCTTCTCTTTTGGGCTCCTTGATTTCTACAAAAGCAGTCTTGTCCATGTGTTGCCAAAATCAGCGTAGTTTGTGGGGAAGAGTGGTAGAAAACTGACCCTGCCGTTTGGATGCTGTTCTGCTGGCACTTTGTGGATTGTTCCTGCTGATTGGAGGAATGATGGAATCCTCAGTAGGGGCAGTGGCTGCATTTTTGGAGAATAGCGGAATTTACAAACAAGCAGTAGTTTCCTAAGTAAGTCTGTGGACTGATAGGAGTCTTCAGTCCAGGTACAATCATTCCTCATTTTAAAAATTGGAGGTGAGTGCTTTTCTGGAAACTGGCAAGAGCATGGTTCCCAGAAAGGGGTTCAGGCCCTCTCTGAGCAATGAATGGCACCCTTGTTGGGTCACGAGAGAAGTCTCCAGCATGACTTCTTTAAAACAAAAAAAAAGTCCCATAATCTTACAGGCTGGTTAAAATGAAAACTGTTTTGACTGAAGGGAAAACAACTGTCTTTACTCAGTCATTTATTCTGCAAATGTTTCCTGAGGACCTGCTGTGTTCTGGGCCCTGTGGGTTCCTCAGAGTGGGAGTGTCTACTCTCCTGGAGTTTTGTTTACTGCCTTTGTGCTAGAATTTCCTATACGTGAGACTACACCGCATCTATTCTGACTTTTTTACCTTTTCAAAATATTTAATTGGGTTCTCTGAAGGAGCATAGGCCACATACCCCTGGGTTCGAGGTCTGGACCCAGTGGGGAAACAGCTAAACCAGTTCACGACCAGTGTAAGCAACTAAATAAAAATAAATAAAGTGTTTCTTCCTTCTCTGTCTTCCTGCCTGCCTGCCTACTCGCCTTCATTCCTACCTGCACCTTTCCTTTAAAAAATAATGTGTATTTAATTGAATTTCTTGAAAACATTGCATCGGACATTCTGTAATAGGTTTAGGTGTGCATCTTTGTTCTCGGCCTGTTTTGAGGTTTTTCATGGTGTCTCAGTGTCAGCACCTCATTCCCTCTTAGGCTGTGTGGTGCTCCTTTGTACGGCTGGACCACAATTTGTTCATCATCAATAGGATTGTTTTGAGTTTTGGGGGTCCTAAAGCTTCAGTGAACTTTCTTGGCTTTTTTATGCCCATTGCACTCATGTCTTTTGGGTATATTCTCGGGAATTTAGGTGCTGGTCAAAGGGTAGTTGTATATTTGACTTTTTTGTAAAGCACTTTATTTTACTTAGTAGTTCACCTCTGTTGTTCCCTGCAGCTCCAGGACATCAACCTGGGTCCTTGTAATGAATGTGGACTGCAATTGGGCAGAGGCAGCAGATAACCACTACTCCAATTGGGTGTGCCTGTAATTAACTTTATTAGAAACTTCTAAACAGTTCTGCAAGGTGACAGGGCCCCTGGCTCCCACGAGCTGAGCTCCCGCTCCTCTCTTCTCTCATGGGCTGTCCCAGCGTCTCTTGCTCCCTCCCCCTGTTGGACCCTGACATTCATGTTTTCCCTCAATCTCTCTCTCTCTCTTTCTCTCTCAGCAGGTGCTCTGCAAAGGGCGAAGGGAAATGCCAATTTGGTGAGTCTTCATGTGTTTTGGGGCCATTTCCCAGGTCCCTCCTGCAGCTTCATTGGGAGCAGGGAACCCAGAGAATCCAGCCCACTGGAGAGGCTCCCAGCCCCAGGCCCCCTAACAGTCCCAGGCCCCCAAAGCTTTCGCTGGAGCAGATGGTGCAACCCTGCTCTTCTCTCATCTGTGAAGTCAGGCTTGGCCCTAATGCAGGGCGGGCATCAGAATCGGCCGTGATGCCCACCCCAGACCGAGTACTTTCTCCTATTCACAGCCCTTAAGGTGTGACTCTGTGCCCCAGCCCTGGGCTCTGGGCTGGGCAGCTGGGAACAGCCCACTCCTGTTTCCAGCCCTGGAGGAAATAAATAAGCATAAAGAGCATTAGGTACTGCAGACAAGCCTGCATGCTGCCGAGAGAGAGAATACTAGGGGACCCCTGAGCAGCCTTGGCCTTGGCTGCTCATGTGCAGGCCTGGGCACGCATCTGCACAGAGTCCCACGGCCTCTCAGGTGCTTCCCTGGATGATCTGTTGGGTCCTTTCAGGGTGCCAGTCTCTGGGTGTTGGGTTCTAAGCTGCAACTCCCATCCCTGAGCACTGTGATGGGAGCTGATCTTCTCTCCCATGTTTTATCACCCGTGTCACAGCAAGTGCTCACCCCTGTGTGCGGACAGTGTGCTTCTGTCTGGAACGTCCACACCCTGTTCCTCCTTCAGAGGGAGGGCAGCCCCCCTTCCTGCCCCATCTCCCCGGACTGTGAACCTCACAGTGGAAGCGGGGGTGGCCTTCCCTCCAGAGACCCTGGCTTACGGTGACCCCTGTGCTTGAGGACAGGCATACGTCCTGAATGCTGACCCCTGTGGCTACTGCCTCATTATCAACAATGTGAACTTCTGCCCCAAGTCGGGGCACAGCACCCGCACCGGCTCCGACGTCGACTGTGAGAAGCTGCAGCGGCGCTTCACTTTGCTGCGGTTCTCTGTGGAGGTGAAGTGCGACCTGACGGCCAAGGTAGGGTCACGGCTGCGGAGGGCGGGCCAGGGAGCAGTGACCCACAGGGACACAGCACCTCCCTGAGACAGCCCTTCAGGGCAGGGCAGCTGGGAGGCCGTGCGGCCCAGTGGGCAGGTTCACACTCAGACTCAGACCTGCGGGAGGACTGGATGTCTCCTTCCCCGCGGGGGCGCCTAGCCCTGTGTCCTTGTCCACACAGCACTCACCTCAGAGGTCTTGTGGGGCTTCAGTGGACAGTGCCAAGCACGGGACATTTTCCCCAAGAACAGTGACGGTGGTGGTGACTCTGGCGCTCGTTACTTCAGTGCTGGCCGGGGAGCAGGGCGGCCGCTCCGTCCAGGCTTGGTGGGTACTGGCCAGTCAGTGTCTGGCTCCCTGCCACCTTCTCTTGTAGCACATGGTCCAGGCTTTGGTGGAGCTGGCACGGCAGGACCACGGAGCTCTGGACTGTTGCGTGGTGGCCATCCTCTCCCATGGCTGTCAGGTAGGAGGCCTCAGGTCCCTTCCTGTGTTCATTCCTCTGGGCTGTGTGGGAGGCTGAGGGGCCCTGTCCACCTCCTGTTGTTTTTTTGGGCCATCTGGATATTCTTCCTGGATGGGGCGGTGTGCCTGGGAGAAGCTCTCTGGGAGAGACAAGCTGTGCTCACAAAACTCCTGGCCGCAGTTTGTTCAGAGCTCCCAGGAGCTCCCAGCTCCTGCCCAGCCTGCCTTCCAGGGCCTTTGTTGCAGGCTGGGAGCTAGGACCCTGGGACCCACTCTGAAATAGCCACTAATGTGCTGGGTCACTGTGATTAAGCCTATCCCCTGTCCTGGGCTTCAGATTCCTCATCATTTTTTTTCTCTTTTTCTTTTTCTAAGAGAGGAAGAGAGAGGAGGAAGAAGTATTTTTATTCGTTTGTTTATTCATTGATTGTCCCCCCACAGCCTGGACCCTTAGGCTTTTCGTGATCCACACCCCAGCCACTGACTTAGCGCCTGAGCCACCAGGGCATGCATGTTTCCTTTTTTAATTTTAAAGGAAAGGTGCAGGTAGGGATGAAGGTAAGTTAACAGGCAGGCAGGAAGCCAGAGAAGAAAGAAGCATTTTTATTTAGTTGTCCACAGTGGTCGTCTACCCGCTGGACCTGGGACTTGAACCGAGGGGTATGTTCTTATGCTCCTTTGGCGATGATTGACCCAACCACTATTCCACCAAGGTGCGCTGAGTTTCCTTCTCTTTTAAGTCGGGGGTTGGACAGATCTGAAGTTACATGCTGGGGGCCTGAAGTTAAAGTCTAGGTGCCTGTGAGTTGTACAGTGTTTTCAAGACTAGAAACTTTCACACCGAAATCAAGATTTCCAGCTTCTCCTGAAAGCCGTAAAGATCTGGTCTGCTTATACCAGCATCCTCAAAAGAACAGAACTCTAGCCTGCAGCTGGCTCACGGTGTGGCCCCTGGACTGACAGCATGCGCACTGCATGGGAGCTTGTGAGAATGCAGATTCCCAGGCACGGTCCTCTTCATTAGGGCCTGTACCTTCACAGAACCCCCATGTACAACAGTTGAGGACTGACTGAGCACAGTGGCCCTAAGCATTTAGCTCTACCTGAGGCACGTGAAGACCTAGATTGCTGGCCCTGATGCCAGGGTTTCTGATGTAGGCGATGTGCGTGAGGCCTGGGAATTCTGTGCCTTACGTATGTCCAGTGTTGCTGATGCTGCTGGTCCCTGGACATCACTTTGAGAGCCATCAGTTAGAGGAAACAGTGAGCGGTCTCTACTTAGGCCCACTGGCCCCCAGAGGCACATGAGTTTGAGAGCCCTGGATTAGAAGCTGCGCAGGGCTCCTCTGGAAACCACCTGCTCTGTCTAAATCCGCCTCATGGCCCAGGCTGGGCCCTTCTAAATGCAGGGTCTCCTAGAGCCCCTGGAGTCCTGCCCCAGCTTCTTCGTTTTGTAACCTGGATTCTTTTCTTTTATTTTTTTAGTATTTTATTGTAATAACTTTGTTTTATAAGTGAAAATAAACTCATGTGTAGGTTCCACATTCCTCACATGTATGTCAGCACACCCTGCCCTCCACCACATCACCAGGTGTTCTTCACCGCTGTCCAGTGGGCTCCGCCACTATTAGTCCCCCTCTCCGCAATTCCCTACTGGTGACGTTCAGTTCTGTTGCAAGTGTCCAAGGATTGGTTATGTTTCATCTGCTTCTTTGTTTTGTTTATTATTCACATTCCACCTATGAGTGAGGTCATCTGGTATCTGTCTTTCTTCTTTTGACTTGTTTCACTGAGCATCATCCCCTCTAGTTCCATCCATGTTGAGTCAAATGACATCTCTTCTCAGGACTGTGTAGTATTCCATTGTATAGATGCACCACATCTTCTTCATCCATTCATGGTGTTGAGTACTTAGGTAGTTTCCAGTTCTTAGCTATTGTGACTAGGGATGCATACATATCTGCAAATGAGTGTTTTTGTATCTTTTGGATAAACACCCAGAAGTGGGATGGATGGATCATATGGGATTTCCATCTTCAACTTTTTGAAGAATCTTCATACTGTTTCCCACAGGGGTTGCACCAATTTGCACTCCCACCAGCAGTGTAGAAGTGTTCCCTTTTCTCCACCTCCTCTCCAACATTTGTTATTTTCAGACTTTTGGATAATAACAGCCAGTCTCTCAGGTGTAAGGTGATATCTCACTGTTATTTTGATTTGCTTTTCCCTGATAGCCAGGGAGGAGGAACATATTTTCATGTGCCTGTTGACCATCTGTATATCCTCTTTGGAAAAAGGTCTTTCCAATTCCTCTTCCCACTTTTTGATTGGATTGCCTGCTTTTCTGTTACTGAGTTTTGTGAGTTTTTTGGTATATTTTGGATATTAAGCCATTTCAGAAATATGAGATGTTAATATCTTCTCCCAGTTAGTAGGTTGCCTTTTGTTTGGTGGTGTTTTCTTTCACTGTGAAGCAGCTTTTTAGTTTGATGTAGTCCCAGTTGTTTCTTTTTCTTTTTGTTTCCCTTGATGCTGGAGTTAAGTCCCCAAAGGTCTCCTTAAGGCTGATGTCATAGACTGTCTTTCCTATGTTGTCTTCCAAGGATTTTTATGGTTTCTGGTCTTCTGTCCAAGTCTCTAGTTTATCTTGAGTTAATTTCTGTGAATGATGTTAGAGAGTGGTCTAGCTTCATTGTTTTGCATGTGGCTGTCCGGTTTTCCCAATGCCGTTAATTGGAAGGGCTTTCCTTTGTCCATCGTATGTTTTGGAACATTTGTGTTGGATTAACTGACTGTATGTGAGTGGGGCAGTTTCTGGTGATTCAGTTCTACTCCACTGGTCTGTGCTTCTGTTATTATTCTAGTACCATACTGTTTTGATCACTATTGCTTTGTCGTATAGCTCAGTGTCTGGGAGTGTAATCCCCCTGGAGTCGTTCTTTTTTCTCATAATTGCTTTGACTTTTCAGGGACTTTCCATACAAATTTTTAAGATTTTTTTTTTTTTTTTGTCCTATTTCCTTGAAATAAGCCTTTGGGATTTTAATTGGGATTGATGAAATCTGTGATTGCTTTAGATAAGATGACAATTTTAACGATGTGGATTCTTTCCAAGTAACCAGACTTCTTGGTCTTCTAGGCCAGCCACCTCCAGTTCCCAGGGGCCGTTTATGGCACAGACGGATATCCTGTGCCTGTCGAGAGGATTGTGAACATCTTCAATGGAACCAACTGCCCCAGCTTGGGAGGGAAGCCTAAGCTCTTCTTCATCCAGGCCTGTGGTGGGGGTAAGCAGGCCCTGGCCTCTGCAGAGGACTCTGGCGGGGAGGGGCGCCACCTGTTTCCTTCTCCCTCCAGCCCTTCACGCTGTCCACGGGGTCTCGCCAGCAGTCACAGGTCCCACAGTTGGTCATTGTGGACCCAGCGGCGGCACCCGCATCTAACTAGAGTAGGCCTCAACCTTGCCACACTCCAGAGATCAGGCTCTTCCGTCTCACAATGCGTAGCGTCAGGGGCTTACTGATCTCTGACACCGTTGGCTCCAGACACTTAGAAAAACAATCAGAGCAGAGAAACAAATTTAAAAAAAAATCTTTATCATCATTCCCTCGACCTCCTTGCCCACTATCCCAGAGAAAGAGAGGCCAGAGCTGAATTAATGAGAGGAATCCTCATGGGCCCAAGTGCTGGCAGTTTCAGTCCTTTTTGAGGGTCGCTTGGGTTGTTTGTAGTTTTTCATTTGTCCTGACTTTAACCCTAACCCCTATTTCACCATTATCTGGCTTTCTCGTAAAATAAAAAAACGGGGGAAGAGAGAAGATCTTTGTGCATCCTGAGCCCTGGGGCTTGATGGCAGGAGGTGGGGGGCATCAGGAGTGCTTTCCTGGGGAGTCCTCTCTGTCCTGGGGTCCCCAGGGCATCTGGAAGGCAGGTCAGTTCCTTGCCCCCTGGTCTGATGCACCAGAGGAGCAGGCGGCGTGCCGCAGAGCTGTCCGAATGCCCGTCCAGGACCGTAGCGCCGCTGGTATATTCCACGCGTGTCCTTCTGCCCCACACGACTGCACATCGGTGGGGACACGGGCGGGGACTGTGTGGGAGAGCAGACTGTTCACACGGCTCGTCAGTAAGGTAGGTAAGGAACGAGCACCTGCGGTGTGTTAGGTTCTGGGGCTACAGGACAGAATCTCTGACTCTTTCAGACTCTCGACTGGTGTGGTCCGCAGTCAGTGTCATGCCCCCTGCCCTTAACTTGGCCAGGAGTGGCTGAGAACTCTGTTTAAACCCTGGAGAGGCTCTTGGCCCCTGTACAGCCCCGGCCAGTTAATCTCGAGACAGGTCAGGTGGGCTAAAACAGAGCCGGCCTCGCAGCTCGTGGTGACGCGCTCGTGTGCAGTGTTTAACACGGTGCCTGGAGGCTCGCTTTCCTAACTGGAAAGCTGGTCTTCACTCCGGTCCCTGACCCCAGAGGACTCAGTCTCACTGAGGGTCCCCACCCTGTCACTAATGCAGTTTCCTCAGAATAATAGGAAGGTAAGAAAGGCTGCTGCTTTGGGGGCTGTCCTTCTTCCTTTGTTATTTAAAAAAAAAAGATTTTTAGAATTGTTTTATTATTTCCCATTACTCTGTGCTTTTTGGGATGTTGAATTTGCTACCAGACTTCTCTAAGTCATCTTTTTTTAATAACGTGACGGTGTGCTTAAGTGATGCTGTTTCTCTGGAGCCCGCTGTCCTTCCTTCGGCGGCTCAGATGAAAGGGAAACGGACCAGGGAATTGTGGGCGGGGGCTGAGCGCGGCTGCTGGCTTTCTGGGCAAGTTACAGTCTGTCATTCCCCTGGCCCGGGGTCAGCTCCACTGTCCAGCGTCAGCCTCAGCAGAGCGCTTTGTGTAGATCGAAGATACTGCTCCGGCCCGGCCACTCTGCCGCCCCAGCCCGCCTGCGGTGCCACCAGCCCTGCTCAGCCTCCCAGGGTGTCAGGCTCGCGCCAGCCTCTCCACGTGCCATTCCTCGGACTTGTCACCTGGCCAAGCCGGACTCATCCGTCCTGGTTACAGCGCACTGTCGCTGCCCCAGGAAGTCCTCCTGCATGCCCCTCCTGGCCCCACATCGGCTCAGCTGGCCCTGTGCTCCTGGAGTCCTGTCCTTCTTTCCTGTAGCTCCTTCTCCTTGTCCCGCGGCCCAGTTCTCCCAGGGCAGGACCAGGCCTGGCTGCCAGAGAGCTGGTCCCTGGCTGGGCACAACGCTCACATCTTTTTTTCATGTTAGCTGTTTTATTATTTCTTCAGTTTATGTTGCTGTGTGCTTTTTAGGATATTGAATTCCGACCTCAGTCTGTGTGCGTTTCACACCACACCCGCCACCCGCCACCAGGCTCTAGTGTCCTTTCCTGCCAGCCACCTTGTTAGCTCCTTCCCCTGCCCCATGCACCCTGGCAGCCACAGACTTGCCTCCTGTGAGATTTGTCTGTTGCTTTATTTCTTTACAGCCCATGTTTCACTGAAAAAAAAAAAAATTGTTTGTGTGTATTTTCTATCTATATAATATATGTCTATATATCTATATATATTTAAAGCATAAGGAAGGCAGGCAGGAAGAAGAATATTTTAATTTTTTTGTTCATTCTGGTTGTCCACCCCAGGCCTGGGTCTTGAACCTGGGTCTCTGGATTTTACGAGGTCTGTGCCATCAGGATGTGCCTATTTTTTGAATGAATGGTGACAGATCATCTATGGCTCCATGAGCTTCTCAGATACGGTCCCCAAGCTTTTGGTGCTCTTTTCTCGACTGAGAGTTGGCCTTGTCTTCATGGTTCCTCTCTCATTTAGGAGTCTAAGGCTGCTACCTCTCAGGGAGGCCATTGAGCAGGCAGTGAGGAGGAACATTGTCCCGTTTTCTCGTGAAAGCCACTTCCAGACAACGGCCGTCGTGGTCCCACTGAAAGCGGAACCTTCCCCCCACCCCTGAAAGACCTCGTCTAGTTCCCAGCTGGTGTGGGAAGGTGCCGAGGGGCCTGGCAGCTCATGCTCAGGGGCCGTGACTCCATCTTCGCGTGTTTCATCTTTTTTCCCGCCCTGAGTCTTGAGCCCGGGTGGCTTTCATAGCCTGCCCCTTAGCTGCCTGCAAAGCTATCTTGTAAGGATTCTAATGTTGTGTGTTTGAAACGGAACCATGTAAAAATATCTGTGAGCAAAATTTGAAATAATATAGACCTCCACTACTGAAAATAAAAACTGAAATAAAACCACTCCCAGCGGCAGCAGGATCCTGACGCTTGAGTGCAGCCGAGGAGCCCTGGTCCCTGCTTGGCCCGTGCGGCTGCCTGACCTGTGTTCGGGGCTCCTGCCACAGGCAGGCACTGCCTCAGCGGAGACGGAACTGCAGACGGGCAGGCATCGTCTGCCAGTGTCCTGAGTGTCCTGGGGGTCGGTGACTCCCGTGTTGCTGATTATGACGCTCACAGCTGCTACCATTTAAAACAGTTTCAAAATTCTCGAATATAAAATCCTCCCTGTCCTTGACTGGTGGCACAGGCACCGGGTGGACACACCGTGACTTCGGTGTGGGATGTCTGAGTCAGTAGAGTGATGCAGCGTGACAGCACGTGATGTCCTTGGCCGAAGCTGACTGGCTTCTGTTAGGCTGAGCTGTGAAGTTTGCGGGGACCCCTCTTAGACTTTAGGTGTCAGCTGAGGAGGCAGAAGGAAGAACATTGTGTTACAGTGGTCGTGGGTTTCATGTGCTGTATATTTATTCTTGGGAAGTCAGTCTTGCCTTATGGGAGCTTTGATTCAACAAGGCCCTTTAAGAACAAAGCTGGATGTGCCTTGGTGGAGTAGTGGTTAGGCCGTCCGCCTCCAAAGGAGTGCAGTCCATGTACATCCAAGTTGAGGCCGGGGAAACAATCAATGTGAACAACTACATTGAAAAATCTGAAATAAAGGCATGTCCTGTTAGCTTAGTGTGGGCTGCCCGGTGCAGTCCACATATATCCCAGGGACTCAGGTACAAGACCTGGGCCGGGGGCAACAATTGTGATAAATAATTAGATCAAATAAATGTTTCTTTCTCCTCTTTCTTCCTGCGTGTCTACTCACCTTCATTCCTGCCTGCACCTTTCCTTTAAAAACAAAACAAAACGAAGCTGAGCTGGTGCACCCTGGTGGAATAGTGGTTTGATAAACTGCCTCTGGCTGAGTGCAGTCCACATATCCCAAGGACCCGGGTTCAAGTTCCTGGCCTCTCTCCTCTTGCCTGCCTCTGCTAGTTTCATGATCCTGCCTGTACCTTTCCTTTAAAAAACAACAACAAAGAACAAAGCTGAGCATGAAGTGCATAACCCTGTATGCGAGGCCTTTATATCATCTGATGAATAGAGAGCAGCAGGGAGCCCCTGTCTGACCCACTCTATCTTCCCCCTGTTCCCGGCTCAGATCCCATCTTCTCAGCTGTTAATCACAGGCAGGTCTTCTGTCCGCCCCTGCCCGTGAGTGCCCCTCCCCGACCTTGCAGGCCGCCCCAGCCATCCCAGGCTCATGTCTCAGGCTCTGCTGCTGCTCCACTTCAAGCCATTCCCAGACTCTGAGGGCAGATTCTAGAGTCTAGACCAAGAAAACAGCCAGAATCAGTGACTTGAGAAAGCCAGAGAAGAGTCCAGCTCCCATAGACCTGAGGCCCCCTCTGCAGGCTGGGCCTGACAGCAGGCAGTTGAGGCTGAAGGAGCGCAGGGGCCTGAGCGATGAGAACACAAGCACTTTACCAATGTCTGGCTTCAGCTGTGCAGGCCAGATGTTGGGGTGACTATTACGGGGTTATCAGAACTGTTTTTCTCCCCTAAAGATGGGCCCCCAGCTTTCCTGGGTGAACCGTGACTCCTCTCCCTCCTTGCTCTTTCCCACCATGAATCCAGGCAACTGCCTGCTCTCTTGCCACGGGCCCAGACCTTCCCTTCCCCACCTGCACTTTCTTCCTTCCTGTACCAGAGCCTGGTTCTCCATCCCCTGCTCCAGAAACCCTTCCTGAGGAACCCTCCGGTCAGCCCACCCTCTGCCAGTCTTCACTGATGCCCCTTTTGGCTGCCTTCTCCGAGTAGCCCACGTACCTGCAGCCAGCGCGCCTTCCTCGAGCCGCATCCCAGCGCCCCCTCCCTGTTGGCTGTGGTTGAGCTCAGTGGCCCTGCCCTGACCCCTCTGTTTTCTGCCAAGGCTTGTGGGAGTTTGCATTTCAAAACAGAAAAGACACAACATAGGACTAAGAAAAGTCACCCTGAATCTTGCTAGCCTGACAGCTATTTCATCTTTGCCTCTGAGCTTTGATCAGCCCACGGGCACCATCCGCTGCGCTAACATTACCCGTTAGCGTTTTTCCAGTCTTCATCACTCATCCACGCGGCTCTGTGACGTCTGTGTTAGTGACATGCAGTAAACCACTTCCCTCGCGGTGGGCACTTAGGCGAGAGCCAGTTTTTGGCTCACAGGACCACACGTGACTTTGCATAGAGGACTTTTGGCTTCACTTGAATTATTTCCTTAGGAAATTAATTACTGGGGCAGATGGTGCGAATGTCACCATGGGTCTTGTCACTGATGATGCCTCTTTTGAAGCCAAGAAAGGATTTGAGATCGCCTAAGAAGTGCAGTGAGGTAATAGAATGAAACAGAGAGGACACCGGCAGAGAAGAAAAGGAGAGGTTTGGAGCCTAGCGTTGCAGCCTGTGAGGCCCTGCGTGCCTCTGGAGGTGGCCGGCAGTTTGGCCCCGGCTTCCTGCCGCGAGGCCAGCCAGGAGGAGGCGGACTCACTCAGAGCTTCTCATACCTGGCAGATGCCAAGAATGGTGATTTTTTCTTCCCTTGGTTGTCTTCAGTGAGGTACTCTGTGATACTATGGACGGTCTCAAGTACATTCCTGCCCCCATCCACGTAAAAAAATGCTTAAACAGATAAGTTTTGTGTATGTGTGTATGTATTTTTAAAGGGAAGGTGCAGGCAGTATTGAAGGCAAATAGGCAGGCAGGCAGGGAGAGGAGGAGGAAGCGCTTTATTTTGTTTCATTTAATGGTTCTGGGTGGTTCTCCCTGGCCCTGGGGTGTGAACCCTGGTCCTTGGGATGTATGTGAACTGCTCTCTGCCAGAAGTGACTACTCCACCAGGGTGTGCCAAGGAGAAGTTTTGAATTTTTGAAAAAAATTCAAGTCTCAGTGTAAATTGAGGGCATAATTTTTCATGTTGGGCATTGACACAAAAGGACCCCATATTCCCTCAGCACCTGCACTGGTCCTCTGCCTCCCAGGGAGGGAGTGTGCGTGACTGTGCACATGTGTGTGAGTGTATGTGTGTGTGAGTGTGTGCATGTGTGCGTGTATCTGTGTGCGCATGCATACATGTATCATCCTGAGGAGAATCCCCGTGATGCTGTGAGGGGAGAGTTAAACCCGCTTAGTTGAGCCTGCACGTAACCAGGAAGAAACAACAGACCCGGCGGAGACACGGCCACCTGTCAGCGTGGTGGTCCTGCGGTGCTGCCAGCGTGGCTGTGCCTTGTTTAGGTTTGTTGCACCGTTCTGTTGATATTTAATATGTGCTGGGGCGTGGCCGCCCATGTGGCTGAGAAAAGCAACCAATGACTAAAGGGCCAGTGTCCATGACACTGATCGGAAAATCACGAGCTCAGGCCTTGTTCACTGAAAACAAACAGAAAAAGCCGAGACTGCAGAGACCAGTGAAAGGTGAAAGTCCCCTGTCCTTCCCTGTTCCCGGTCTTGTTGCCCAGGGGTCGCCTCTGTTAACAACTGGTGTCGATTTTCCCAGATTCTCTTTCTTACATCCCTTCCTTCCTTCCTGTCTGTCATTTATGTATTTACTGATCATCTGTTTGTCTCTCTGTATACATCTGTCTGTACACGTGTCTGTCATACACCTACACCAAATGCGTCATCTTCTGCGAACCGTTCTGTGACCTTTTTGGGTTGTCATTTTTAAAACAAACATCTTGGTAACATACACATGACAAAGTGCCATCTTAGCCATTTTTAAGTGCACAGTTCTGTGGCATCAAGTACATTTATAACATGAGGCAGCCATTGCCTTCCATCTCCAGAGCTCTTCATTCTGCAAAACTCCCTCTCTGAGCTCTGACTCCCCATTCTCGACCCCACAACCGCTCTTCTGTTTCCTGGGTGAGCTGGGCCGCTCTGGGGACACCGTCTAAACGGGAGCAGGTTGCGTTTGTCTTTCTGTGACCGGCTTATTTCACTGAAGCATGATATCCTCTAGGTTTCCATATGGGTACGTGAGACTGTCCTTCCCTTTTAAGGCTCAGTAGTATGACTTTTTTTTAATGACTTATACTTTGGCATTTTGACCATTTCATTTGATATTAAATTTTTTGCCCCCACCCCCGCAGCCATGGGTCTGGAACCTTAGCCTGCGCCTCAGCCGCCTGAGACCTGGGTGGAGGCCGTCGTAAGCACTTTAAAGTGTGCGGTTCAGCGGCATTAAGGAATCCACAATGCTATGTCACCATCATCACTCTAATTCCAGAACTTTCTCACTGTGCTGCAAGGCCAACAGTCCCTTTCCAGTCCTGCCACCCGCCCGCCCCCTGGGAACAACTCACTGCCTCCGTTATGCATTTGTCTATTCTGGACATTTCATATAAAAGCAATGGTATCTTGTGGCCTTCGTGTCTGACCTCCTCACTGCTGTGCTCTCACAGTCTGTCTGCCGTGTGTCACTACTCAGTCGCCACGCACGCTGGAGTCCGTGCTGTCGGCTGTCTGCACCCTGTGTGTGTGGTCCGTGGGACACAGGCGTTTCCCCCTCCTCCGGGTGAATAATGCTGGATGAGCGTGCGTGCGTGTTTTTGTTGGAACACGTCCTGTTTTCAGTTTTCTTTGGGTGGTGTGTCTTGTAGTTGTTTTCATAGCAGTTTTTTAATTTCTGCATTTCCTCTCCTCACCCAGTTTTAACTTAATATTTAAACTCCTGTAGATAAGAGCAAAGCCTCTGCTTTGGTTTCCTACTCCTGTTTGCCTGGCATGGAAACCCAGAGGGAGTTCGATGTCCTCAGGCTGGGGACGGGACGGGTGACCGCGGAATGAGGAGCTGGGGCTCCAGTCTGTGTCTCAGGGACAACTGCTGTCTGCTCCTGCTTCCTGCAGGGCAGAAAGACCACGGGTTTGAAGTGGCCTCCATGCCACCTGGAGACCAGGCCCCTGTCAGTAAAGCAGAGTCAGACGCTGCCCCTTTCCAGGATGCCGTGGGGACCTTCGATCAGCTGGATGCCGTGGCTAGTTTGCCTACACCCAGTGACATCTTCGTGTCCTACTCCACCTTCCCAGGTGAGCACTCAGGGTAGCTCCCCTAGCCAGCGGGTCCCCTATCTGCCCTCAAGGTGGCTGTGCTGTGAGGAAAAGGTCTGGGGTGAGGCTCGGCTCTGCCTTCTGCCCGCCGTGTGACCCTGAGCAAGTTTCTCCACCTCTCTGAGCCCCAGCACAGCATGAGGCAGGCGGGGTATGTGGCTGCAGAACTGAAGGAGGCTACACCCCTGGCTGTGTGTGCGCCTCACCTAGTCAGGGCCTTGCCTCAGTCTTTTCATCTTTCAAATGGGAATAATGACCGATTTCAGGGTCATCGTGGGGATTAACGGGGTGGCTGGCAAGTAGCAGGTGTGACAGGTATTTGTTCTCTTCTTTTCTCGTCCCATGGGCGAGGCATCTGGTTTTTTCACACGTGTTGGTTTCCTTGTTGGGAAACGGGAATCATAGCCAAGGTCACAAGGTGGCGATGGGATGAACCACACCTGGACCGCAGCGCCCAGGCTGCGGCTGCTGGGAGTGTGACCCGAGGTGCCCAGCTGCCTGTGGGGAGGGTGGCTCCATGACAGTTGGCCTCTCCCTGCACAGGTTTTGTCTCCTGGAGGGACACCACGAGCGGCTCCTGGTACGTGGAGACCCTGGACAGCGTGCTGGGGCAGTGGGCTCACTTGGAAGACCTGCAGACCCTGCTGCTCAGGGTGAGTGCCGCCCCTCCTGGGGGCAGAGCGGAGGACGCTGGGAGGGCAGCATGTCCTGCTCTGGGCTGTGTGGGCCGGTGACACCCAGCCAGGGATGTCGGCCGCCGTCTGCCTGAGCACCTCGGCTCAAGAGCCGCCTTCTTGCTTCTTGGGACTCAGATGTTACTGGCGGTGGTGACCTTTGCCTTTTATTCAAAGGGCTGCCTTCCCTGCCCCTGTGAGGTCCCAGGCTGACACCTCGTGTTCCCCATGACGGGGCCCATTCTCAGTGCCAGGGTGGGGTGGCTCAGTGGCCAGAGCCTGGCACTCGGGAAGGCGGGTTGTGGGGCCTGACCTGCACTCTTGGCTGCTTTTTTGTTCCCCCAAACCTGGGTCATGAACCCGCATCCTTGGGCTTTCCATGGTCTTCACCTCGGCTGTGTCAGCCGCCTGAGCCACAAGGGTGCACCTAGTTTTCTGTTCTTTGACTCAAGAATCATGAGTCCCTGTGGGGTGTCTCTGTGAAGGCCCCAGTGAGGAGACAGGGAAGGATGGCCTGAGGAGGCCCTGTGCATCCTCACTGCGATCCCACTCAGAGTGACAGCCTCCCTGCTCTGCTCACATTTCGGGCCACCAGGAGTGGCGGTACCGGCTGAGACCCTCCTTCCTCTGCCGAGGCTCTGGCTCCGTGGTTTGCAAAGCGGGGCGGAGGAGGAAAAACAGGAGCAAGGCCACAGCCCCACACACCTTTGGGGCACCACGGCCATGTCCCCCAGCAAGTGAACCTCGGAGGAGCCTGGGGAGTGAACGTCTGTCCCTGGGACCCTGGATCCCATCTCTTCCTCAACTTTTCTTCAAACTTTTTTTTTTAGAGGAAAGAAGGCAGACAGGACTAAAGGTAGGCAGGCAGGAAGAGAGGAGGAAGAAGCATTTGTTTTCATTTATTCATTCATTTATTTTTTCATTGATTTTTCATTTTAGTTGTTCTCCCCAGTCCTGGGACGTGAACCTGGGTCCTTGGACTATATGTGGTCCACTCCCCAGGCGTGGGCTTAACACCTGAGCTGCCAGGGCAAACCCTTTACGTCAGTTTTGAACTTCGTGAATTTTTAAAGTTTGAAATGTGAAATTCTGAGTTCTCTAAACTTAGCGTTGAGGTCTTGTGCTTTAAACCTCCCTCCAAGGGAACGGCAGTGGGAACCCTTTTTAATGGGCCGATTCCGTGGCTATGCCCTCAGCTCCCCTCAGGAATTCCTTCTTCAGTCAGAGCACTCACAGTCCTCCCCTTGGCCCTGTTTTCACAGGTCGCTGATGCTGTGTCCGGGAAAGGGATTTACAAGCAGATTCCTGGTTGTTTTAATTTCCTCCGGAAAAAACTTTTCTTTAAAACACAATGAGGCCAGCGCCCCTCACCCTGCCTGACTCTGACCCCCACCTTCCTGCCTCAGACCAGGCGGCACTGAAGCCCGGGCTTCCCCACATCCAGGGCTGTCATGCTTTGAAGGGTTTTGTTGCTGGTGGAGGGTCTGCCCCATGCCCACCCCCTACCCCGGTGGCAGACAGACCCCAGGCACTTCCACAATGGAGGCAAATGGCTGGCGACAGAGGAAGAGGAGGAGAATGAATGGCGACACCGTGTGACCCTGCACAGTGGCCAGGTCCTTGGCTGTGCTGTGACCCTGTTCTCTGCCTGGGCACTGCTGACATTTGCAGCCAGAGAGTGCTCAGTCGTGGGACTGTCCTGTGCGGTACCGGCTGGTGGGCAGAGCCTGGCCTCCACCCACCGGACACTCCAGCACTAGATCTGTGCTTCAGACAGTGCCATGTCCCCGCCCAGGGCCCTGGAGGGACATTTCGGCTACAAATACAGCAGCCTCTCGCTTAGATCGTCCGAAGTGACTAAAATCTGCACTGCTGGAATGTCTGCATCCTAAGTGAAGATTTAAAATGATTGCTTTGCCCGGCACGGCAGCATTCTTAAAAAAAATCAATCAGTCTTAGGTGACTATGGGCCCTTTTGTCGAGCTCGCCCTCCTTTCTCCAGCTCTCTGTTCTTCCTTACAGAGCAGACATTTGCTTTGGGCAGCATTTGCCTCACTTCACCCCAGGAAGGTGACTGGGGAGGGAATTGTGTGCTCAGGGAGCAGTCTCTTGTTGAGGGGACACCTGTAAGGGGAGACCTGGCTGGAGCTGGTCTCTGTATCCATCCCGTGCCTCTCAGTGCTGCCCTGGCTGAGGGAGCCCCGCCACCCACCGCAGGTGACAGTGCTGTGTGACAGTGAAACGTTGGGCTGCCCCAGAGAAGGCCTGACCCCAGATCTTCTTCACTGTCTTGACTTCAGCCCGTTTCTTGCTCTCCCCAGGTGGGAGGGTGGTTGGTTAATAAGGCCCTTACCAAGGTATGATTCATGAAGTTGTCACTTTATTATTAGTTTTTCAACTTTCCAAGTCTGAAACAGTCTCCGGGGCTTCTGGTGCTTAGTTTTCTGCCATCACCTGCAGGACACAGGCAAGAAGATGATCAGGTTAGCTGAGCAGAGCAGAGGAGAGCAGAGCTGTGCCAGAGGGGTCCTGGCTCCCTCCTGCTGGGCTGTGTGCTGCCCATGGGACCCAGGGGCCTGCCCTGCAGAGCAGAAAGAAAACAAGGGCAGGCAGCCACCGTCCTCTAGGGGGCGCCATGGGCCGTGGCTGGCTCTCCTCTGGGGAGCTCTGATGCGGTTTGGGCGCAAAAAGATGTTATGGCAGCTTTGCGCTGACTGCTGGGGGCTTCCTGAAAAGAGGGCCTTAGTCTGGTGCCATTTGGGACGGCGGGGTGTGCTGTGAACTACAGATTGATGCCTGCACCTACCAATATGTAGATGGGCACGTTTTTAGATTCCATTTGTTTCTCAAAGGGATCGAGAGCCCCCAAAGCGAAACAAACCAGTGCTGTTCGTCATGCACTGGGGTGGGGTGTAACCTGATTTTAGAGGCTGTTTAGTCTCGTCTATTAAACATCAAATAGGCCAACTGCATGGTCCAGCGGTGCTGCTGGATCAGCACAGAAGAGCTGGATTTCTGCAGCACAAATACTCAGACCAGTGTGCAGGAATTAGGTCCAGGGATGTGCACTGCAGCAATGGGAGAGTGGAAAAGAGGAGGCGTGAAAGCGTCATTTTTTTATTTTAAAGGAAAGATACAAGTAGGAATGAAGGCAAGCAGGCAGGCAGGAGGAGGGGGGAGGAAGAATCACTTTATTTTATTTAGGTGTTCGTTTTGGTTGTTTCCCTGGTCTGGAACCTGGTCCTAGGGATGCATGCGGACTGTGTCAAGTGGCCTTATCTGCTAGACCACCACCACCAGGGTGCGCCAGTGTCATTCATAATCATCCCAGATACTTAGCTGATCAAAAGAATGACCTAGCTAGAGGTTCTGACAAAATGTGATATGGTGTAACTGAAGTTGCAGAACAGAATGAAGAGCGCTGTGTGTACACACAGAGATAGTTACATCTGCACAAACGTGAATCCAGAACCACACGCCGGGCTGTTAGCACTGCTTCTCTTTGGGGGGGACGCACGGGAGAGTCTGTGACCAGGGGAGACGTCTACTTTTTTACTAGATATACTCCGCAATTCTAATATTTTTACAAAGAGTATGTTATACTTTCTAAAACAAAAATAAAGCTGTGAATGCTGGAGAGTCATGTGTCGCTGTCCTTCAGTGAGCATTTGGAAGGATGAATGCCCTTGGCCACCTGTCTCCTGTCGCTCATCCCTCGTGCCCTTTGTTGGCCGCTTCCTGACCCTGGACCGTCACCTGTCTGGGTTTGTCCAGGCAGGTGCTCCCAGACGCCTGTGCATGACTCCAGAGCTGCACACTGGGCTGGGGCCCCTCAAGGCTTCTCTTGCTTCTCTGCAGCTGCTGGGGCAGCCTTCCCCTAGGGACAGCTGCTTGCTGGGCCCTGCCCCTCCTGGAACCTGTTACCAGGCGGATGTGTCCGCCCTGGCTGCTGCCTGTGGACACGGCGTTGGCCCAGCTGCCTCAGGGTTTGCTCTCCCTGTCGATCCCTGGCTTTTGGCCGTGGCCTGCTCTGTCCTGCTTGTGTGTGTAGCTAGGAAGAGCTGATACTGGTACAAAAAACATACAAAAAACCCCCACCCCAGGACAATTGCTCCTGGCTCCCCCAAGGGGCCACCGGGACCAGCTGGGCTGGAAAGAACCCTGGGACTTGGCTGGGAAAAGATCAGTCTTGGGCCAGGCTCCTTTGAAAAGCTGGTGGCACCCCAGAAGCCGTACGGAGATTTCCCACCACCAAATGAGATCGTGGCTTTCCCCTCTTCTACTAACACCTCTGCGAAAACCCGTCTGCTCTGCACGTGCGTGACTCCCCTCTTGCTGATTCTACATTTTCCTCCACTGCACTTTTCTGGAATCTCTGGTGCCTGGGACCACTCGTTGGCAAAGAAGAAATGCCAGCAGAAGACAAATGAGCAAGGAGCCGACACACGAATGGGAAAACTTGGAGGCCGCCACCTGCTTATTTTGACAGTGGCCATTTGACGGTGCAGTTTTCCTCCTGTGGCCACGTGCTGGAGGCTGTGCTCTCTTTGACTTTGAGTGTCAGTTTGTGTCAGCTGAAGGGCTCGCTACAAATTCGACATAACCTAGTAACATCAGATGCCAGTGTCTCTTCTTTGGGGCCTCTGCTGCAAGCAAGGCCACGCCCACTTGCTCTGGCTCCTAATGCTGTGGAGTCCCATTTTACAGAAGAGCAAACTGAGGCCATGAGGAGGCCAGGGGGTGAGTAAGAAAGTGCCACCAATTGGTGTCGAGGGTTCTTTTCCCTCCCAGCACCTACCACTGGACCCCACCCCCACCCCAGAGTGCCCCCCTCCATGGCTGATTGCATCCACGGCTCTTCCTGAGATTGGTGCCAGGTTGTTGTTTTTTGAAAATAAATACCTTTCATGGTTACTCTTACAATCAAATATGTGCTCATTGTTTAAAAAAAAAAAAAAAGGAATTGAGCTGGTATGGATGCTTATGAGGTACTAGTTTTAAACTCACAGGCGACAGCTCTCTGGAAACAGTCAAGTAATTGTGCCTCCAGACCGTCCCAGTCTAGAACAGAAAATCCTGCAACTTGGGAACCTCGCAGTCCAGGGCCAGCTGAGGCCACCCACAGAGTAACTGGGGGACCCGTTAGGAACTACTTTCCAATCCTTGAAAGAGGTGGGGAGCTCAAATGATCAGGCTTTGCAGATGAATATGACTCTTGATAGCGCTGGAGGGCGGGGTCTGAGCCTGCACAGAGATAAGCAGAAATACCCGCGAATCCTAAGGAGCCCACTCTGACGGGCTGAGGGGTATCCTTCCTTTCTTACCTCTTTGCACAAGGCCCCCCTCTATTGGCCTGTTCACTCAGCCGTGCCCCACTAGCCATTGTGGGTGGGGACGGAGAGCGGCAGGGATGGCCCGACTCCTCTAGGGGGCTCCCTGCTGACCTCAGGAGGAAGGAGGGGCTCTGAGACCCTGGGGGGCATTCCCCTGGCTCAGGGCTTGTCTGGTTCTTACCGAGTTGATCCAGTCGATGTAGTTGGAGACCCTTGTGAAGACAGAGGGTTTGTGGTAGTAGTTGCAGCCGAGGGAGGAGCCGAAGCTGACCACGCCATGCACTTCCCACTGGCCGCTGGCCCCCTGGCAGTTCAGCGGCCCTCCAGAGTCCCCCTGAAAAAGGCCAGAGTATCTTCAGGAGGGAACTAGGCGCTTGGGCCGGGCAGTGGGAGGGAAAGTGGCTGCCCACGAGGCTCACAATTGACATATTAGCATTTTTGTTGTCCCCTGGGCCATGTTTTTTGGGGCCAGCCCTTGTCACAGCTCAAGATGGCACTCTAATACCGGTAAGAACTAACATTTGTTTTGTCTGCCTGACATGCACTTTGAATGCTTTATATTAAAAAACAAAAACAAACCTATGAGGTTAAATCCTGTTAGTTCCCCCATTTCAGTGAAGAGGAAAAATGGAAGCCCTTAAAGATTGTGATTTGTTCCGGGTTGTATAGGCAGCAGGTGAAGGGACTGAGACCACTATGCCACGTGTAACCACCACAGGCCATGTCCTCCACGCGGAGGCAGTTTCATGGGGAACCAGACTGGCCAGAGTGCAGAGGCACACTGTGATGTGAAAGACCTGTGGAGTTCCTTCCTGCTCTGTCTCCGCTCAGCAGCAAGGTCCACACAGCAATTCCTTTTTGGTCAAAGCACTGTCTCCTGGAAAGCTCTGTGGCAGTTACCATGAGGGAACAACACACGGGGCCATTCATGGGATTAGTTCAACAGATAAACTCAAAATTACCTTAGAAAGGCCCTAACCCAGAGACTAGTCGCCCCCGGGCTCTCTTTCCTTCGGAGAGAAAAGAATGAGAGATGATGGTAAGGAGAGACCCCAGGGAGACCCAAGGAAGGACTTCCTAGCAGTGGAAGGTGGACATTCCAAAGAGACTCTCAAAGCATTTTGTTGGAAGACTATAGGGACAAAGGGCAGGTTCTCAAATGTTGGGAATTGTTTCCCTGCATTTCTGCCAGGAGGTGGGAGGATGGGAGTCTAGGACTCCGGGGGTCTTTCCCCACCCCCAGCTCCATTTCCGTGTTGGGGGTGGGGGGACACCTGACTCTGCACTCACATTGCAGCTGGAGATGACGCCGTCACCCCCGGCACAGATCATATTGGTCTTCACGGTGCTGCCCCACCAGCTGGGGCTGGAGCAGGTGGCAAAGTCCACAACCAGCAGCTGGCCCTGCTGCAGGATGTCAGGAAGAGCCCCGTTGGCTGCGTGAGACCAGAAAGAAGGTGTTACAGGGACTCCGGAGAAGAAAGGACGTCCTGGACACTCACTGGGTTTTGTGCTAATAAGTCCCTTTCTTTCTGAAGAGGGATCAACCCTCCATTCATGGCGATACAGTGGGAGCAGCCATGTTTGTACTGTGTCTTCACAGTTGATTGGTCAGTGTTCTTGCCACTAGTGATTGGTTCAGCGGCGAACACCTGACTCAAGTGAAACCAATCAGCTCCTTTCTCTGGGAATTTGGAAATGGACTGAAAAATCCCAGCCAGACCGCTGTAGACCTTGCAGCTATTAGCAGTGGCCATCATTTTCTGCTGGGAAGAGGAGGAAGTAGATCTGCCAAGCAAAGACATGCTGAGGGTTTCCTGAGTGTCTTACGGCCTGCTAGCTCCTGATTCTCAATTCCTGAAGTCTAACTGTTTCTCCGCTGTTGACTGAGACTTAAATCCTTCTAACAAATTTCCCTTTTCACAGCTAGCTCCATGGGTTTCTGTTACTTACCTTGAATACGACAATATGCCGACTGGCATTGGGAGACCCATGTTGGAGAAGATATTCTGATGTGGTGAAGACAGAACTTTTCTAGTGATGCCAAGTGTCACGGCCACCACCCCCTCCATTGTATTACCAGTGTTACTGATGGCAAGCATTAGCAGTAATATGCTTTTTCACTTTTGCTTCATTAGGCTTTTAAAAATATGCCAGCCCTCACAGTAAATATTTATTCCTATTTGACAGATGGGGTAGTGAAACCAAGAGAACTTAAGCAGCTTATCCAAGACCACTCTAAGAAGTAGCTAACATTTGTGTAATATTTTACAATGTGTTAAGTGTTTTCATATCTTTTGTCAGTCTCTTTGCCTACTGTGTTTTTATTTCACAGATGATGAGAAAACTGAGGCTCCAACGTGGCTTGCCCAAGTTTACACAGCTAGTGACCAACAGAGCTGGAACTAAAAACCAAGCTTTCCCTGGCTCTTGCCTCCTCTGATGAAATACATTCTTTCCCAGTGTTTTCTGGATAAATAAGCTCATGCATCTTGAAATGACCCCCCACCAAGTCTCACTTCCAGCTGAGTTTCCGTGTGCCCTTGTTTTTGCAGATAAGCCAGCCAAGGTGACGATTTGAATTTATTTGAGTGTATATGTATTGATGTACTTCTGGAGAAAATGTCACTTATACTTCTAGGTTTATATTCTTTGAAAAAGCAATCACTCATCTGCATGAGACTTCTAGAGTCTTCTAAAATCTCTGATGACTTTATAAGCAAGAGGCAGGTTCTTCACCTCCTTGGTGGCCTGCTGTCAAGGGTTTCTGGCCCTTGGGATTTATGTCAAAAGGAGACTCACAGGCAGCCAGGTTCTGAGGAGCAAGATCAGGTGGCACGGAGGACAGGAGAAGGTCTGATGAGGACTTTGGGACTCCGCAGAGTCTAAAAGTCTGAGGTCACAGAATAAGTGTTGTTTCGGACTCTGGTCTTGGACCACTGGGAGGCACTTTATAACCTGATGTCGTGTAGTCTCTACAACCCTCCTTCAGTCAGTGTCAGGGACAACAGCTGTGACACAGCCACTGGTCTAAGTGCTTCTCGTGGACTGTCTCCTTCAATTCTTTCAGCAGTCTTGTGATACAGGTGCTATGATATTAGCCCCATTTTACAGATGAGAAAACTGAGGCTATGTAATGTGATCAAAGTGAAATGGCTCCTAAGTGGAGGAGCTGGGATTTGAACGCAGGCAATCTGATGTCTTATCAGTCTCTGCTTTCCTACCTCTTCAAGTCAGCCACCTTTCTTCCAAGTGGTGAGTGTGGAGAGAGCCCCTGGCTGGACTGGGGTGACTTTTCCTCCCAAGCTTCCAGGCTCCCAGGACCCACTTACTCTGCAGCCTTCCCCAGCCTGTGACGTAGCAGCTGTAGTTGTTGGGTAGAATGCTGCCGGCCTGTGGGAGGCAGCCCAGCTGGATCTTGTCAGTCAGGGACACTGCATTGGCCAGTTTGAGCAGGGCTATGTCGTTCCTGGTAAAGAGGCGGAGCGAGAGGGCCGGGCGGGGGAGAGGGAGGTTGGTGAGTTTCCTGCCCAGCTTTTATTTCCGATTTCAGCCTCAGCTGGAACCAACGAAGCCTCTCCTCAGCCAGCCTGACTGGGACTCTTCCTTCCCCTGGGGTTACGCGGCATTGGGAGCAGCTGTAGTTAGGCTCTGGGATTGCATTTTGTCCTTGGCGGAGCGTGAGCGCCGAACTCCTCTAACCATCTAGTGGAATGTTTGTGAGAGGGCAAGTAGGTTTACTTTTGCAGTGTCCACTCTGCTGGACTAGTCACGGCTGCCTGGTGGGCTGTGTTACAAGGATTCTGAGACTCAGCAAGAAAAAACTCCCCGATTGCTGGGTGATTTCTGTCCTGGCCATATGCTTCCTGTGTTCGGTTTAGAAAATGGCAAGGGGTGCGCCCTGGTGGGGAGGGTTTGGGTGCAGTTCCCAGTTCGTGTCCCGGGACCAGCGGGAGCAACCAAGATGAACAACTAAATAAAATTAAATGAAATGCTTCCTCCTCTCTCTTCCTGCCTGTCTGCCCAATTTCATTCCTGCCTGCACCTTTCTTTAAAACAAAAGAGCAGGAGATGAAAGATTTTTTTGCCTTTACTCCTTCCTCTCCCATCTACTTTGAGCTCAGTGCCATGTCCGGCCCATCATCTGACTCTCTGGCCCAGGAACCTGTAGCGATGGGCGTCTGTATGTGTGTGTATGTGTGTGTCATCTAGCTGACAAGCCCCCGGGAGGACAGGGACTGACTTATGACTCATGGACTCCCGGCATCGCCCATGAGCCACCATCAGCAAAAGACTAGACCAGGCTCTCTGGATGGAGGACAATGAGTGTCAGCCTGGAGGACCCGCCTGCTCTCCAGGGGCAGTAGGAGGCATTTCTGGAAACTTGGCCAAAGGAGCTGTCAGGGCAGCCACCCAGGAGTGCATCTTGGCCTGTAGAAGAAGCCCAGGGTGCAGATAAATCATGTAAATTTGGAGTGACGACAGGGTGCCTCTTTCCAGAGACCCATTCTCTGGATTGGGAGCAGAGAGGACGGTGGACACCTCTGGGCAGTAGGGAAAAGGGACAAGTCTCCATCTCCAGGGGGGCGATGACGACCGTGATAAAAGTGTATGGAAAGACTGTTACGATCAGCTCTCGGCCTGGTATGTCACAGCCTTTAATGTTCCTTTCGAGATCTGTAACTGAACGCCTCGAGGTCCTGCTCTCTCCTCTGTGAAGTGGGGTTACTAGTAACACCGTCCTCCCAGGCTGATGTGAGGGGTAAATCAGACAACACAAGGGGAGTCTGAGCGTGAGTGTGTACGACTGCGAACTGGGCTTGGCAGAGAGCTCACTGGGAGGGCAGCCTGGACTGCAGAGGTGGGGGGGGCCAGGGATCCTGGCATTCCTGCTGTCCCTACAGAAGGCTGGGTGGGCTGGGCACAGCCACCAATGGTTCCCTGAAAGTACCTATGCTTGTAGGGTGAGGCAGGGGAGTTCCCTTGAGCTGTACGGAGCTGGATCTCAGGATTAGCGAGGGTGAAAGACACCTGACATTCCATAAGTGTCTCCTGACCCACTACGTGCCCCTTCCCTGGATTAGGGGTTGGGGGCTCAGGGGCCAGCTGAGCAGAGCCCTGGCCTGAAAAATTCCATCTGAAAGGCGGGCAGGCACGGGAGCTCCTCCGATGCAGGGAGCTGTGTGCAGGGGCCTGGCTCCAGGGCGGGATGGGCAGGAATGTGCGCTGGAGGCCGGAGGCCGGCAGAGCCTCCTTTCTCTACTCCCCCCACCCCCGCTAGAGGACTTCCTGGGACCACCGCCGGGAAGGTTCCGACAGACCCCAGCCCTTGCACCTCTTGATCGCACTATTATCATACAACCGCTGCGAATCTGCACACATGTATTCTAAGGGCTCTGTGTGTGTTCTCTCATTTAAGCCCACCACAACCTGAGAGGTGGACAGCGTTCTCTTTCTTCTTCACTTTCCAGAGGGGAAACCGAGGCAGAGAAGGGCTCAGGAACTTGTGAAGGGCCTCAGTCATTCTTACCATTCTTACCATTCTTACCACCTCAGGGTCCAGAAGCTCCCCTAGCCACTGCCACACTGTATCCCTAGCCCCCGACAGCTGGCACGGTGGCCAGGGCATCTCCACATGCACACCGGAGTCCAGAGCCCCGCCTGGCATGTGGTACCTGGGGGGTCAATGGAGGCTTAGAGGTGGTGTAGGATGGAGTGGCCTGGAGACCCAGTCCCGCCGGCAGGAGAGCTGAAAGAGGTCCTGGGGGAGTAGGGAATCCCCACTGGGCTCTGGGACCCTGTCATCTTCCTGTGCGCATTAGCCCCAGGCTGCCCTTGAAGCCATCAAGCCTCCTTGAAATGTAAAAGGCCTTGTTGGGAAGAGAGCACTGGGTGGGGGAAGGCAGGCAGGACAGCATCCTGCTCCACTGACAGTCATGGGGTCTGCAGGCCCTTTCCTGTGTCCCCAGGGCTTGGCATGGAATAGACACGTGGCCACTAAGTGCGGGAGCTCAGGAACCTGCAGGCTTCCCTGGCAGGAGACCCAGCTCTCTCTGGTCGTCCTTGTCTCTTTCTCCTCAACTCACATCCCCACCCCGGGCATCTCAGGGGCTGGCTTCCCCTCGAGGGGTCAGAAGGACTGCCACCTCCCTAAAAAGGAGCAAAGGTCGATGTGTGTGTCTGCACGTATGGGCATGTGTCCACACATGTGTGCAGACATATGTTAAAGCATGTGCATGCACACGTGCACATCACATGTAAGCATCTGTTTAGTGCATATATGTGTCTACATGTGTACACTCGTATGTGTCTATGCCTATGTGCATGTGTGTATGTGTTCATGTGTGTGTGTGTGTGCGTGTGTGGCTTCGCCCTGGCCTTCTGGGAGGCAGCCCCGGTCTTTCCCCATGCCGACCCCCCGCGCGCAGCAGAGGGTACCCTTTGGAGAGCTGGCTGGGGTTCCAGTCCTCGTGCACCACGAGCTTGGAGACGCTGACGGCCAGCGAGCCGGCCTCGTCGGTGGAGAGGCTGTGCCGGCCCAGCACCACGCGGTAGGTCCTGGAGGAGCTGCAAGAGGGGCCGAGGGGAGAAGGTCAGTGCTCAGCTGTCCCTGCCTCTCTCTGGCCCCCCAAGGACAGAGACTCCCCAGTGCCCTGTGTCTAGAGGTTTCGGACAATGCTGGGGAGGACCCGAGTGAGCATCTGCTAGATGGGGCTCAGGATTCGTCCTTCTCCAGGGGCAGTTCATTTAACTGTCACAGAGTAACCACGGCTCTCCAGCGGGCCCTCAAGTCAGCGGGCCCTTTTCAGTCACAGTGTTTTGTTATAATGGTGATGAGAGAAAAAATCCTCATGGAGGTCGAAGAGAACAGTTATCTGAGGACCTGATTTCATTATTTGTTTTGTTTAAAGTCAGTTTCCAAGAACCAATCGATGGCATTCACCGAGCACATCTTGTGTAATGATGCCTACTAAGTGCAAACCACCACATACACTAAAGGTGCTGATATATGACTCTATTAATACGGGGGGAAAGAGGGGGACAGAGAAAACAGCAGCCAGTTGTCCTGGAGGAGGTTTTCTAGTCTAACCCTCCGCCTCTCATTTTTGCATAGGGAAACTGAGGCTCAGAGAGGAGTCAGTAGTTACTTACAGCTACTTATGAGTCTCCAGAAGGAGAAGCCACGACTCCTGACTCCTGGGCCTGTAATTTTCCTGTCATCCACGGACTTACGCATGAGGTGGGGAGAAGAGACCACTCCAGCCCAGGAGAGCCTCAGGGACCTAGCAGGGACTGCAGGGACCCCAGCTGATGCGCAATGGAGTCATAGGGAGGGAAGGGGACAGGCGGATCACGTCCCAGGAATGTTTCTTTCCTCGTGGCCATGCCCCGGAGACCGCGCTGGCACCGATGAGCATGCAGGCCTCTGAGCACATCCCCTCTCCTGCCCCGCGCTCGTCCAGCTGTGTGCAGGTGACAGCATGGACGCGTGAAGAAGTCATTCCCATTGCTCAAGGGAACCGAATTCCACATCTGGAGGCTGCAGCTAGCGTCCCCAAGAGGACAGAAGTGGGCGCTCCTCCCCCAACCGCCCCCTCAGTGCCCAGCACGGGTCACTTGATGGCGTGTCTGACCAAACTAGTGGTTATTTGCAGGGCTCCTCAATCAAGGGCGGGCCAGGCGTTTGGCCTCACGTCTGGGGGGCGGGGGCCGTGAGCAGGTCAGTGCCCAGGGAGCAGCAGTTACCTGATGCAGTGGGCAGCAGTCAGGACCCAGTTGTTGGCCACCAGGGAGCCCCCGCAGGTGTGGCGCCACTGGCCGTTGGAGCTGTACTGCAGGGAGACCTGGGAAGAGGGTGGGCGCTCTGGTAGCTGGAAGAGCCAAGCCCCTGCAGCACCCGGGGAGCCGGGCGGGACCTGCGAGGGTACCTCCCTCGCCTTAGGGGCACAACGCTCCGCAATCAAGAAAACATTTTAAGGCCACGAAAAGACCGTGTAACACAACCTATAAAGGGCAAAACATCCATTTGTTTTTTAAAAAACTATGATCCCGTCTTTCCACTTCTGGGCATTTACCCAAGAAACAAAAGCGCCCCTCCACAGGGATGCGTGCGCCCCCATGTTTACTGCGGCCCTGTTCACAGCAGCTAAGAACTGGAAACCACCTAAGTGCTCATCGTCAGATGGATGGATGAAGAAGATGTGGTCCATACACATCATGGACACTACACAGCCCTGAGAAGAGGTGAAACCCTGTCATTTGAGTCAACGTGGAGGGATCTAGAGGGGATGAAGCTAAGTGAAACAAGTCAAAAGAAGAAAGACAGAGACCAGATGACTCACTCATAGGTGGAATGTGAACAGACGAAACAAAGGAACAGAGGAAACATAACTAACTCTGAAACATTTGCAACAGAACTGAGGTGACCAACAGGGAACGGGGTGGGCGGGACCAATGGTGGTGTCTCCACTGGACAATGAGAAAGGTCACTTGGTGATGTGGTGGAGGGCAGGGTGTGCTGATACGAGACGCTATTCTGACCTCAGAATGTGAATCAGCCCTTATCGTAATCACCGCTAGACAGTATCATTATCGCCATTTCACAGAGGAGTAAACTAAGGCAGCCAATAAGCATTTGTACAATGTGGTCCATACCCTTGAGAAAGTAAATTGAGTTGAAGGTAACTGGAGTGCTCCAGTCACACAGCTAGCATGTGGTAGGGCAGGGAGTTGAGACCAGAGGGTGTGGTTCCAGATCTGTTTGGGAAGTTCACACATTCTGCTCTGGTATTCAGCACTTTATTCTCAAGAGTCTAGTAGATTGTGACCTCAGCCCACAATCCTGGTGGAATAGAAGAGACATTCCACGCAGTTCAGAGTCAAGCTCTAGTAATTACATTTTTGATATTTTACTCACCATAAATGTTTCTGTAATAAGTTCTATTACGAATAAATTAAAGGAGCATTCTAGTGGCTTAATCGTTAAGTTCGCCGGATGCAGTCTACATACATCTCAGGGACCCCGATTCGAGACCCAGGGCCAGGCGAAAAACCAAGGTGATCGACCACCAAATAAAATTAAGAAAATGAAAAATTAAAGTGCTTCTTCCTCCTCCTTTCTCGGTCTGCCTGCCTGCCTCTGCTCATCTTCATTCTTGCCAGCACCTTTCCTTGCAAAAATTGCGTTAAAATATGATTCATTTTGGAACAGGAGTTCAGATGTCAACCTGGCAGGAGCGTTTTGGATCACCTCCCCACGAACAACTAGAAGTCACCTATTCTTCAGACACACACGGTGTGGAAGGGCTGACTCAGAGGCTGCAGAGACGGTGGCGGAAATCACCACCACACGGAGATTTAGAAGGTGTCATTGTTCACAGCTGCATCGCAGATTCGGGATTCCCAGGCTCAGGAAAAAGTGGCAGAGGGCATGGAACCCTGGCAAGAACTAAGTCTCCCAGGAGTCACTCTGAGGCCAGCAGAGAGCCCGTCCAGCAGGACTGGGACACGGAATGGTGGGGGGAGGGTGGGGGGGCAGTTAGGAGATTCTGGACCAACAACCCTTCCCACCATATTGCTCAGGAGCCGCAGGACACACCCACTGGAAATCCCACCCCCAGGCTTCAGCCATACTCGCAGTGTCACCATATGGATGGAGGCGGAACTACAGCCCGATTGCTGATTGTGGGCCACTGACAAGGTGGTTGGGAGCTGGCACACAGGGGAAAGGCTCTGCATCCCCCACACAAACCCCAGCCCTATGGGTTGAACTCTCAGGCCCAAACACAGGGTCCACTGAAGAACATCAAAACATCCAACCAGGGCTGACACCACACAACTCAAGAATTCTGGGTATTCAAGCCAAGATCCAGACTTCTCTGGTGCAAGTTGATACCCCAAACAAGGCCATCACTGCAGGGGAAACTGACCCACAGAAAAAGAAACAGACTGCCAAGCAGAACGACGATACAGGAAAATACATACAAAATGATGGACCCAATGAAAACTTCAGGGGGAAATCCGGATACGACAGACATGTGAAAACTACCTGAGGAGGAATGTAGGGCAGCAGTGATAAACGTAGAAATCAAGAAAACAATAGAGGAAGAAAAAGAGAACCTCAAAAAAGTGAGCGAAGAAATGAAGCAAGAGATCAAAGAAATGAAGAGCACAATAGCTGAGCTAAATAACCTCAAACAGTGTCTCAGAAGTAGGATGGTGGCTGCCTCTCGTGGAATCAGTGAGATAGAAGGGAGGGCAAAGGGACGCCTTCAGGCAAACCAGAAAAGAGAAAAAAGAATGCAAAGAAATGACAGCATTCGAGACCTCTGGGATAACATCAAAAGGAACGACATTTGCACCATCACGGTCCCAGAAGGAGAAGAGAGAGAAAAGGGGGCAAAAACTGTATTTGAAGAAATAATAGCTGAGAACTTCCCTAACCTGAGGAATTAAGCAAACCTTCAGACTCTGAAAGCTCAAAAAGTTTCAAACAAAAGAAACCTAGAGAGACACATTGTCATCAAAATGTCGAAAATACAAAATAAAGAACAGATCCTAAAAGTAGCTAGAGGAAATGAGTCACATATAAAGGAATCCCCATAAGATTGTCAGCTAATTTATCAACTGAAACTCTATAGGCCAGAAGCATGATATATTTGAAGTGCTGAAAGAAAAGGATTTTCAACCTAGGGTGCTCTGTGGGATTATCACTCAGAACTAAGGAAATGATAAAAAGCTTTTCCAGTGAGCAAAAGTATTCATCACCACAAAACCAGCTCTACAAAAATACTGAAGGAAGCTCTATAAAGTGTAAATAAACCCCACTTAAAGACAGTAAGATGGCAAATATAAAAAGTGGGGAGGAGGAGAGAATGAAAATGAGGATGGTTAGAATTAGTCTAAGACTAATCGGCTTTCAAAGAAAAATAGGAAATAAACAAAATTCTTAATGCTAACCCCAGGCCAGCCTCAAGATACATCTCCAGGAAGAAAGCAAAGAAGAAAACAAAAAGGGAAACCAATCAAAACATAACCACACCCAACCCACCTAAGAAGAGAAAGAGAAGAACAAAGACACTGTAACAATACCCAGAGGACAAATGACAAAATGGCAATGAACAGTTACACATCAATAATCACCATAAATGTTAATGGACTGAACTCACCAATCAAACCACAGAGTGGCTGAATGGATTAAAAAGCATAAGGAACTTTCTGCTGCTTTCAGGAAACTCACCTTCTTTTAAAAGATAAACATAGGCTCAAAGTTAATGGTTGGAAGACATTCCTACAGTTGAATGGCAACCAAAAAAAGCAGGAATAATTATAATTATATCAGATAAAACAGACTTCCAAGTAAAAAGCGTAACAAAAGGCAGAGATCACATTTACATGGAAGCTAAGTTAAGAGCCTGGAAGAGACTGTGCCTTTTTAAAAATTGCTGTGGAATTAGGTGTCTGAGAGAAAGCAGGAAGATTGGGGAAAACTCAAAAAAGCCTGCACAGCCTCTTTAGATTATTTCTCGAATGTCTCAAAGTTCTCCTCTGCTTCAAAGAAACGGAATTGCAGATGTATGTGATGAGGGGTGGTCTTTACAAGAAAGAGAGTTAAGAACTCAAAAGACTAGTGAATAAGTGTATATTTATAAGTTTTAAATCAAAAGAATTGCTTAAAATTATTAAATTGTTTAAAGAATGCATGCGTGCTTTATAATTTCTTTATAATTAACTTTACCATTATTCAGTCTCAATCATGTCAGATAAAAAAAAGATAACTATTTATATACGTGAGTATAAGCCTCACCTATTCCCTTGGGAGTTCTGTTAATTTGTACCAGTGCCTCACTCAGCAATTTAGTCTCCATAGCAAGTTTGCCTATTTCAAGGTAAGGAAACATTTTCTTTTATTGCTAACATTAATGTGCCTGGAGTTAAGTATTAATTTGCATAAACAGCACAGATTGGTTCCTTACAGCAAAACTCATTTGCATGGGTGGTGATGAATGGCTCACATGATAGTGATACAATTGTAAGCAAGCATCTGTTTGGTTAGCAGAGTAAGACTGTATTTGGGAATTTGTGTGTAAGGGTGGTGGGCGGGATCAGCTCCTGATGGAAGCTGGAAAAGGTACTTCTTTCACCCCAAGGTTGCCCAAGGCCACAGAACTATATTTTATTGCTGAATTTTGTCATGCTGCTCTGAGTCCCCATCAGTTCTCATCCTTGACAGTATAATAGATCCCATGGGGCAAAGCGGGTGATGTGAGGTGGTGAGGGGGTGGGCAGGGAGGGGAGAGGTGGAGTGTGGGTGACTCACCTGCCAGGGCCAGCTGTTGGGTCTCACATCTTCACCTCCCACCACCCTGGGCAGTTGGGGTTGGTAAGTGGGGAGCCCACAGCCCAGAGCTGTGAAAGAGAAAGTCGTCAGTGTAGGAAGCAGTGACTCCAACAATGTAACCTATTCTTGCTGCATTCCCAAGCCTGAAATAGAAAACCCTTATTCTGGAAGGATTCCAAGAGGTCATAGCTTCTTGCCCTTTGCTTCAGTTTATTCCAACTTTCTTATATCCACAGGGCTGAGACCAGGGGACTGGGAAAGTGCCTCTGGATGGCAGGGCTTACCTCCAGCCACCACAACAGACAGAAGTAGGATTCTGATCATGGTGTGTCTGTGGAAAGTGCGACCCTGTGTAAGGCCGTGGTTTTATGAGCAGGCTTATCAGCCAGAGATAGACTAGAGGTTTGCAAGATGGGAATTTTCTCAAAGCCCGGTGGGAAAAGGGCCTATGTTCAAATATTTTTTTTCCATTTCTTCCCACTGGTAACCCTGGAAATATTTTGAAAAAGATGTCAAAGGTGGATGTGGGGGGATATTGGAATATGAACTCTTTTTATCTTCTTTCAAGAGATTGTGTTATGTGTTAGGGGGAAAATAAATATTGGTTAGTTATTGGTTGGTTATTGGTTGGTTATTGGTTAGTTATTGGTTGGTTATGGTTGGTTATTGATTGGTTATGGTTAGTTAGGTTGGTTATTGGTTGGTTATAGTTGGTTGTTGGTTGGTTGTTATTGGTTGGTTATGGCATTTTATTGGTTGGTTATTGGTTGGTTATGGTAGTTTATTGGTTGGTTATGGTTGGTTATGGCTGATTATTGGTTGTTTATTGGTTGGTTATGGTTGGTTGTTGGTTAGTTAGGTTGGTTATTGGTTGGTTATTGGTTGGTTATGGTTGGTTATTGGTTGGTTATGGTTGGTTGTTGGTTAGTTAGGTTGGTTAGTGGATGGTTATAGGTGGTTGTTGGTTGGTTGTTATTGGTTGGTTATGGTAGTTTATTGGTTGGTTATTAGTTGGTTATTGGTTGGTTATGGCTGGTTATTGGTTGGTTATGGTAGTTTATTTATTGGTTATTGGTTGGAATGGTTGGTTATTGGTTGGTTATGGTTGGTTATTGGTTGGTTATGGTTGGTTATGGTTGGTTATTGGTTGGAGCTGTGTTTCAAACTGAACAAGCAGCATCCTAGGCTGGTGGGTCTCAGAGACATTGCTGGCTGTCACGGTAGACAATGGGGCATATTAGTGTCTAGTGGGCAGAGACTAGGTGCTGTGAACATCGCACAGTACACAGGACAGTCCATCACGAATGTCAGTGGTGCTGAGGTTGAGGAACCTCGTTGCGGCCATGCCTGACTTGCTGATTGACCTTGGATTGAAAGAGCCATTTAAGTCTTGATGAGAGACCTGCCCCTTTGAGAGATGGGGAAAAATGTGTGCCCAGTTTGTTTTGCAGCCTTGTGGTGGGGTAGAGGATATAAAAACACAGGACTGGCACACCCTGTTGGCTTAAGTCCACTGGATGCAGTCCACATACATCCCAAGGACTGGGGTTTGCGTCCTGGACCGGGAGGAGCAACCAAAATGAAAAACTAAGTGAAATGAATAAAATGCTTCTTCCTCTCTCCTCCTGCCTACCTGCCTCTGCTCACCTTCATTCCTGCATGTACCTTTCCTCTAACAAAACAAAACACAGGGAAGATGCTTGTACAGGAGAAACATAAAACAGAGCCACACAGTTGGTGTTTGACAGCCCCAGCAATGGGCTGAAAGACAGTGCTGCCAGAGGAAGGCATTGTTGAGATGGACCAAGATATATTTTATTGTCTGTTTCTTAGACAATAGCTGTGGTACTTTTCCAATAACTTCCTCTTCCAAATGGGGTCAAAGCAGGAAATTTGCAGAAAGGGGTGGTGGGCGCAGTGAGACTCACCAAACATCACATATACACAGATATATCACATGTCTTATCTAAGCTTACAAACCCTTGCAAGAGGGACCCTCCTAATTCAGACAAGGAAGCTGAGGTTCAGAGAAGTAAAGTAACTTTCCCAAGACCACACAGCTTCTAAGTAGCAGAATAGGGATTCCAACCTAGGTTGGTCTGATTTAGAGGCCCCTTTATTGGATGTCCTTGGAAAAGGTATTCTAGAGCTCCTCCTAATACTACAATTATCCCCTTGTTTTTGGTGTGGAAGGGTAGAATTAATTGAATGGTATTTTCTGATGGACTTTCTTTTTTTTTTTTAAAGGAAAGGTGCAGGCAGGAATGAAGGCAAATAGGTATGCAGAAAGAGAGGAGAAAGAAGCATCTTATTTTTATTTTTATCTAGTTGCTCACACTGCTTGTTTCCCTCCAGACTCAGGACCCAGGCGTATGTGGTCTGCACTCCTTCGGAGGCGATTGACCCAAACACTACTCCATCAGGGCGTGCCTCTGATAGACTTTTGCATTTTTCCTTATACCTTCACCCTGGTGAGACAGCCGTGCTCTGTGATCAGACTCTACCTTAGACCTTAGCAAGAAGGGCAGAAGTCAAAATGGATTTGTCAATCCCTGTCAATCCCTGGGGCACGTTCTTGCTCAGTCAGATTTGAGCATTAGAGCTTGGACAAGTCACTTCCTGTGCCTGAGTGTCCCACGTAATAATCCAGATCTCGATTGTAGGATGGTTGTATAGGTGAGAAAACGGGTGTGAAAGAATTTCAGAACCATCCAAGGACCATGTGAAGGTAAGGGAGACGGGTGCAGAATCCGCTAGGACTGAAAGCCAGAACACCTGGGTCCTAGTAATAACCCTCCCGAATGTCCCACAACACCTTGGACATTTGTTTATAGTCTAGCAGTTGCTAGAACCAACTATATTTGTGGTCTTCCATTTTATCTTGAAAGTTAATGTGAATTTAACATTCTGTTTCATGTAGCTTTATTTGTTTTACTATAAAAATAAGGTTTGTCCTGTATGAGGTCACTGAACAAATACCAGTTTGGTACATGGACATGTTGTGTGACCTTGGGCAAATCATGCAGACTCTCTAGCCTGGGGCTTCCCATCTATAAAAGAGAGCGGGACATATGCACTGTTTTACCACATGGCTGGGAGGATTTGAAAGTGACAGAAAACTTCATCAAATAGGCTTAAGTCAAGGACACTGACTGGGCCATAAAAATGAGAACATTCAGGAGCAGATCTAAGCTTCAGGCACAGCTAGATCCAGGACTCTGACAATGTCCCCAGGACTTCTCTCCATTTTTTGGCTCTGCCTTCTATTGTAGGGGCCACTGAGGCTCCCTTGTGTGGCCTCTAGCAGCTACAGGTTCTAAGGGATTAAGATGACTATGAGTCTCTAGACCAGGGTTTCTCAACTGGAAAACGACTGACAGTTTGGGTGATGATTTTTGTTAGGAGAGCTGTCCTGTGCACCGTAGGATGTTTGGAAGCATCCCTATTCCCACCTGCTAGATGCCCCACTTTTCCTCCCCCAAATCATGATAACTGGATGTCATGGCATTGCCCAATATGTCCTTGGGAGCAAAATCATGGCCTTTGTCCTGGTCCTCTTTCCTCTTACTTACTGTTGTAGCCGTGCATCTCGGCATCGTCACACCCAGCAGGTAGAGAGTGAGAGCCTTTGGGTAACTCTGCAGCTCTCTGATTGGACGTGCTTCAAGTCACATGCCCATCCTTGAACCAATTGTGTGTGTGGGGGAGGGGGTGCAGCGTGTTGATTGGCCAGCTCTGGGTGACGGCTCACTTCTGGATCCAGGTAGAGGAGTGGGGAAGCGGTAGCGCAAAAACAAAAATCCCAGTTTCTGGGGAAGGAATGGAGGCTGGGGAGGCAGGGAGAACCCACTTGTGTCTCTGGGGCTCAGCATTCCACTTGTAAGTTGTGGAAACACCCCAGCATCTGTAAACGTCTAAAGTGGGCTGGATCTCGGGTCTCAGGCAAGGCAAGGTTCTGCAGAACTTCGCAATGCATTTAGGATTCATTCAAAAGGGTTCGAGGTCATGGAGCTCGGTGGTCAGAGGCTTGAGTTCTACCCTAGTGCTTTTGTGCAGTGACTGGGGTTTGGATCTTTGTACTTAGAGAGTGGTGTGAACCTGAATAGAGGAAGCCTCATTTCAAATGGGATCAGGAGGGGCCGTTGTCACACGTTACCAATAGATATCAATTACAGGTCCCCACAGGAAGGGTCCTGAATGATCGACACCAAAGGGATGAGAAACTGACACACAGAATAAAGACTTCTTTCCTGGCAACTCAGCCAATGAGAGACTGTCAAAGTGAGCGTGGACTCTCACTTTCCACCAACAGATTTTCCTTCGAAACACCCATCCAGATTTCTTTCTTTTTCTCTAGAAAATACTGTTCTCTCCTCTATTGACTGATCTCGCCTATAGCTTTTGCTGTGAGCTGCTTGTTCTGAATTGCAGTTCTTCTGCTATCACTGAATAAGCCCATTTTGCTGCCTAAAAGAACGAGTTGTTTTCTTTTGGGTCCACGTGGTCTAAATCAGCAGCAGCAGAAATCTCTTACCCAGACCTAAGGATTCAGCTGCTGCAGATACAAGACACGCAGGTGATTCTTCTGCTTCACTGAATTCAGGAAGAAACTGGAGTAGGGCAAAGTTCATCTCTCCTTCATCTTCTTCACTTACCACATAGTGAACATATTATTCACTCAAAACATGGTGCAATAAAGAATTCACTCTTAAATCCTTAGACCTCCACGCTTCAGGTATCAGACTGGCACAGAACCCTTCAAACCTCCCCATCAAAGAATCGTGGTAGGTCAGGTGTTGGCAGGTGTTTTCTTTAGAGGATCAAACAGTAAATATTTTAGGCTATGGGCCATACGGTCTCTGTGGTAGCTAAGCCCTGCTGTGGTCATTCAGGAGCAGCCATGTGTGCAGAGCTGCATTCCAATAAAACTTGATTTAAAAACAGATTTGATTGCAGGTTCTAGCTCACAGTAAGGATCTGGGGTCTAGTGTGGGTCAGTTACTACAAAAGAAAAATGGACCTGAAGTCCCCCTTTTCATCTGGAAAGTTTTATCTGAGTTTTGTAGCTTACTTCATAACATAATTTGGTTTACTTTTGTATACTTTTTCTTCTCATCCAATCTCCATAGAAAATACTTGCTTTGGGAACATGGGCCCTGTTTATTTTCTCCCTTCACACCCCACGCCTCCACCACCGTGGGAGCCTTTGCAGGCATGCATCCCAAACTGAGGGGTTCAGAGAACTGAAACTGACCCCTAGGACCTGTGGTGAATGAGGGTTCCTTTCCTAAGGAACGAAAGAGAGATGGATGATTTGCTAGGAGGAGTCTAGAGAGTGAGATCAGTAGAGGTAATGACCCTGTTATTTATTTCGTTGGTTCCTAAAAGGGAGGGAGGGAAGGTGCCCATTTTACAGACGAGGAAAAGTTAGACTCTGAGAGGTTACAGGACTTGACCCCTGCCTGTCCGTAATAGAGTTCAGAGCTGCAGCCCAATGGGTACCCTCTTTTCTGCCCTGCCATAGTTTATGTTCTTAGATGGATCTGAGACAATGTGAGTGCAGTGGCCTGCCACCGTGACCCTCATTCTTTTGCCTCCCCTGTATCCATGCCTTCTGCCATGAAACTTGGCATTGTCCTCCTCAGAGGAGGAAGACAAACGTGGAGCTGAGCTGCCCAGCCAGACCAGACCAGATCAGTCAACCCCAGGTAACCCTGAGACACACGAGTGATTCCAGCTAAATTTAACAGCAACAGCTACCTGACCCAGATGTGTGAGCAATAAATGCTTGTCATTGGGCACCACTGAGTCTTGCGGTCTGTTGTTCTGTAGCGTTAATTCTTACGCCAGCAGTGTCTAGCACAGGGGCTGAGAGCCCTTTGTGAGCATCTTTGAGCAAGAATTCTCCTCTCAGGATTCTATCCATCTACTCATTTTCAGTTTCACAAAGGCTGCCTGCACCCCACAGCCTACACACCTCGTTGCCAGGAACACTTGAGGATTTCAGGGTTCGAGAGCTCCTTAAGATTTGGGGGTTAATGGCAGGATAATACACTACCGGGTTAAAACAAATGCAGGTGGATGAGGGCAAATGGTGGTGGAGCCCACTGGACAGTGGGGAAAGACACTTGGTGATGTGGTAGAGGGCATGGTGTGTTGAAATATATCTAAGAAATGGGGAACCTATACATAGAAAATTATTTTAATGTATAGAATAATTACTATAATAAAAATAAATTAAATATAAAAAAGAAATGCAGGTTTATTATTATTATTTATTTTCTCATAAGAAGACATTCAGAGAACGGTTGCTGGCATCAGATCTTCAGCTTGATAATGTCAGAGCTGATATCTCTGCAGTTCTCTTGGCCACAAGATGGCTCCTCAGCTCCAGCCATCATGTCCATATTCATAGTCATTGCAGGGCAGTAGAGTATGGAGATCAAGAGCATGGACTTTAGAGCCAAATTATCAAAGTCTGGATCCTAGCTTTACCACTTCCTAGTTATATCACCTTGGGAAGACTTTCTCTGTGGTCTCAGTTTTCTCATCCATAAAGTGGTGATGATGTTAATAGTAACATACTCCTTATGAAGTATGTTTGGGGCATTAGGTGAGGTAGTACATATAAAATCTATAGAACAGAGTCTGGCATGGTATATGCTCTCTAAGTGTTAGCTATTATTCCATTGTTATAACTGCAAGGCATCTGGGGCGAGCAAGTATTTAGAGATTCTTTGTATAGAGAATGGCACAAAAGGAGGCGACCGGGAATCAAGTTTGGGTCATGCAATCAGTAGCACCATCTAATCAAAGCAAAAGACTTCGCTTGGGCATCACCGCCTCCAGGATGCCACCCTGGACTCTTCCTGCCAACAGAGGCTGGTGTCACGGTCCCTTTCCTGGTCTATGTTTCTTCTTTGCACCTGTCTTACACCAGGGAGGTCCAGGGTCTGCTGACTGGTCTTGTCGGAATCTGCCCTGGTGCCTGGCTGACTGTAGACCTTTACTGCTTGTCCAGTGAGTAGTCACTCCTGAGAACAGACCTGGCGTAGTACGCTGTGGTGGCCCCCTCCAGGGGCCAGCGTTTGGTGAGGAATGGGGCCCCTTGTCGTGAGGCTTCTCTCCCGGGAGGAGCTGGGCACCTCCCGTTGTGGATCTGCACAGACTCAGACCAAGGACCCCTGTGGTCAGGAGAGGGTGTCCCCTTGTGGACTGTCCCTCCCTGGATACTGGGGAACCCACTTTGTGGCCCCCTGTTGGCCTCAGGGGCTTCCCCTTCCCTGGTGCTCTGTGGCTTGTGCATGACTGGCTGTCATCCCCATGACCTGGCCCGGCTCTCTCCCATCTCTGGGCCTCATTGTCCCTGTCTGTGAAAGCTTTTCCAGTTCTGACCTGCTGTGACCACGTGGGGAAACCATCCCTTTTCTTAAACCTGCGCCCCCTGAGGGCCGGGGGGTGGGCTTCTCCTCACTTACTCTCACTGTGCCCGCACCAGCCAGCCTGAGGTCTAGACTCTTCTCGCTCAGGAGGCCAGGCCCCTGGCAGCAGGGGTGGGGCCTGCGGGGGAGCCTCTGCCTCTGGGAGCCCGTGGTGGCCCAGACCCTGGACATCCTGAGGTTGGCCTCTGAGGATTGGAGCTGTCCTTGGGGAGATCTGTTGTCGATCGGCAGCTGGGGGACCTGAGGACCCACCAGGCTCCTCTGTGGAGGCAGGATGGCAAGAGGGTGACTTGAGGGCGCCTGCTGTCTCCATAACCCACATCTCTGGGCCCCCACATGGCTTCCTGGGACCTGGTCCTACTCTGGCACCCGAGGACCCCTCCAAGCCTCATCAGCCTGACCAACCCTGGTGTGAGAGCCCCTTCCCCAGAGAACCGGAACCCGCAGGCGAGGCAAACCAAGAATGCAGGCGGCTTGAGGGGGAAGGTTTATTGTCGCTGCAGGGCTTGGTGGCTGTGGCTCCCAGGGACAAATCACAGCTGCATTTTCTGCAGGAGCAGAGAACAGGGTGAGGGGTCTGGGGGCTGAACCCCTCCTGGGGCAGCACCAGGCTCTGCTGGGACAGCAGAACACAGGTGCGGGCAGCCCAGGCCTTGACCAGACAGTCTGGCCTCCACCCGAGGCTCTGAGTCCCCCCAGCATTTCACTGTGCAAATGGGGCTCGGACGCACCTCCTCGCAGTGAGAAAGCCCCAACCTCGAGGGACTGTCCCACCCGCTCTGAAGGACATGGCCCATATACACGCCTCTCCTCTGCTGGTCCTGCCCTCAGGAGGCCAGATTCACTTTGGGGGGGCTGGTGTGCTGCCTGGGGCATAAGTATTTGCTGAAGGCAAAGTATGAAGCAGGTGGGAAGGTGGTGATCACTTCACTCTCCAGGCTGCACACAGCCAGCACTCAGCACCTCTCCGAGGAGAGGATGTGCGTGAGTGTGGACAGTGAAGGGGTGAATGACAGAGGAGGGAGAGAGGCAGTGGGGCCGGCAGGAGGGCGGCAGGCACCCACCTCGTTGATCCAGTCAATGTAGGCAGACACACGGGTGAAGACCGCAGGCTTCTTATGGGTGTTACAGCCCAGCCCGGAGCCAAAGCTGACGATGCCCCGCACCTCCCAGGAGCCGTTCTCAGCCTGGCAGTTCAGCGGGCCGCCCGAGTCCCCCTGCGTCAGATGGGTGGGCCTCAGCCACCAGCCTCCCCTGGGTGGGCTCGTGGGGGGGGGGGAGGCGGGTTTTCTCCCAGCCTGGCACCCTCTGCTTTGGCCTCTGCCTGTCCCCGGCGACAGGCAGAGACGATGCGATTTGGGAGTGCCTGGGCCTTGTGCTGGGAGGCTCTGGGGTATCGGTCGAGCTGCTTTTGCTGTGTGATCTTGGGAGGATGATAACCCGCTCTGTGCCTCAGTTTCCCTAGCTGTTTGGGTCACTGTGTCCAAGACTCTGTGAGTCACCCAGAAGGGTGAGGATGCTGGGATCCGGGAGAAGGAGAGGGTCATGCGTTTGAAACCAGGATGGTCCCCTGGCCTAGAGGTTTCTCGGTTCTGTGTCAGACCCCCTCAGTCCTCTGTCTCCTGGGACTGGTGACATAAGGAAACATGTGTAAAGCCTTTAGTGAAGTTTCTCCTACGCTTGTTAGACTGAGTCCCCACAGGAGAGAGCTTAGCTTTACTGTATCTCCATTCGATAGCGAGGAACTGCAAGTTCAGGGAGGGTAAACATCCTGCCCCAGGTCACAGCTGCTGAGTGGCGGCTCAGGGACTCAACCTGGGACCCTTGCACTCGACTCTCTTACTTTCCCCTCTGTGCTGGGGGTGGACTAGGAGGGCGGTGGTGGGTGTCACCTAAGGTGCAGCCAGGGATCAGTGTCCTCCCAGGGAAGGGTTTTCCTCCTGTGGGTCACCCGCTCCCTACCCTCCTTTGCCCTCCTCACTGGCCACTTCCACTTGGCCACCTGGAGCCGCGGCAGGGTGCTGGGGCCCACACTCACATTGCAGGCTGAGATGATGCCGTCACCCCCGGCGCACACCATCGTCTCCTTCACCATAGTGCCCCACCAGTCCTTCTGGGTGCATGTGGCGTGGTCCACCACGGGCTGCAGGCCCTGCTGCAGCTCGTCAGCAATGGGGCCGTTGGCTGGGGAGAGAAAGAGTGTGATGAGGACTCTGCCCGCCCCAGGCCTTCGGGCCTCTGCTGGATGGGACTGGGTGGGTTAGCCTTTGTGCGAATCACACACCAGTGGTCTCAAACCGTTTGGGTCAGAGACCTCTCTGAGGGTGGGGAAAGGGAACAGGCAGAATAAGCCCATAGAAAGTCTTCAAGGTGGTGCACCTGGTGGAGCAGTGGTTAGCTCAGTCGCCTCCGAAGGAGCGCAGGCCACGCACCCCTGAGTTTGAGTCCTGGATACAGGGGGGCAACAACCAGTGTGAACAACTAAATAAAATGCTTCTTCCTCTTCTCTATTCCTGCCTGCCTACTTGACTTCATTCCTGCCTGCACCTTTCCTTTAAAAAAACAAAAAGTTCTCAAGGAATCCACCATTGAGTTGAATTCTCTTTAACTTGGGCTATGGAGTTTTAATTGTCAATTGTTTCCTTTCCTGAAAAGTTCTTTCTCACAGCCAGCATCTTCCAAATATGGACCTGCATTTTCCTCTCTCTCTCCTGCAGCTCATCGATGGGCATTTAACCTTTGAATTCAGCTGGAGTGTATTTGGGCCATAAGATCGAATCCCGAGCCCCTCAATGACTGGATTCATTTATTTAACAGGTATTTATGTGGCACGTGGTCTCCTTCTAAGCACTTGACAAATGTGAATCCATTTCACCCCATCCCCTTATATGTCCTTGTTAGAAGGTAAGTCAGTGGTGCTTACTCAGTACTAGCTGTTATTATTACAAAGTGAGAGCAACTGCGAAGCTATTAAGTAGAAGAGGGGAAGTGGTGGGCAGACCTGTGTTTCTTGCGGCGCCTCCTCCAGGAGGGCCCCATGGCCTGCCAGGGACTCTACTCACTCCAGAGGCGGCCCCAGCCGGTGACGTAGCAGGGATAGTCCTGCGGCAGCAAGGAGTCCGCCTCCGGCAGGCAGGCCACCTGGATGGTGTCGCTCAGCTCCACAGGCTCTGCCAGCTTGATGAGGGCGATGTCATTGCTGGAATCCACAGGGGAGGCGGTGAGTGGGGAGGAGGACTGGAGCCTCACCAGCCATGCTGATGTGTCTCGACTGGGAGCTGGGAGTCAGGCTCAGGGTGACCGGGGTCCTCCATAAACTTCCCGAAACACAACCTTGCATTGGCCGAGGGTGATGTGTGAGGACTAAAGCTCTGCCTTCTGTCATCGTCGCCCCCCCTTTAACTGAAGCCTCTCCTACGTGTGTCTTCACCTCCTGAGACCTAACAGCAGGGGATGGGAGAAGCAGTGTCCCCAGCCCTGCCGGTGAGGTACAACCGGAAATGAAGCGGAAACTAACAGGAAATGATATTGAGCCATGAAGGACACTGGCCGATGCCACTGGAAAGATTCTTAGGTTACCAGGATGAAAGCTGTGGCCCTAGACAGACTGAGCTGGGTTCTCGGTTCTGCCACGTACTAGGCTGTGTGGCCGGGACACATTCCTTAGCCTCTGAGTCTCCGTTCCTCGTGGATTTCTGGGGGCTCCTTGGCTCATGATGGGGATGGGAGGGATCCATCTTCAGGACACGTTTTGCCATTTTGCAGGAAGGGGTCACTTTGCAGGAAGGATGGCTGTTTGTGGTAGGGAAGGGGTCCCGGGACAGGGTGGGGCAGGCTCAGCAGCGCCTCACAGAGACCCGCCCCGGGCCTGTGACGAGGGCTGGCACTCACCGCACCAGGAAGGAGTTCCACTTCTCGTGGACGAAGATGGTGTCCACGTCCACGAACACGGAGCCCTCTTCTTGCTCCACCACCAGGTTGTTCTTCCCCAGGCCCACGCGGTAGGTCCGGGCGTTGCTGAGCAGAGGAAGGGGCCCGGCCAGGTCAGGGTGACCTCCCGCACCCGCCAGCCAGCGGGGTAGGGCACGGACTTGGGGTTTTGGTGACCCAAGCCTGTGGCCACCGTGGGAATCATTTGGTGGAAGGGTGCCCCCTCCCATTCCCCTTCTCCCAGCTCGTGGTAAGGACTCTGGTCTTGAGTCCAGTCCACACATTGACTCCAAGGCGGGTGACCTTGGGTCTCAGTTCCCTCATCTGTAAGGTGGAGATAATACTGGAACTCACTTCCCAGGGCAGCTGTGGGGGTAAATGAGTCCGAACCCCCGTAGCCTCTTGTCTGTGACCTGGGGGTGTCTACCTAACCGCTTCCCGACTTCGCCCTGGTTCGTCAGCCCATGTCACTCCTCTACTCAAAACGCTGCTCATTGAAAATGAGCGCAGCCTCTGTGGGAAGCAGTATGGAGCTTCCTTCAAAAGAAAAAGATGGATCTACCATTTGATCCAGTGATTTCACTCCTGGGCAGACACCCAGAGGAGACAAAACCCTCATGAGAAAGAATGTCTGCGCCCTATGCTCCTAACAGCACAGCTCACAAGGGTCAAAACAGGGAAACAACTTAGATGCCTGTCAGGAGATTCCTGGATAAAGCAGCCGTGGACTAGATACTCCATGGAATTCTATGCAGCTGGTAAAAAAGAGAAAACCATACCACTTGCAACTCCCTGCGTGGAACTGCAGGGGATCATGTGAAGTGAAATAAGTCAGAAAGAAAAAAAAAAGTACAAGATGGTGTCACTCACAGGTGGAATATAAAGAAACAAAAAAACGAACTGACAAATCTCAGCACAATTCACAGGATGCGAGATTGTGGCTAACGGGGGCCTGGGACGGGCACAGGGAAGGAAGGAGGAACACGGTGGCATCGGAGGCTCTGGGACTCTGCTGGTGGGTGTGGTGAGAAATACACACAGACTGTGTGTGATTTCCATGCCCCCAAATGCATGTAGCAATGCAAACAAAAGAAATAACAAAGCAAACACCACACACGACCCACCCCACCCCCTTAAAAAAAAGAGACCCCACTTTCCGCGAGCTCCGTCCCATGCAGGGTCTGTGCCTAAGTGCCCGCAGTGACCGGCAGACTCAGGCACTTACCGCCTCTGGAACCACCCTCCTTCCGCCTGCCTGAGTGTCCGCAGTGCCCCACACGCTGCGCACGGGTCTCTCGCCACCACCCACAGACTCCCTTCTGCAGGTTTTCCACTGCTGTTCCCTCCATCTTCATTTACAATTGAGTCCCTCATCCTTTGACCCTCTCCTGCCTTATTTTTCTTCATCGCCACCTGACATGATACATATTTGCAAGGCTACTGGTCGGTGGTCTGGCCTCCCCAGGAACAGAAGCTTCTGGAGGGCATGGCTGTGGTCCCTGGCGTCCAGACATGCACGATAAAGAAGGGTCAGCGTGGAAATGAGTGGCTGAGTTCCTGGGTAGGAAGGACTTGCTTGGCCTGGCGCCTGGCGTGTGCAGAGGGACTGACAAAAGTAGGGCCAGGGCCTCTGGCCCCAGTGGGAGGGTGGACTCAGTCAGTCACCTGATGCAATGGGCGGCCGTCAGGACGAAGTTGCTGGAGATGAGGGTGCCCCCGCAGGTATGCCTCCACGTGTCATCTCTGAAGTACTGTAGCGAGATCTGCAGGAGCGGGGAGGGCCATGTCAGCCCGGAGGCTCACCCCACCCGCTCTCCAGCTCACCTCTCACTCTGCAGCCGCACACTTACCTGCCAGGGCCAGCTGTGGGGCCTGGCATTCTCTCCTCCCACCACCCGGGCGGAGAGATTGGGCAGGTAGCTGGGGACTCCACAGCTGGAGGCTGGGGGACACAGGAAGGGGAGAATGAGTGGGGCTGGTACCCCCGTGGGGGAGGGGACAGGTGGAAAGAGCTCAGACGGGGGCTGAACTAGGCAGTTCAGATTTTACTGCACGACTCGAAGCCATCATTCTCTGAGCCTCAGTTGCTCTTTCTGTGAAATGGGAAGAATAGTCCTAATCTGGTGAGTTTGTCCAAGAACCAAAGACGACAAGCATACGAAGACTTCAGTGAAAGGCTTAGTCCAGCGGGAATGTCTGGTCCTTGAAGGAAATAAAAAGTGGCTGATGTGTGTGTGTGATCCTCAGGCCCGTGTCCTCCACTCTTTCCCTGCTGTCCCTTCGTAGGTCACAGCAGAACGGGGGATGAGCACTGCCTCCAGAGTTCCAGACTTCCATAGCTATGTGGGGCCACCAGGAGCCCGTGCTCAACGTGAGACAGACCCAGACGCAAATTCTGGTGCTCTCGCTAGCGAGCCATGAGCTCGGGTCAAGACACTGAGCCTCACTGGGCCCCCCCGCCTGCATCTATAAAATGGAGACACTAACAGAACTGACTGCTGAAGGCGCCTGCGAGGCTCCAAATACCCCTGCGCTCCTGCCTCGTCCACCGTAAACTCAGCCAACAAGAGCCACTAATATTATTCCTGTTGTTAGCGTGCAGGACTCTTAATCAAGTGCTCTGTTACAAGAGTCAGTGAGACGGGGAGAATTCGAGGCTTGCTCGGGCCCTCCCCGGAGTGACAGTCAAGCCAAGTTCCTGGATTCCTATTGGAGAGAAGGTCACAAAACAGCAAGCGAAGAATGCCGGAGGGAGAGATGCCGCACGCACAGGAGATGCAGGCCCCGGGGACCCTGGAGTTACCCCAGGATGAGGCATCTTCTGTGTCCTCCGGCCCCTGCTTGATACTTTCCCACACCCTGCTCTCCTCCTCCCTGGGGTTCAGGTCACCGCTGCCCCTTGCCAACTATTTGGAAGCAGAACTGCTATGTGAGCAAGTTGCTCACAGACACATCACAGCATATCTGAAGTCACAATTGACCCCAAATCCTGCAGCCCCAGAGGACAGAGGGCCCTGCTCTCGGCCTTGTCCCTGGGGGGCCAGCCCGAGCTCACAGGGCTGCAGCGCATCCCACCCACCGCTTACCGCAGGCCAGCAGCGCGGCGAGGACTGTGATACCCAGCATGGTGTGCGTGCTCGGGACCTTGTGCCATCGAGGCGACACTTATAGGCAGGAGCAGGGGAGCACCCCATGGTCAAGGCTGAGACACTTCTCGGGGAGAAACCTGTTCGCACAAGGCCCTTTCCCTGACCTTGGTGGTTACTGTTTAATTTGGACAGGTGACGGGACTGGCCCGGAGGCAGGAGTTTCCCAAGTGTGCTGAGAGGGTGCCGATTCTGAGGTTTGCAGATTTCGGGGAGCCCTACCAGTCTACTCAGAGGGTGCATTCGTTCTTGCTCCTTAACCCATTCTTCTTGGTTATTGGCACCTGCTATGTTCCAGGCATGGTGCCCAGTACGTCAGCACGCACGTGTTCTCCCGGCAACACGAGGGTGACCTGCTTATTCACTCGCTCAGAGGGTCGGGGGCTGTCCAGCTGGGCAGCCACAGAGCCGGGTTTGATGCCAGCACTGTGAACACCAGTCTGGGCCAAACGGTCCAGCTGCCTGGCCACCGGCTTCCTTGATTGTGGTTGTTTTGTTGGCTCCTGTCTTTTCTTTCTCCCTTGTTTGGTCAATGTTGCCTGGTCTTGGGGGCCCACTTCCCGGGCTGTGGATAGAGGCTGAGGCCCAGGCAGACCCTGGAAATTGCCAGGTTGACCAGATTCCTACCTGGATCCAGTGTGGTGGTTTCCTGCAAAATCTCCCGATCTCCCTGTTGTTAAAATAGGAGGTCGACCAGATGGACTCCCAGGCTCCTTTCAGTGTCAAGATTCCATGCCTCGAATGGCAAGGCGGAGTGAAGAGGCTGGTTTGTGGGGGTCCAACATATGTGTGTCTAGAGTTCTGTCCAGAACCTGGACAGTTTGGGGTCAACTTGGGTGGTTGAATTCATCTACCCCAAGGCCCGACCTCTGCCTGGTCAGTTAGATTCTCCTACTGCTTTCCTTTCTATGCACCCACATGCCCTTGGAAGTGGCCTGAGCTGGGCCCACTGGTCGCCTTAGGAAACATTTCCCAGAAGATTCAGGATGCTACTCACTCTGCTGTTAATAGCGGTTATCTGGGGAGGAAAGTAATCTAACACGTATTTGTCTCACTTAAAGCCTTTTTGAAAACAAACATGGGTTCCCTTGGTAATATGAAGACCAATACAGCTTTGATTGAAAGAAACCCAACAAAGAGACAGGGAATGAGACGGTGTGTATAGGGGTCTGTCCTATGGTGTTGACCTTGGGCTCCAGACTTGGGGGTAATCTCAGGCTGCAGGAACTTTTGGTGGCATTTGAGAGACTGGTCTTGACAGAGGAGTTGATAGCTGCTGCCAACTCTCCTCAGATCAGAGCTGTTGGGCACCCAGCTCTGCAAAGGGTCACCCTGGCCTGGGGACTGGCACTGAAGATAGAGATAGGGGGATGCCCTGGTAGAGCAGTGGTTAGGTCAGTCACCTCCAAAGGAGTGCAGACCACATATCCCTGGGTTCGAATTCTGGGTCTGGGGGGAAATAACCAGTTTGAACAATGAAATGACGATAAAATAAAAATGCTTCTTCCTCTTCTCTCTTCCTGCCTGTCTACTTGCCTTCATTCCTGCCTGTGACTTTCCTTTAAAAAAGAAAAAGAAAAAGAAAACGGAGATGGGGACTGAAAACGATGACAGGACTGGGGGTTCAAGAGGTTTGGGAGGCAGGAGGCAAGACTCCTGTCTCAGCAACTTGCTGGATGGCCCTTGAGCTTGGGTAACCTCTTTGGACCTCAGTTTCTCTCTTGCACAACCTGGGAAAATGACTAACTGGCCCTGTGTGTGGTAGCTTACAGATTTGCACTCAGAGGGAGAGCCAGTTTCCTGGTGCCCACCTCAGTTCCGTGGGCGGGCCTGGAGGTACAGCGCATCCAGGGACAGGCAGACAGACAGACCTGCTGCCACATCCACGGACACAGACCAGGGTCCTACAGAGAAGGTGTCCAGTCCTGCGTGCACCACACATGCAAACACATGCACAGATTCCGAGATCATCACCAATGCACAGGTGCCAAGGGACCGAGATGCCGGACAAAGAGTCGTTCATTTCTTTCCTTTTGTGGAGGGTGGGCACGGGCTGCTCTGGAGAATGCAGAAGGCATCCACTTTAGGGGAACCTCTTGTTTGGAAACATTTTCCAGGTGGGTCCCTTTTAGGTCAGTGACACCACACAGTTGGACCTGTGAAAGCTGAGGTCACTGTCACCAGCTTCAGCGCTTCAGGTGCCAAAGATGGGATGTGGGGGAGGGGGGCCTTGCCTGGAATTGGACCATACTCCCTGGGGAGGGAAAGCTGGTCACTGCTTCCTCGCCGTGTGACCTTGCACTGGCGTCTCAACCGCTTGGTGCTTCCATGTCATAAGTGGGATCAAAAATGGCATCTGCCTCATGGGGTCACTGCAGGGAATGCCTGACACATGGCCAGCACTATTTTTCTTTGTCATCATCTGGTTCTTCCCAGAAAAGTGGAATCTGGACTGTCATGGGGCCCTTTTGACTTTGTGGGTCCCTTCCTCCTTCAAAAAAATATTAAAAAGTGTGTTTTATGATGGCAGTGGTGTAAAGATTCATCTGATGACTCACTTAGGATAATATTCATTTTTCTTCCTTGTTGATTTTGAAAGAAACCAACGCATCTTGTGTGTCCCAAAGGTATTGTGGCTCCAGGCATGTGCCCACCGACAGGATGGGTGGTTCGGCTCTGGCCCAGTCCTCCTCGCGTCAGGTTATGTATGGCTGAACGGCTGACAGAGGCGCTGGGGAATGCTCTGTGGACAACCCAGAGACCTTCTCCGGCCCTGGCTGTGCCCTGAGTAACCAGGGAAAGAACTGGGAGCAGGGGAGCTGCCTCCGGCATGTGCATGGCTAGTGCCAGCCCCCTGTGTACCCCCATGCCCCTCTCTGGGCCCCTGTTGGCCTCATTGCTGGGGGCCAGTCGATTAGAAGACATCACTACAGTGGCCCGAACAAATTACATGCTGTGGTGACACTTGGTTGGTGACACAATTTTCTGGTCATGATAACTAGGACCAGGCTTGGGCGTCGCTGCAGAGGGGACCCCAGGGGAGTGGATTTCCTGTGATCAGAAGGGTAGGGGCTTGAATTTGGATTCATTTATTTAGAGATGTGACTATTTTATTTGTCCACACAGTGAGGTATTGACATGCCATGTACACAGAACCCATTCATTCATTCATTCTTCCATCCATCCATTTATCCCTCCCACAGTCACAGGCTCTGTGCAGGCTGGGGCTACGGAGATGAAAAGACCGCCCTCCCCACCCGCTGTTCAGCGCAGCCAGGGCTCCCCACTGGATCAGACGGTAAGCTGCTGGAGTGGTGCTCCTGGCCTGGGGTTGGCAGCTCTGAAGAAGAGGTTAGTTCTGGGAGGGAGCTTGATGAGTGTTGGGCAGGGGGAAGGATTCCATCTCTACAGAGTCCATGTTCAAAATGAATAGGAGGATGTAAGGGCGTGGGTTGCTAGAATCGCCCACATCCTGCGGAACCCACGTTTTCAGGGCCAGGAGTGGGGCCTCCCAGGACATGGGACCACATTATTCCACAGCCACTGAGGGTCAGACTGTTCTGGAAAAACAACCATGGTGACTTGGCAGAGGTTGAATGGGGTGAGGAGCTGGGAAGAAGCAAGGCCAAGGCCGGGGGTGGAGCCTGAGAACCGGGCCAGGTGGACTCCCAGGTGGCAGCCGGTACTTGGGGGGGAGGCCCTTAAGGGGGCCCAGCTGCGTTTCTCCTCAGAACCAGATGGAAGTAAAGGGGTTTGGTGTCTGGTGGAGGGGGTGGGACATCGGAGGGGGAAAGCTCATGCAGGGGAAGGGACCTGGGAGGGTTTTCAGGGGCTCAATTGCTTCTGGCCTCCATTCCTCAACCCTCAGCTTGGGCTGGGAGAGGGCTTGTGCAGGTCTCCGCCTAGGCCGCCAGCTGATGACAGGTGTTGGACCTTTGTCCCCAGGGCGTCGGGGATTCTGAGGTTCTTCCTCTGGAGAAGGGGCACTGTAAGGCAATGCTTTACCTGAAATGCTGTGCTAATGACGGTGGCGTCCTGTGGGGGTGGCGTTCCTGAGGAAGCTGGCGTGAGGGGGGAGGTGGGAGGTGGGGTCAAGACACAGCATCGTGGCTGCTGCAGTACCACCCACGTCCACCCGGGGGCAGCGATGCCCAGCTTAACCTCCAAACCCCGCCCCTCGGCCCGCCCAGGTTTCCCAGGAGCGGGGTGCCCACCAGGAACACAGGACCAGGGAGGCCCTAGCCCGCCACACACTGAACGGATGGGGATCCAGGCCCCGCGGGCGCCCCACCTGTCCAAAGCTGTACAGGGAGCACCCTGCCCTTCCCCCCCCGCACCCCAGCCTGTGTGGGGCGAGGCTTGGGGCGTCTTGTGTGGGGGAGTCCTGGAGGGCTCCAGGGGGGCCCCGTCAGAATGTCCGTGGTCTTGGCGCCACTTCGGCCGCTTCCGGCGCTGTGTGCAGGGCCTCGGGCTCCGGGCTCCGCGACCCAGGCCCCAGGCCCCCGCCGACCTTCCCCAGGGATAGAAACAGCACCCCACGTGGACTGATGGTGAGGCTTCGGCGAGTCAAGACCTAGAAGGTGTTTAGACCGTGTCTGGGAATAGTGAGTGGACTTCGCACGTCGCCTCCCCCAGGAGTCATCGCCGCATCGCCCGGCTTCTCCTGTGACTCGGAAGCCACCTGAGCAAACGCTGCCCCAGCCCCCAGGTGACCTCGCCTCCCCCATCAACCAACAAGAACCACACACACCTAAGAATATACAATTTTATCTTACTTTAGTTAAAAAAAATAATCGTACCACCGAATGAAGTAGCAATTTTGCGGGGTGGGGGAATCTGAGGAGAGGAAAAAAAATAAACGCAGTAAAGCCAAAGGAAAGACTTTCATATTCCTCTGTATAAACACCCGCGAAGGCCCAGGCTGCCGCGCTGGAGCCCCTCCCTCCTCACTTCCGCAGGTTCTAAGGCCAAAAAATAAAATCTCTGCAAGTCCAACGGGAGCCTGGTGGACTCGTGGGGCAGTTTACTAAAATAAAGAGTCATCGAGTTGAAACAGTAGTGACACTGCCATGGAACACACTGAAAGCTGCATGATTGTGGCCTCGATGGCCATTCACTTGTTGGGACTGGGTGACGGTCACAGTTTCACGACACAGCGACGGACAAGGACACACACACACATGCACGCATGTGAGCGAGCACATGGCAGCGGCGCAGGATGGCTGGTGGCCCGGGCGTGGCCGTCTGGGGATGGGCACGGGGAGAGCTGGGGTCCCCGCGCTTCCTCTGGGCGGGTGTGACGTGTGCCATCCTGCTGGTGACAAGGCTCACCTGGGGAAGCTTGGTGTCAAAGCGCTGGGCCCTGGGTCCCCGGTCGGTCTGTGCGGACCACCGAAAGCACTTCTTCCTCACCTCTGGGAGGACGGAGGCAGGTTTCCTTCCCTAAGAAGGGGCTCATCCTTCTCCCATCCTGCTCTCTCCAGAGCCCCCAGGGCCTTCAGGCTGCTCTGGGAGGGGCCAGGGAGTGGGGTTTCTGCCCCCAGAGCCTTCCCTGCCCGCACATGGTGCATGGGCAGCAGAGTGTGGGCCTGTGAGGTAGGCTGCCCCTCATCCTGCCTAGTGTACGTCCTCTGCCCCCGCATCCGACTCTGGCGAGAGGAGGCGGGGCCGCAGCCACAGGTGCTGGGGTCCCTTGTGCCTCTGACACCACCTGAGCCCCGGCTCTGCAGAGCTGGCTCCAATTCTTATACCGGGTGCTCCCCAGCCTCGGAAGGGGCTCTCCAGGGCCCAGGGGCAGTGCAGTGGGCAATGGCAGGTGACCTCCAGGTTGGAGGAGGTGAAAGGGGCAGGAACACCCGGGGGCTGGGCTTGGAGCAATGCTGGAGCGGGCAGCAGGGCAGCCGCATGAGGCGCAGGGGTGGTCAGGCAAGGAGCCAGCACTGGTGTCGCGGCCTCGGGAATTGCGGACGGGAGAGGGACGAGGCCGGCCACTTGGGTGCGACCCCTCTACGGCCTCTGTTCACAGAGACTTTAGGTTTCAGTGTGGTCCCTTCAGCCAGAGCTGATTCGGCCCGGCCTCCGGTCTGCCTGCCCTCCCCCGCGGGACGGGGTGCTGGGCGGTCGGTGGGGCGGCTACTTGAAGGTGGATTGCAGCTCCTTGAAGGCTGCTTTCCGCTGCTTCATCTCCTCCGCCTGCTTCTTCCTCTCCTCCTGCTCTGCCTTGATCTCCTCCTCGAAGCGGCTGGACACGTTGATGGCCTGGACCTGGGGTGGGGTGGGGGGCGAGGTGGGTCAGGGCTGGAGGGTTCTCCGGGGTCCCTCTGGCCTTGGTTCTGCTGTACCCAGCTCTGCACAGCCCAGGCTCTCCCGAGCTCTGGCCCTGGGTCTGGCACTCATTTGCCCAAGTCTGTTTCTGCATTCAGAATCTCAGGCTCCACCATGACTCATGCATGGGTTGGGAGAACTGAGAGAAGTTTTTTCAGGGGGAGCTTCCGATGTTCCCGTCCTCATCCCGGCTGCCTCTCTGGGGAGCCCAGCTGCACACCTGTCCCGCTGAGGAACCCGAACCTCCCCTGGCCCTAGGAGCCCAGAGGGGCTGGGAGGCTGCCTTTGGAGGGAATGTTCTTAGCTAGAACAGGAAGAGAGGAAAATGAGGAGATGGGGTCCTGGGAGGACAGGACTTCAGGAGTCACACCTGTGCCCCATGTAGGCTTGGGCTGCAGGGGAGGGTGCTGAGCACACGTGAGTGACCCCTGGGGACCACCCTCCAGGTTGGGACTTGTGTGGGTGGTGTCTCCAGGACTCCTGGGGGCCAGGGCTATTTCTGGGCCTACTCTGCCATCTCCCAGACCCTCCCTGTAAGGCCCCATCCTTTGGCGTAGTGACTGTACACAGGGCTGGGCAGCTCACAGTGGTCCCCATTCCCCCGAGAGGGAATGCCTGTCACCCACCCCCGGAGTAGGGAGAGCAAGAGGAAGTTGGAAGGGGACAGAAGCCAAGCCAGCCCCTCTCCTGTCGGCAGCCTCAGCAGGGACAGGCAGGGGAAGTGCTGACCTCCGAGCTACCCAGGGTCCTCTTATACCCTGGCCACTGCGGCCCAGGCTCTGCACACCCTCGCGTTTCTCACCTTGGCCTCAAAGAAGCTCTTGGCGCCCTTGACACCCTCAGTGGAGACGTCGATCTCGGACAGGCGGGCCAGCACGTGCAGCCCGCTGTCCTCCTGCAGCTCTCCGGCCGCCGCCTTGTGGAAAATCAGGAGGAACTAGGAGGGAAAGCAGTGTCAGCAAGAGGAAGGACTGTGGTCTGACCACACTGTCCCTCCCTGCTCCTCACCACCGTCCCTTTGTCCTGTCTCCTCTCTGCCTCCTGCTTCTTCTCCAAGGCCCTGGCAGGTAAGCCCAAGCTGCCTGAAGTTGAGTATCCTGGCTATCTGCCCGGCTTTGAGCATTTCCTCCTCCAGAGCACAGGTGGGCCCGGGGCTCCTGCCCCAGGTGAGACCCCAGCCCGGTGCCCAGGTCCTCTGGGACGCACGCATGCACACATGCACGCACACGGCCCCTCTTCCCGAATCACCTCACAGAGCATTGACTTTATGCAAGCCCACCTCCCACTCCGGCACCCTGGAGCACAGGCCTTCTCTGACTCCCAGAGCCCCCGCAGGACTGGGTGCACCGAAGTCAGTCAATTAGAGCTCGTTACAGGAAGGGCCGGATGTCCCTCCTCACTTAAGGTGTCTCAGAACGCCCGTGTCTGCTGGAGAGCCCCATGGAAGCCTCGGCCAACACTCAGCATTGAGTCTGGCTGTCCAGTGACACGTGTTACTCAGCAACAGATGGGGTAGTCTCTCCAGGCTATGAGTCCTCGATGTCCCTGCGGGGAGCGGGCTCACCTCCCGGAAGCTGAGCTTGCTGTCCAGGTCCTCGTCCACCTCCTTGATCATGTTTTTCAGGCCCAGGTGGGTCTGGGGAGCCCCAAGTTTCTCCATCATGAGCTTGAGCTCCATCAGGTCGATGAAGCCATCCCGGCCGGCATCGTACCTGTGGGCGCAGAGAGAGCGGCCTGAGGACAACCTGATGACTCCTGGCCATTCAGAGCAGGCATAGCCCAGGGTGTCAGGGGCGGCGGCTCCGAAGGCACCTCCCACCCACATGCCATCCTGTCACAGCTAGAAGGACCTCAGCCAGGGACAGTCCTGATTTGTGGCTCAGTTAATGTTTGGTTACCTCTGATGATGGGGAGCTCACCACATGCCCGAGCAGCCTCCTACCTGTTGAAAAGTGCTAACTTTTGGACCAGCCTGTGCACAGGGAAGCTGAAACCAAAGCCTCCCTGTACCAAGCGGGAGAAGGAATTCACAAAGCCTGCAAGAGCAGGTTCTGGCGTTAGTGCTCATTCTCTCCACGGGCTCTGAGGTACAAGGGCCCGTCGCTCCCCCAGTGCCCACCCTAGGTGGCAATGCCACACGGGCTAAGGCAGGGTCTCTCGGCCTCAGAGTATTAGGATGCTGGCGCGCTCTCGTGGCTTAGAGGGTAAGTTCGCTGGGCGCAATGCACATACATCCCAAGGACCTGGGTTCTTGACTTGGGGCTGCAGTGAGGGAACAATCAGGATGAACAACGAAATAAAATGAGTAAAATGCTTCTTCCTCCTTTCTTCCTGCCTGCCAGCACCTTTCCTTAAAACCCAAACCCAACCAAACCAAAGATTTTGGGATGTTAAGGAGCACCCCTCCTGTGCTGTGACAGCCCCCAATCTCTCCTGACTTTCCTGATGTCCTCTGGGGACAAAACCACGCCTGGCTGAGCAGCTCTGGGACAGAAGATGCAGCGTGGATGACATGTCAGATGGCTCCACTCAGCACCCTGTGCACCGGGCAGGCAGTGCAAACAGGAGGTGTAGATGCTTGGCAAATACTGAGTGAGCACTGAATGAAGGGCTGAGTGAAGGCAGACAGCAGGAAGGGTCTAGGGCAGGGTCTTCCCCGGACCAGTCCTCGGTCCAGAGGCCACAGGAGGGAGGGGGAGCCCGGGGTGTGTGCAGGGGACAAACTGCGCAAGGTGCCCGGTGGCATGTGGCTGGAAAGGCGGCACCATGATTCGGACATGACAGCCTCCCTGCCGTCCTGTTTCAGGTCTCTCTTCTATCTCTAATGCCCCACAGAGAAAGCGGGTGGGAAGTCTTAGTGTCCCTCCTGTCTGGCCTCGTTGTCTTAAGAGCTTGAGTCAGGGCTGACCCCCAGGCCCTGTCCTCTGGCCGGCAGGTGCCGCTGGCTCCCGGAGCGCGCAGCACGGTGGGTGTGGGCCCTTTTCACATGGCCTAACCACATGCTCTTGCAGGCTAAGAAGCCCTGGCCTGTTTGTTGGGGGTGGCCGAATGGGCTTATTGAGCCTAAGGAAACCAAGGTCTCAAGGTCCCCAAGCTGGCCAGGTGACAGTGCTAGTGACAAAGTGCGACAAAGGGGCTGAGTTCCAGAAACCTATGTCCTGGAGACCCGGCACTTCTGTATAAACACACGTCTCGTTCCTGGGCCTTCTTTAGGGCTCCCCAGTTTCCTGCCCCTCTTTAAAGTCACACAGTAAGTTTTGCTTGACTTGGGAAAGCGAATAAGTCATTTTTTTGAAATCCGTCTTTGTGTGGAGAACTTTACATACTTCATTTTACTTAATCTTTGAAATCACCTTATTTGACAATGGCTCAGAGAGGTTAAGGGACCTGCCTGAGGTCACACAGCGGGCAAGCAGGAGCTGGGTCCCTGCTCTGTCTGTCCAGGCGCGCCACCCCGCAGGTTTGCTCTGTGCTGGCTCTCCTCCTCGTATCCTGCGGCTGCCAGCAGAAGGCATGTCTGTCTGGAGCGCTGAGCGGAGTGTTTGTGCGAGGGGTATAAATAGTGCAGGAGCAAGTGAGTCAGTGGAAGTGAGGCAGCACGAGGGACCGGGATCGCTGCGAGTCCTGGAGGGAACACAGGGTCCTGAGGCTGCCTTCCCGCCACACGGCACGGGGCGGGGGGAGAGGGGCCAGAGGCCCCCGGGGAGAAGCAGAGCGAGGTGCAGGGGAGAGCGGTGGCGCTTGGTCAGACAGGCGGATGCTCCCCGGGCTGGTCCAGCCTCCACCTGAAGCTGAAGGACCCTGCGGGGACGGTGGACACCCTTCCTCCTTCCATCTCTGGGCCCGTTTGCAGCGGCCGAAGGGGCTGGCTGGCTGCTGCCACCCTTGGGGACATGTGCTGGGGCAGCCTGTGGAGAGCAGCCCGGAGAGGGACTCAGTCTTTCTGGGGCGAGTCGCAAGGGCGCCCTTCCTCGGTGCCCCTCAGGAAAGCAAGCCCTGCCGCTTTCTCGTCTCGGGTCCCGCGAGGATCAGTGACCACAAGCCAGAACCAGACTGACGTGGTCCCCAGAGTGTGCACTGAGCTTCCAGCTCATCTGCAGAAAGCCGGGGTTCCTAAGTGGGGGCTGCTGTGCCTCCCGGGGATGAATGTCAATACCGGGACCCATGTGTGGTCATCACAATACAGGGGGATCTGCTGTCACAGAGGCTGGAAGCCAGGATGCCACTCACAGCTGACAGTGCCCCTCGACAGAGACCCATCGGCCCCAAGAGTTAGTGGGAGCCAGCGGAGAACTCTGGCTCTCAGTGGTGTGACGGCCCCTCTCCTGCAGGGTCACCGAGAGGCTGAGTCCACACGGCGCAGGCCTGGCGCATGGGGCTGGCATCGCCGTCAGGAGACCTGTTACCTGTGCTGAGCTGTACTATGTGCCAGCACGTCCCTTTACCACTGTTGTGCTCAGCAGGTCTGGGAGGTCGCAGCTGACTCCCCATGTGATGGATCAGAGACCAGGGACCGGGGAGGAGAGGGTCAGGGACCAGGCCCCCATCTCTGCAATTCCCACACCTTACTGCCTGCTGGCCACCCTGCCCTCCCGCAGCCCGGCTGTGTTTCCTGCTCAGGTTCAGGGAAGTGCAGATATAGTGCCCCAACCTGGACAGAAACTTGGGCTCCCGATCTCGGTCTCTGGCAGCTCCCAGGCCTGGCTGGGCTGCAGCTCAAACCACAGCCGGCATCCATCAAAGATCAATCAATTATGGAAGGTTCCATCCGCTCAGGCTGCAGCCCCCGGGGGACAACGCAGGGCTGGCCGAGGGTCAGCAGATCAATCACACGAGGAGGTGACAGAGGGCAGGGAGAGGCCAGGTGCTGGGCGGGGCCCTCAGAGGCAGCAACACTGGAGGGAGCTGTTCCCATGAGACCCGGGGTGGGTGGGGGGGGGTTGGGGGGGGACGGGACCCTCGCCCTGAGTCCTAGGCTCAAGAGTCCACTGGACCAACCAGGTGCCGGGGGAGCTTGGAGGTTGTGCTCACATCAGCAATGCCGAGACTGACCTAGATCTCACCCTAGGTCTGCCACCTGTTGGCTAGGGAACCTGGTCAAGTCATCCGATGCCATGAATCTCAATTTCACCGTTTACATCATGGAGATCCAAGGAGTCATCGCAAGGATTCCATGAGACACCCAAGTAGATTCTTAGCCCAGAACCGGACCCTCTAGCTCTCGACACACATGAACTATGACACAGCGACCAATTACCACGGCTGTTAGCGGCGGCCGTACACGTGAAATGAGATCATGCATATAAAACACCTCCTGCACAGCAGGTACCTGGAAGTTGCTAATTTTGCTGCACCTGGTGGTCTAGCAGTCACGTCCGTGACTTCAGGCTGGCGTAGCCCACATACATCCCAAGGACCCAGATTCAGGGGAACCACCAAGATGAACAACTAAATAAAATAAAATGCGTCTTCCTCCTCTCTTCCTGCCTGTCTGTGTACTCGCTTTCATTTCTGCCTGCACCTTTCCTTTAAAAAAAAAAAAAACCCAACAAAAAAATCTTACTGATTCCATTGCAACGACGACAGCAGCTACAGAGAACTGCTGTGTGCTAGACAGCATATTACTTTGCACATTTAATATAAACACGGCAATAAAAAGAATAAAAAGTGGGCTTGGGCACGAGTCCTGATGGTGCATGGCTGGGAGGAAAACTTGCTGTCGACTGACCTGGAGGCAGATGGTGGATAAGATGACCCAGAGGTCCCTCCGGCACTATCCCCTTCACCCCGCAATTAGGCTGATTCAAAGCCTTGGACACTAGGGGAGATGGAAGGACAGGACAGTCCTGCTCTCGCACCGGGCAGAGGGAGCAGTGCCTCAGGCCTGGAATGGCACTCACTGTGATGCCCGGCAACACGGAGATGACATTATCATTGGCGCCCCTGGCGAAGGAGCCCTCTTACCCATCAGCTCTCTCCCTGAGCTGGAACTGAGGTTGCAGGTGGCTCCGAGGACCAGGGAAAAGAGTCAGCACACAAGACCCCTCTGCAGAGCACTGTGGGGAAACAGAGGCCCAGAGAGGGCAGCGACCAGCCCAGAGTCACACAGCTGGTGGACTGATGGATCCTCAAAGTCAGAGGCGTTCCTCCTGCTTGTCTGCCTGACTCCCTCTCTTCCCTGGTCTCATAGGAGGTCCGGAATCTCAAGCTGAGAGCCTGATTTGGGGTCTACCCAGTAGGGCCAATGCCATCCTGCAGGACTGGCCACAAAGCTCTGGTCTGGGAGCTTGTTATTTTTCTCCCGCAAGGGAGGGAGGCGGCCACTCCCGGTGCTGCGCCTACATTCCCTCCCACCTCTCTGAATGTTTCTCACAGGCTGGCCTGGCAACTGCTGTCCCGGATGGGGGTGACACAATCCCTCCCGCCCTCCCTGGAAAGTGCAGCAGCCGGTCCATCCCAGGCAGACTTTGCCCTTTGGGGCTGAGCAGGCTCCACCCAGTTGGCCGCTCTTCCTCCCCTTGATAACCCTTAATAACCACAGATGTGCGGCTGGGTAGGGGGCGCTTCTACTAAGGGTAGGATGGGCGCCCTGGGCCTCCACCAGGGCTCATCCCCACCACATGACAGGATTGGTGCTGGTGGCCATTCTGTACTGAGCACCCACATTTCCAGGCCTGGTGCCAGCTGTCTTGCCTTTGCTCCTCTAAGAAACAAGTATAAATAGCTCCAAGTCACAGATGGGGAGACTGAGGCTCAGGCAGGACGCAACTTGGCTAAGGCCAAAGCTGGGATTGGAACCCCAGGTCTGATGAAAAATGTGCTTCTAACTGCTATGCTGTGTCCTGATGTCTACAGACCCCATGCCAGAGAACCCCAACTTGAGAGGGTTAGTGAGGGCAGACCCCGAATGCAGGTTTCCTGCACAGTGTCTCAAATGCCTCTGTGAGCAGGAAGCTCATCGCTTCCCCAAGGCAGCCTATTTTGGCTTTGAAACCGTTAGTTTCTCCTCTGCTGTGACCCCTGCACCCCGAACCCTGCTGTGGAATCTAGTGAAGAATGGAGCAGAGTTATCACAGCCGCTGCACGAAGGAGGGTGGGAGCACTGGTTGGCAGCACAGGGGACCCTAATTCTGTCCCTCCTGATCCCATGGCAGGCCTTTGCTGACGGCCTCTCTGCACATGGGGTCCCCAGGAGGACAGGCAGCGGGAAAGAGTAGTGTTTGCAAAACCAGGAACTCCTGGGGCCAGCTGGCTTTGACTCAGTAGTCACCGACCTGGTCCCCCCATTCTGCCTGGGGGCCCCAGTGTATCCTAGTCCTCTCCTCTTTTTTAAAATAAATTTCGTTGTTTATCTTGGCTGTCCAGCCCCAGCCTCTCCCCGTCGCCCCACCCCCAGGACCTGAACCCTGGTCCTTGTGATGTGGACTGAGCCGGCCGGAAGCAGTGAACCTAAGCACAGCTCCACCAGGGCGTGCCGACCTCTCCTCTTTGCCCTGCAAAATGGGAAGTCAGGTCCACTGGGGCAGGAGAGCTCCAAACAGAAACATTCTGGCCTTGCCGGTGCCTGCCTGGCCCCACCCCAGACCGCCTGGCTCAGGAGGGGAAGCCCGCAGCTCACCACTTCCTCTCGTCCTACCTGAGGAATCTGACTCAGGCCCCGTGTCAGCCCAGGAAATGGGAGTATGAGTGAGCATGAGGCAGTGCTTGCACCTTCTTCTCAGTGAGTGGGAAGCTCGAGGGGGGGCTGTCAAGGCATGGGGACACCCTAGCCTGTCACATGGAGCCCCAGCCCGGGAGAGGCATCTCTGGCATTTGTAGATCAGCCTGGGGCTTCCACAGCTCTCCTGGCCTGGTCTCCTGCCCACCGGCTCTTAATGATTGTTATCATGGGATCGTAAAGAACCGAGTATCTAATATAACCCAGGGCTTATGACTTAAACCTTCCCCCCCTCACCCTGTCTTCCGATGGTTCATGAGCCTTATCTGCAGGGCAAGCTCGGGCCAGAGGCAGGGAGGAGGCCTGGACAGCAAAATGCACACGGGGTGAAGCTGCTTATAATGCAGCTGAGGACCCAGCAGGTGCGGGGCGGAGCCTGAGCACCTGCATTTCTAACACGTTCCTGCGCTGCTGCTCCATTTGGGTCCCATAGAAGCAGGAGACCTGGAGTCTGAAGGACCCAAGTTCAAACCCTGTTATCTGTTCCTTCTAGCTGTGAGATTCTGGAGAAGTCATGGAAACCTCACTGACCCCTATCTGTAAAATGGGTGATGGACATCTTACAGGAAGCTAAGGATTAAACAAGAAGTCAAAGGTCATGGATTGAAGTGTCTGACATGGGCCCTTCTCCCTGAGGTGAGGGCTGGGAAGGGCCTCAAGCTGGGTGCCCACACGGCTTGGGAACCCCGGGGCCAGTCTCTGGCCTAGGGAAGCTTTCTGTCACCGAACCCTGCTTCTCTGCAGACCTGAAAAGCGGAAGTCAGCCAAGAAGGCTGCCGGGATGCTGGACGGAACTCAGCTACTGGAGGGTGTGGGGACGTCCCTGGTGAGGTCAGCGAGTGACTGCACCTCCTCTGGCTGGTCTGGTCTTGCAGAAAGGGCCTCTGACCTCCTGGGGGCAGGGGGGAGGCGACAGGGCCTGGTTTGCCCAGAGCCAGCTCTTACAGCTGAAGCCTGGCTCAGGCTTTGGACCCAAAGGGGGAGGAAGGTGCAAACAAACAGACACCAGAAGTTCCAGGGGGAGGGAGGGGCAAGGGACCCACATGGGGAAGTAGGAAGAGTGAGGTGGGGAAAGCTCCCTCCCCACGTCAGGCTGGGGCTGCTGCAGGGGGAAGAACCAACCTCTGCACCTCGCAGGGGCTCCCCTGAGGTTCTGAGAGCCCCTGTCCCAGACACATAGCCTTTGCTTGGCCTCTGGGAGCTCCCTGCAGGCGGGCCTGGTTTTAATCCGGCCTCTACCACTTATCATCACCTTGGGTAAGTGACTCAACCTCCTGGTACCTCAATTTCCTCATTTGGTAAATGGTATTCACAAGCACTCACCTGACTACCTGACTGTTAAACCTAACTCCCTAAACAGCACAGGCGCCTTCAGGAGCACCTGGAGCTGAGAGGGTGTGGGGGCAGGGTAAGGCACACGTGGGACCTTCCATTTCTAGGCCTGGGGGCCCATCTTCTCCACCAGCCAAAGACTCACAGAGGCCCCTGCTTCCTGTGAGATTTTAAGCAGCCGGAGGACAGGAGCTCTACTCTGAATTCTCTGGAACTTGCACGCCAAACGTCATAACATACTTATTGGATGAGTGGATGAGCGCAGGGAACTTTACGAGTTTTGAAACCACCTCCTGCGTAGCGCTGGAGGGCGGACTCGGAACTTTCTGAGCCTGATTCTCAGGACTTGACTGGGTAGGCAGGCTCTTTGGGCCCTGGGAAACTGAGTCTCAGAAAAGCTGAGTCACTTGGCAGTGGCGGGCAGTGGCAGACAGATGCCGGAGTCCCAGCTCCCTGTCGCTCCAGAGCTCTTGTTTGCTCTGCCCTTTTTGCTGCCACCTGCCTTCCACGTAACAAAGTGATAATGAATTTGCTTCCCCATTTCCGTCAGTGATCAAAGTATTATGGAGCCATCAATCGAGTGTCTGCTCAGTGGGAGAAAAGGCGGGTTCTCATGCTGGCGCCCCGTCCCTTTGGCCCAAAGCAAAAGGGTTGGGCCTGCCCAGCAGCTCTGAAGGGGTAAGTGGAGGCAGCCAGAGGCTTTTCTGGAGCCTGACAGACACCAGACACCCACCAGACAATTAACTGCGGGAAGGTCTGGGGATGAGGGTGACAGATCTCAAATGCCAAGTGCTGGGTCACACACTGGACAGCAACCCTGGGAGGTGGGGTACTGCTGCTGCTCCTGTTTCAGGGTGAGGACCTGAGAGGGTCAGGAAGGTTTAAGAGCCTTGCCCCAGTGCCACAGAGGTCAAGGCCCTGCCCCTAACCACTGCACCACACTGTCTTCCAGGAAGGGCTGGGGGGTTGCGTATGTGTGTGCGTGCGTGTGCGCGTGCTTGTACACAGGGAGAGGAAGCAGGCGGAGGGCAGAGTGGGAGACGTGTCTAGAAGCAGGAAGCCTGCCTGCCCGCCTGACACAAGGGGTCATGAGATGGGGTGGCTGGGGAGTGCTGGGCAGGTCAGGGAACTAGGGTGCTTTCCTCAGATTCCAGGTAGGTTCAGGATTACAAGGCTGATGCCTCTGGGGCAGTCTCAGCTTACAAAGCCCGGTAGAGGTCCTCCCGGGCAGTTGCCAGTCCAGAGGCGGGCACCCTATGACTTCTGGGGCCACACCATTCCCTGTCCCCCTTGTCGAGCAGGTTCCAGAGACCTGGATAGAAGGGCAGAGAGAGGTGAGGAGCGTGTGGGACTCGAGGCAATGGACTGAGGCTGCATGGGGAACACAATGGAGCGTGTAGGCTCCACTGATGAGATGCTTCCAGCTACCTGGCTTGGTGCCAGGGTTCTTCCTATGTCACCTTGTCACCTCCACCAAGCCCTACTTCGAGAAGCCCCACCTGGAGAAGGGGGCCCACTATATCCACTGGACAAACAACAATACTCTCGTCCAGCTGCTGAAAACTTCCTGTGAACGTAAGCAACTCACTACATCTTTCTGGGTCTCAGTTTCCTCATCTGTAAAATGGGGAGAAAGGTTGCAAACTACAGGGCTGTAAGCATGAGGTCAGTGATGGGGACAGCTCACATCTATCATTTTCCCTCTCTCCCCTCCAGGATCCCCCAGCTGTCCTCAGGCGGTACCTGCTGAATGAACTGGATGACCTGGAAAACAGTGGAGGGCAGTTCTGCTATCAGGACCCCTCGGAGATAAGAAAGTCATCACTGAGTCATCTGTGGGAATCCTCAGGTGCAGCTTGCCTCTTTTACAGATGGGCAGACTGAGGCCCAGGGAGGACAGGCAGACTAGGTGATTCAGTAGCAGTGCTGGCATGGAAGGCCAGGCTTCTAGCTCCCGGCATCCAAAGCAAGGCCAGCTCCCAGCTCCCACTGACCTCTCCCTTCTCCCGCACTTGGCTCTGATGGATGGCTTCCAGGAGGTGTGGGCTCCCCTCCTCCAGCTGCTGGAGCTAGAGACCAGGGTGGACGTCTCGGCAAAACCCTGGCCCGGATGCCCTGGCTGTGTTCCGCAGTCCCTGCTTGGACCCAGGAGGCTGCAGTCCCTCTTACAGAGCAGAAGCAGAACAGAGGTTTTGTCCTCCACGAGAGCCTGTCTGTTGGCTGTTCACAGCCCGCCGGGCTCGGCTGGCACAGTGAAGCCTTGTTTCCTTGAAGACAAAATCTGCAGCTCTCCATCCTTGCCAGGGCCCCGGGCGGGCAGTACTTCCTTCTCTAGAAGTCCAGCTCCTGGCCCCTTCCTGCCCCCACCCACGACTCCCAACTCTCCAGCAAACAGGCGTGGTGCCTCAATGTGGCTCAAGGGGTGCAGCTCCCCGTAATCGTCAGCAGAGTACCCCGTATCAAATGAACACTGTTAAAAGTGAGCTCACGCTGGACACGCAGCTTCTAGACCACTCATGTGCCCCTGCCACCCCAGTTGCAGCGTCCCTCCTCCTGGATCATCGGGGTGCCTGTGTTCTCCTAAACCAGCTCCCCCCATTTTTTTCTTGGGAGTTGAGGGGAGAGGAATGCTCTGCAAACCCAAGAGAAGGAGGACTCTGGGGGAAAGAAGAAGCAGGCTGGCGGTGGGTACAGGAAGAAGAAATCAGTCAAGAATGTGAAGGAGTTTTGAAAGAGCACATTTTCCCACACGGACACAGATTTCTTTGAGGGGAAACCCAGAATGAAGAACATGAGTGCTGGGAGTCACAGACCTGGTTACAGACCTGACTAACAATTTCGAGCTGTGTGGTCTTGGCAAGTTACTTAATATCTCTGTGCCCACTCCCCAGTTGTGCCAGGATGATGATAATTCTAAGTCACGGGGCTGCTGGAAGGACCCACCCCTCAGACCACCGATACAGGGATCTTTGCCACGTTTGAATCATCTCCCCAGCACGACCAAAGTCAAGTTCTACAAGGGCGTCCCAAGCATGAGCCTGGAGTCAGAGGCTGACTCCCAGGGCTGGAGGGGCTTCTACACAGAGGCATGGACTGTGGGGAGGGGAGCAAGGATGCAGTTTCCTTCCAGGCTGACCCTTGGAATATTATGGAGCCCCCAGTCACCCAGGTCTGGGAAGGAAAAACTTCTTCCCCAGCGCTGGGGTGAAATGCAGAAGCAGAGCTGCAGCAAGAGGCAAGAAGTGGGAAAGGGCCTGTCTCAAGCTGTGGATTGCAAAACACTGCCTTTTTGGGCTTCCTGCTTGCTGGGGGCTGGGGAGGCCAGGGTCAGCTGATGTGGCTGGGGCAGTGTGCCCTGACCTGCCCCAGCCAAGGTGAAACCAGCACCCCTGCCTGTCCCAGGTGGGTGAGACCTATTGACATCAGACCTGAGACTTGGCCTCAGGATAGTTCAGCCCTCCTTTGAGTCCCCTCCAGATCACACCCCTGGGCTGTTAGGCTCCAGGAACTAGGCAGGCAGGGAAGCAGGGCCAGCAGGAACTGGGGAAGGATACCAAGGGGGCTGTTAGGGTGCAAGGCGGGGGGAGGTAAGATGTGTGCCTTCTAATAAAACAGAAGCTGCTGGTATGGGGGGTGGGTGGGTGGTGAGGGCAGGAGGAGAGCTGGACAGTGTATGCACCTGCAGAGTAGTGTGCTAGAACCACTCCCTGGGAGGACCACCCGAGGGTCAAAGGCTGGGGTCCTGGCTAACAGAGTGGGTGGAGGTAGGGGCGGAAGGGGCTTAAGGGTCTTAACTACAGCTTGTTAGAAGATGCTGAAAAGGGAAGGGGTAACACGAGAGAGCCCGTCTCTGCCTAGACCTATGTGGAACAGGATCTGAGAGAA